>JAKSZT010053994.1:1175941-1293616 GCA_026826555.1 Tolypeutes matacus
TTAAAATGTTATTACTCTCACACCAAAAAAAAAAAAAAAAAAAAAAACAAAACACCCCAAAACAGCAAATACGGATAAGTTATAAACATGTAAATTTAAGGCCATGATCATTATTCTTAAATCTAACACTCAGGGACTGTGTATTATGAAAAACTCACAATATTTTTTTTAACAGAAACAGCAGTAGAGATATTCAAATCAAATTTTATCTTTATAAACATTCTTAAATCAGTCATAAATATTAAACTACTTAATAAGAATACAAACTAATTTATATATTTTCCATTAATAAGATATATGGAATACTTTCATCTATTTCTGGAATTATTTTATATCACCTCTTTCTGAAATCCAGCCACCTACATTTACTCTGTGATCTTTCTACCACCCATCATCATGAAGAGAGAGTGAGCATAATGTTTAAAAGAAGGTGTTTAAGAGAAGAAGGTGAGGTGGTAAATGTAAAGTACATTACTAAATATTTTAGTAAATTCATATAAGAGTAATGAAAACAATACACATTCTCTTCCATCAGACTAATTTCATCCTATTTCTGTCATCTCTTCTCCCATGCAAATTAATTGTATTCATCTTATTGGAAAGATAGAGTGTCCCAAGGAGGGAGAATGGGTAGTGGAATATGCATAAAAACTGTTATGAAATATTTGCAATCCTTCAGATATAAGGTGCATAAGGTCATGCATTATTCCATGTAATAGCGTGAATATAATGAAAGAAAAAAATATGTGGAAAATATAATTATTTATTGTATTAGATATAGAGAAAACATGAAAGGCAAAATAATAAAGAAAAGTAAATATTTTTAGTAATAATTTAAATAATATAAAGCAAATAAAATAAATAATGAAAAAGTAAATAAAAGGGAGCCCAAAAATCTTAGCTCACATATTGTAGAACTTTCACAGCTATAGTAACCAGGTTATATGTCTAAGGAAGTTTATATAAAACATGCTAAATGAGAAACAATTTGAATATTGTGAAGGAGAAAAAAAGCCAGCCATTAGATAAATCTCTCATTAAAATTTCCAAATGAGACAACAAATCTAAACTGGATCTTCTTGTCAGAGCAATAATTCTAAATAATTTACATAGTAGAGGGATGTTAGTGATTTTTAAGTATTATGATGAGAATTTTTACTGTTCAAATTCTTGGAAACTGTGTAGAAGCTGAGATTGTGTTAGTCATGTGACAGAATTTATGGGCAGCAAAACTAGGGCAAAATTTAACATTTATTAGTTGATAAATTTGGATTTATCAAGAGAGTTGAAAAGGTATTGCTAAAGGCAGTAGAAAACATTCAGCCATTCAGCCACTTTAATAAAATATATATGGAGAGTATTAGAATGACAAGTACAAATTTACCAAAACAAAAGTGGGACAGTAAAGAAAAATAATTCCTTCCATCTTTTCCATAAGATCTAAAACCTTCTCAATTTGAAGCAGAGCAGGCATCACCATCACCATCACAAATTCTCAAGATTGAGGAATGAGCAAACATAAGGGGGGAATGCAAACATGGACCAAAGTAGTATTATTTTTATTGGAATAATGAAAGAACTTACAATACCAATATAAAAATAGTGGTTACCAGAGATTCTGAGGGGAGAGAGGGAAAGAATAGGTGGATCAAAGGCATTGGAATTCTTTTTTTTAAATATATGTTTTATTTTTTTCTAAAAGATAATTAGATTACAAAAATTGTTACATAAAAAACTATAAGGGATTCCCATATGCCCCACTCCCCACACCTCCCACTTTCCCCCATATTAACAAATTCTTTCCTTAGTTTGGTACATTCATTGCAATTGATGAACACATATTGGAACACTACCATTAATGAGAGATTATAGTTTACATTGTAGTTTACACTCTCTCCCACTCAATTCTGTAGGTTATGGCAGGATATATAATGTCCTGTTTCTTTCACTGTGATGCCATTCAGAACAATTCCAAGTTTTGAAAGTGCCCCCATATTACATCTCTTTTTCCCTCTTCCTGGCTTCAGTACCTCCAGTGGCCACTGTCTCCACATCAATGAAATAGTTTCTTCCATTGCTAGAATCCCAATAAGTCTATAGTAGAATACCAATAAGTCTACTTTAGTCCATATTTTATTTGCCAATCCTAAGAATTCTGGGATGGTTATGCCTACTGTACCTCTAATTGAGAGGGGGCTTTGATCCCATATGGCTGATGGGTGGGACTCCCTTGCTTGCAGTTTTAGACTCTCGGTTCCTTGGTATGGTTGTTGTCCATCCTCACCTGGCATTGGAATTCTTATGAATGATATTGCAATGACAGATACATGTCATTACACACTTTGTGAAAACATAAAAAATTATGTGGTTCAAAGTGTAAACTATAATGTAAACCTTGATTAGTAGCAATGTTTAAATATTTGTTCATCAATTATAACAAATGTATCATACTAATGTAAGATGTTATTAGTAAGGAATAATATGAGAAGGAGAGGGGTGGGGTATATGAGAATTCCCTATACTTTTTTTTTCAGGCAAAAAGTTTATTGAGAGGCTTTCCCAATGGAGGGAGTCTGAAGAACAGACGTAAGCTCCCCCCACTGGCCTGGCAGGGGTCTGAAGAGAGACTTCTGCCCCTTCCCTATACTTTTTTTTTTATTGTGGATAAAAACCAAAATTTTCACAATACATACCAATATTTGTAAAATGATATATAAATATATATGCATATATGTGCATTTGCTTATATAAATGTTATTTATATATAAATATATTTTTTAAAAGGTGCTTAGATTACCTAAATACTACACAGAAATTACAGGGATTCCCATGTTCCCCACCTCCCACACCTCCCACAACATCCCACACAAACCCCCTTCATCAGTGTGGCATATCACCCGCAATGGATATACACATCCTGGGGCCTTGCCACCAAGCATAGACCACTGTTCACATCAGAGACCACACTATTTCTCATACATTTCTGCATAGTATATGCTGAGGTAAAATGGCCTACATCCGTCGCTGCAACACCACTCAGGACAACCCCCAAGTCCCGAAAAAGCCCCTGTATTTCAACTGCCCTTCCCCTCCCTGCCCCGAAAGCATACAGGGGCCACTGGCTCAAACTCACTGTTATAATTTCTTGCATTGCTTGAATCACAATATGTCTACAACAGAATACCATTAAGTCCACTCTAGTCCATAGATCTTCCCCCAATCCTGAGGGGCCTGAGATGGTGATGTCTTCTCCAACTCCAAGTGAGAGAGGGCTTATATTCCATGGATATGGTAGATGAGATTATCCTGCCTGTAGCTGCAGTCTCTCTCCATTCCCTGGATGGCCATTGCCCATCATCGTCTCCTCTCCAGGTGACTTGGATGAGTCCACTTAGCTGTAATAGGGTAGGAGTTGCAGCTTCACCAAGATCCCGGGTACAGCTGGCACATAGGTAGGACAGAGGCTCCAGTCTCTAGAAGTATACCTAAAAACTCCAGCATTACATATAGGTTTGAATAGAAGGGACTGATGGACCATGTGCAGGGAGGACTTATTTGAGTCCAACTCTGTCACTCTCAGGAGCACTGATTCAAAGTAGAGCACACTAATAAGGCATCAATCTCTGGGGCTATCCCCCCTTATATAGGACCTCAGTGTATCCCTAGCCCTCAAGAACCCCTCTGTGTGGGGTGATATTCACTTTGGTGTTCTATGAGATCCTACTGAGGTGTGCATAAGCATTACCTCTGGGATGAACTCCTGACTCTCTTTGAAGTCTCTTAGTCACATGAACTCATTTCTCTTTACCTTTTCCCCCTTTTATTCAAGGTCTTTTTCCAATCATGTTGCCAGTTGGCACTTGGTATTAATCCCTTGTTGTCAGGGAGGCTCATCCCTGGGAGTCTTGTCCCATGTTGGGGAGAAGGTAATGCATTCATATGCTGAGTTTGGCTTAGAGAGAGGCCACATTTGAGCAACAAGAAGGCTCTCAGGTGGCCACCCTTGGCACCACATGACAGTAGGCTAAGTTTCAATTACAAGAGCAAAGACTCATAAGGTTAGTCATCAATAACAAGAATCCATCAGTGGGCCATCCTCTTTTGCCAGACACTGCCCCTGCACTCAGGGGACTGCTGCTGCTCCCTTGGAGAATGTGGCAGAGCTCTCCAGGCTGGGAATTCAGATTCCCTCATTTAGTATTAGGGTAATGTTGGCATCGTAGAATGACTTAAGCAATATTCCTTCTACTTCTATTTTTTGGAAGAGCTTAAGCAGAATTGGTGTTAGTTCTTTCCGGAATTTTGGTAGAATTCAGCTATGAAGCCATAGGTCCTGGGCTCTTCTTAGTTGGGAGGTTTTTTGATGACTGAGTCTATCTCTTTACCTGTAATAGGACTGTTGAGTTCATCAATTTATCTTTAATCAATGTAGGCTCTTTGTGCATTTCTAGAAACTTGTTCCTTTCCTCTAAATTATCATTCTTGTTGGCATATAATTTTTCAAAGTATCCTCCTATGATACTCTTTATTTCTGTGGCGTCAGTAGTGATATCTCCTTGCTCATTCCTTATTTTGTGTATTTGCATCTGTTCTCTCTTTTTCTTTGTTACTTTGTTTATTGATCTTCTTGAAGAGCCAGCTTTTGGTTTTGTTTATTTTTTCTAGTGCTTTCTTATTCTCTATTTCATTTAGTTCAGCTCTAATTTTTGTTATTTCCTTCTTTCTACTTCCTTTAGGTTTAGTTTGTTGTTGTTTTTCCAATTCCTCCAAGTGTGTAGTTAGGTCTTCAATTTTATTTCTTTCTTCTTTTTTAATATATGTATTTATGGATATGAACTTCCCTCTCAAGACAGCTTTCACTGCATCCCATAGGTTTTGATATGTTGTGTTGTCATTTTCATTAGTTTCAAGGTAGTTACAGATTTCTTTTGAGATTTCCTCCTTAACCCACTATTTGTCTAAGAGTGTGTTGTTTAACTTTCATAACATTGTGACTAACCTGTTTCTCTGGCCCTTAGTGATTTCCAATTCCATTCTATTGTGGTCAGAGAAATTACTTTGTATAATTTCAAACTTTCTGAATTCATTGAGAGTTGTACTGTGGCCTAGCATGTGGCCTATCTTGGAGTATGATCCATGTGAACATGACAAGAATGTAAATCCTGCTGTACTTGGACATATTGTACTGTATATGTCTATTAAGTCCAGGTCCTCTAATGTACTGTTGAGAGTCTTTATTTCTTTATTGATTCTGTCTAGATGTTCTGTCTAATGATGATAATGGTGTATTAAAGGCCCCCGCTATAATTGTAGAGGCATTTATTTCTCCACTTACCTTTTCCAGAGTTTGCCTCACGTATTTTGAGGCACTTCGATTAGTTGCGTAAATATTTATGATTGTTCTCTCTTCTTGAGAGATTACCCCTTTTACTAATATATAGTGTCCATCTTTTTCTCTTATAATAGTTTTGCATTTAAAGTCTTTTGTCTGATATTAGAATAGCTACTCTTGCCCTTTTTGGGCTATTGTTAGCTTGTAAAATTGTTTTCCAGTCATTTACTTTCAGCTTCCTTGAATCCCTGGGTCGAAGGTGGGTTTCTTGTAGATAGCATATAGATGGATCATATTTCTTTATCCATTCTCCCAATCTGTGTCTCTTGTTTGGTGAATTTAATCCATTAACATTCAGGTCTATTACTCACAATGAATTTCTTACTTCAGCCATGTTTTCTTTGGATTAATGTATGTAATATCTTGTTTTGTTTTTGTTTCTGTCTTTTCAGTTGTTCTTAAACTCTCCTTCAACACTCTCTCACTTCATTTTTCCTTTCAATTTGTAGAACTTCCTTTAGTATTTTTTGAAGTGCCAGTTTCTTATTGACATACTCTCTTAATTTCTGTTAATCTGTCAATATTTTGAACTCTTCATCATTTTTGAATGCCAGCTTTGCTGGTTAGAGAATTCGTGGCTGGAAGTTTCTTTCTTTTAGTACTTTGATTATGTCATACTACTGTCTCATTTCCTCCATGGTTTCAGACGAGAAATCAGCACTTAATCTTATTGTGCTTCCCTTGTATGTGATGGTTCTCTTTTCTCTTGCTGCCTTGAGTATTTTCTTTTTGTCTTGAGCATTTGACATTTTGAGAAGTATATGTCTTGGAGTTGGCCTGTAGGGATTTATACTGTTTGGGGTGCGCTTTGCTTCCTGGATCTGCACAGCCATCTCTCTCAATAGAGTTGGGAAGTTTTCAGCCATTATTTCCTTCAACTCTCCTTCTGTTCCCTTTCCCTTCTCTTCTCCTTCTGGGATGCCCATAATGTGTATGTTTGTGCATTTTGTGTTGTCAGTTAAATCCCTGATTCCCTGCTGGATTTTTCTATTTTTTTGTCTGTCTGTTCTACTACCTGTTTGATTTCAGTTGTATTTCCTTCCACATCACTAATTCTTTCTTCTGCCTGATCAAATCTGCTGTTATGTGAATCAAGTATCTTTTTTATTTCTTCTATTGTGCAGTTGATCACCATCATATCTGTTATCTTTTTGTGTATGTTCACAATTTCTTCAATATGTTCTCCCAGTGTCTTCTTTATATCCTTAATCTCTTCCTTCACTACATTAAGTTGGTTTATGATATTTGTTTGGGAATCTTTGATTAGTTGTTTGATGTTCTGCATATATTCCTGGTTTTAACTTTGTTCATTAGAATGATTCATGTCTTCCTGTTTCTCAGTGTGGTTTGTAATTTTTTGTTGCCCTCTAGTCATCATTTTATCTTGCTGGGTTTATTCAGTTGATTAGCTTCTCTCTGTCTCCTCTTGTTTTATTTAGCTGGTGGTTCTCTGTGTGTGTTGTTTTCTCTTTGACACTTTTTCTTCTTATTTTGTTTCTTTGCTTCTTTCTATGTTACCTTGAAGGCAAAAAATTAGTACCAGAGGAATCGAAAGATGTGAGAAAGGAAGAAGGGTAATAGTAATATTGATAAATGTTAGAAGAGGGGCCAAATAGGACTTAGTGAAATGAATATTTAACTTGTGTAGGCAGTGTAGAGTAATAGTAAAAAAAGTGGAGTACCTACAATGGACTGGGAAACCAAATAGAGGAATATATATATAATGATTTAGAAGGCTAGAATGATGAGGAGGGAGAGAAAGAGTAAAGAAAGAGCTAAAAGGAACGAGCTAATATTAATTTAAAAAAGAAGAAAACAAAATAGATAGAATAGAAATTGACACCCTTAAGTTGTGGGCTAATGAAAAAGCTGGTGCCTAAGAACCACAACAGAAAGCAGAAGGCAGAGAGATGAAGGAAGGATAAGAGATAGCTTGGGATACAATATCAATATAGACAGAGAATGGGAAATCACTGAAGAAGAAGCACAGCAAAGAAGAGGTAATCTAGCAGCACCTAATTTTAAAAAAAATGAAGGAAAACAGAAAGCTGGGAGGAAAGAGGAAAGAAAAGCAAGAGACAACAAATGAACAGAGAAAAACAAAACAACCACAGCAGCAAGCAGTAAAACAAAGCTATGGTCCTTGTAGATCCTCTCAGCCTGCTTGCATTTGTCAATTTCCCTTCAGGGTTTTATCTACAGGTTTTGAGGCAGATTTTCGGTGTTTAACTAAATTAGAAAGAGGAAGTCATTTTTTTTAAAGTAACTCTCTTCCTTTTATTTTTTTATTTTATTTTATTTTATTTTTGGCCATATAAGGGACCCAAAAGAATTCCTCTGCTAGATCAGCCCCTTCACCAAGGGGACTCTAAATAGGCTCCTGGAAACTAATCAAGTCCTTCCCACCTCCTGGCCCCCCCCAGGGGCACTGAAGCTCTGATGCTTGTCAGTGCAGAGTGATAAAATTGGCTGACTCCACCCCCTCTGGGGCCAAGCCTCAGTGTCAGCGGGCTGCTGAGTAAATCAGGTTTCATCAGCAGATTCACCTCTCCCCTCAGCCTGGTGCTGTTTCAAGCCAGCTTATCTGCCCACCAAAGGTATGAGGGGGTCCAGGCAGACAAATCCACAAAAGTTAAACCCCTCTCCACCTTCTGTTAGAGCCCTCACTCCCTCAGAGAATGCTCCCTTATCCTGGGAGCGGGAGTTGCAGGTGCAGGATTCGCAGCTCAAACCAGCCATTTTCCCTCAGCCGTCTGTGTTAACCACCACAGGTAGGCTTAAAACTCACGAATCTCTACCAATCATTCCACGCCGTCTATCTGCCTGCTGCTAGATGACCAAGCTTCTCACTCCAAGCACCCACAACACAGACCCTTGGGCAGGACCCTGTCCACAATCAGCCATCCTCAGAGAGCTAGTCAGTGAGTACCCTCCTAAACTGACACCATCTTGCCTCTCTCCCCTTCCCTATACTTTTTTTTTATTAAAGATTTTATTTATTTATTCATTTATCCCCCCCCTTGCTGCTTGTGCTCGCTGGGTCAGCTAACCATGCCGTGTGGGCGGGCTTGCCTTCACCAGGGGGCCCTGGGAACCGAACCTGGGGCCTCCCATATGGTAAACAGGAGCCCTACTGATTGAGCCACAGCCGCTTCCCATTCCCTATACTTTTGATGTAAGTTTTCTATAATCTAAGACTTCTTTGAAAATAAAGTTTATTATATGGAAAAAAATAAAAATGCAATGATTGATGAGCAATAAACTAAAGATGATGTATACTGGAATAATGTTGTGGTAATTGATTGTTAGATTACCATATGCAGGCACTCATTATAATTTTTATATTGAAAAACTTGATATTGATGTGGTTTTTTATTCCTTCTTCCACTGTTTTGTAGATTACGAGTGCAGTAATGACAAATCTCACATTTGTGACTGGATTTATTTTCATGGGATTTCCAACCAATCAAAATATGTACATTTTGCATTCAGTGCTCTTCTCATTCATTCACTTGTGGACCCTGTTGGGGAATATCCTCATTACAATGATAACAACTTTAGACCAGCACTTCCACACACCCATGTACTTCTTCCTGAAGAATTTATCCTTCTTGGGTCTCTGCCTCTTTTCAATTGCAGGCCCCAAATCCATTGTCAACTTCTTGACCCACAACAATTCTATCTCTTTCCTTGGCTGTGTCACCCAAGTCCTTTTGCTGTTTTTTTCAGGAGCTACAAAGCTGTTCCTCCTAACAGCCATGGCCTTTGACTGCTATGCTGCCATTTGCCATCCTGTGCACTATGAAGTCATCATGAACCTGTGCATGTGCATGCAGACAATGGCTGTGTGTTGGCTGGGTGATGGTTTGACTACTGTGATGCACACAGCTACTACACTCTCTTTATCCTTCTGTGGATCCAGCATGGTCCATCAGTTCTTCTGTAATATACCCCAGTTATTAGCTATTTCTTGTTCAGAAAATTTAATAAGAGATATTGTGCCCATCCTTATTAGTGTGGTTTTGGGGTTCTGCTGTTTCATTTTCATTGTCATTTCCTATGTCTACATCTTCTTCACCACCAAGAAGCTTTCATCAAAAGAAGACCAGTCAAAAGCCTATTTCATTTGCCTTCCACACTTGGTGGTCATTGTATTATTTCTCTCCACTGGTTTCACTGCATTTCTAAAGCCAATTTCAGCTTCTGCTTCTTTGTATGACCTTTTAATATCTTTGTTCTCCATTATGGTACCCCTAACCTTGAATCCCTTCATATACTGTCTAAGAAACAAGGCCATGAAGAAGACTCTGGGCATAATATTGGAATGAATGCTCATCAAAAAGTAAATATATATGTTTTATTTCAATAGCAAATATCATTTATAATTATTCATAATTTGTTCATTTTCCCTCCAACTTTTACATGTAAATGCTTTGAAAAGAAATAAAGGAGTAGGTCCTTTATCAGGAATTTTCACTGGGCAAAAATGTCACAGTTTTCTATTATTCTACAAGCCTCTGGAAGTCCTAAAATATTACATCCATTTGTCAGCCCCATCTTCAAGTGACATTCAGAGAAGTCTAGCTATCTTTAATATGACATAATGAAGTATAGTTTCTTGGAACTCACTTCCAATCATTATCAAACTTTACCCAAACAAAAACAACAAACAAAAAAGTACTACCAAACTCTAATATTTTATGATATCACTCATCCATTCAAATAACTAAATTTGTGTCCTTTTCCATAATAATATTTTTCATCCTATGTATTAGATTGCTTATCTTAAAACACCGTATGGGTGACTGCTCAAAATTTAATGCAGTGATTGCACCCATCAAATTTTACTTATAGGAAACTTTCATTCTATATACTCATTTAGAATTTTCAGTCAAATGAGAAATGGGAAATGCATGTTGAATTTTTTTCCAGAGAAAGATATCAATATCCCAATGGAATAGAGGAGCTATGATTCAAGTCTAATATTGAAATGAATATTAATTTGGGTGACGTTTTATTTTTGTCACAATATGACTATACACCCTGATACTCTCCATACAAATATAAAAATATATAAATAAACAATTAAATTCCAGTAGTTTAGGTTCTTAATATTATTACTACTGTTTTATATATTTAATTTCATTGTCTATTTTTGAAGGTTTTCTTTTGTCTTCAAATTTTTCCTTTGACAATTGATGATAAACCTTCTATTAGATATCTCACAACTGACATATTCATTCTTCAACTCTTACATATTCATTACATTCCTTCAATATGTAAAATATTAAATTGAAATAAACTTAGAAATTTATGTAAATATGTATTGCTTTGAAACCTGGGTACTATAAATTCCAAATTTCTCTGTTAGTGTTCATGTAATGTTATGAAATATAGAGTTCTCAGTATTTTCTGCCATGTTTATCCAGTAATTCTCTGAGGGCACATCATGATTTCTACAGAACATTTCATAATTTTTAGTATGGATTAGGTCCACACAAATATTTTTTAAAAAAAATAATGATTATATGATTTCCATAAGGACTAAGTCCATGTAAATTTGGCATATTATAGTCCTATGTGTTCTTCTCTGTTACATGGAGTTTTTTTTTACATCATGCTATAACATAAGAATTATTTTTTACTTCATCATTTGTTCACCATGCAGAGAAACATGGTCATGTTTTTTTTTTTTTATTCTTTCATGTAAATCATTTGTTCATATATCCAGTTAATTTATTGTTGTGTCATACAATTTTGGATTAACTTGAATGTTCTTTTATTTGATACAGAAACTAATATTTACTACATGTAAAAATTGTCTATCTTTAATTGCCTTTTTCATTATGGTTTTGTTAAAAACTGTTTAATTAACACAACTTTTAGTAATTATGAAATCATCAATCTATTTCCTTGCTATTTTGAGTACTTCAAGTTGAAGATGTTATGTATTTATCACGTTTAATACACATTCTTTACATGTTTTCCATTTTATAAAAATAGATGAGTATATATGTACTCAGATCACCATTGTATGGTTTGTTTTTACTTAAGTCTTAAAGAAAAGCAGGAACTATGTTCCTGAATGTTGAAAAACATTTATCAAAAAGTCTCTTTTTTAATATTTAGCAATATTTTAAAAATTCCTCTTTTTGAATAAAAGGTGAGCACAATATTATGTTTTATTGTATCATATCACTCACATGAAAAAGAGGGCATATCAGCCCAAATGAGAAGTTGGTATTATTCTAAATAATTTGATACTCTATTCTGATTATTTTCCATTAACAGTTTCTTAAACAGAGAATTTAAAGACTCAACACATTATTTGACTTCATAGGGGTTTTGTCTTACTATTCAGCCTGTAATTTTTCTTTGGTAAATAAAGTGATAATGCACATACTTTGTTACCCTTTTAAAATAGGCATTGCAAGTATTATGTCAATATGCATGTGCTGACAAGGGGCCATCAATAAAGGCTGATAATCATTGGTTTATTAAAAAAATTTGCTGACATATTTATGTCTTTTACTGAATAGACATGCTGATTTCTTCATATAAGCCTCTGTGTGATATTAACTCATGTTGTTCTGACAGGATTCTCTCATAACAAACAGAACTCAAATTCACCTAGGAAACTTTCAAGCACCAAGCACAGTTCCCAATCAGAGAAGTGTACCACCATGTGTTATCAGGGAATTCCCTGGTAAAGCCCAATTTTGTCATCCTGAGTGTAAAAAGGAACCTCCTGTCTAGAATGTAATTGATAGGCACTAAAGAAAAAAAAATGGAAGCAATTTTCCTTCCATGATGGTTTGAAACTGTATGTGCCCCAGAAAGATATGCTTTTAAAATTAAATAGTTATTAGGATATAGGAGGGCTGAAAAGGGTACTGATGTTTAATGTTTGTAGAAATTTTGATTAAATTGACTGTAAAAGTATGGAAAAGATAGAGTTGATGTTAACACATTATAGTAAGTTGAACTAATGCTGCTGGTTTATAAATGGGATTGTGACTGAAAAGGGTAGGCTAGGGAGGTATATATCACTTGAAAAAAAGCTAGAAAATTATCTTGGGTATGAATAACACAGTAAACCAGGGGTGGATGAGAATTTTGGTTAATAGTATAAACACAAGAATGTTCTTCTATGAACTGGAACAATTGTACTTCAGTATGGCAAGTTGGTAGGAATGTGGAGAAGGATGGGAAAATACAATTAATTCAACCTGTGAACAATAGTTAAAAATACTGTAATATTCTTGGCTCAATGCCAAAGATGTACTGTGTTAATAAAGGTGGTTATAAAAATATATATACCAAATGTATTTTATAGATCATAGTTAGTGGCAATAATCAGATGATATTATCTCATAATCTATAGCAAATATTCCATAGCAATGTAATGTGTTGAAGGAGGGATGTTGTATGGGAATTCCACACATATACATGATTGTTTTATAATTTCATATCTTCTCTAATGAAAATATATTTTAAAAAATTAATCCATCCCTATGGGTGTCGAGCCACTGTGATAATGAACATTTGATGAGGCTTCCTCAGTTAAGGTGTGACCCACCTCATTCAGGATGGATCTTAATGCTTTTACTGAATTCCTATATATATATAGAATGAATACAGAGAAAGAGAAACAGAGGAAGACACAGAAGTAAGAAGGTGAAAGCAACAAAACTTGGATGAGAAGAGAGAGAATGCAGATGCCACTGTATGCAGTACTCTGTGATAAAGGAGTCAAGGGTCACCAGTAGCCTGTCTTTGGGAAGAAAGCATTGCTTGATGATGCCTTTATTTGGACATTTTTTTCAGCCTTGAAACTTTAAGCTAATAAATTCCCTTTGATAAGTCAACCCATTTCATGGTATCTGCTTTCAGCAGCCTAGCTAATAGAAACATTCTCTATACCAGTTTCTTGGAAAAAGAGAGAGAGAAACTGCTTTTCTGGTATGTTTGCAACAAAGAGTGTATTATTCACTGAAAAAAGCAAAAATAAAAAAATAGCATAAATTGGGAGGAATACACATTGTATTATTTTTCAAAAATATAAATGATCTGGAATGGAAATCTGGTGATAAATAATTAAAGCAAAACAGGAAATCTTGTTTTTAATATTCATCAAAAATATTTAAGGCAAAAATTAAAATTCCTTTTTCTTTTTGGATCCTTAAAAGATAATCCAAATGCTTTGAACTTAAGCCCTGAATACCTGCTCATTATAGACTCTAAAAAAATATGTTTATACACTATCAGTAATTAACCATGAAAATGGTCCTGAGTGGAGTTGAGGGCTGTATTATTTAACCATTTGTTAAGAAATTTTGTCTGTCATCATATAAAAACCAAAAATTGTTATAGTCAATGGCCCTCAAGATTTTATCTGGTAAGGTGTCAAATGTTAACACAGGAGTTTTATGAAGTGATAGAATTGAAATTAGTATAATAAGATTACACAAATCAGCTTAAAACTTATATTTAAATTTAGAATATAAATCATTATTTAACAGATTCTATGTTTGCATAGAAGCAGGCACACAGGCCTCCTCATCTGCTATTCTATCTAGGATAATGACATTTGAGAAGCCATTGAATGTGGGACATGATAATGTGGGTACATGAACTCAAGGAACACTTGATGATTTATTGAAAAGGGATGATAAGTCTAGTTAAATCAAATGAAATCCAAACACCTGGTTACTATTGGGGGAATGAGAGAGAATGATTTTATCTTGGTAATGGATTACAAGATGAAAGAGATGAGATGGGGGAGGAAGGTCTGATGAAAAAAGTTATTTGAGCCTTGAGATGACTTCAGCAGGGCATGTCTACTCAGGGAGCAACATGTTTCAAAGAAAGCATAAAAATTAGGAGAACATTCAAAGTAAAGTTTTTTTTTACTAAAGGATGTTGTTAATGAATGACCAATTTCCACTGGGCACTGAAGAAATTACTTAGAACTTGGGAACACATTTGAAGTGCAGGAGAAAAGTGAGTATGATAAGCTAAGTGAAATTAGATAGGAGATAGCTCTGTTATCTACAAGATTCTAAAGGCAAATGGACCTGGAATAGCTTTGAAATAGACAAGAAGGGAAAAGGCGGTTTAGCACAGCAGTCAGTTCTTCAGATGGCACCTCTCTATAAGTTACTCTCTTGGGTAAGAGAGAAGCATACTGTTAAAACGAAAATGATCTTTGGACCTTTTGTTAACACACAAAGCACAAATCACTGGGTTGTTCTTCCTTGGTGCCTGTAGCAGTTTGTCTTTGTTTATAAATTCCAAAAATAGATATTGGATTATGTTTGTAAACTGGTCTGTCAGAGGTATCATCTTAATTGATTAAATTATGATTAGCATTTTGATTGGGCCACATCAATAGAGGCCAAAAGGTGGGGACTAACAGAGAAAAGACATGGCAAAGGACAGAGTTGAGAGTTTTCAATGCTGGATCCTGGGAAGTAAGGACATGAAGAGCAGACAGAAGCCTCAATTAGACTCAGCAGAGGTCCTGGGAAGAAAGATGAGCTGTTTGCATAATAGTCTATGGCTGGCTTTGTTGATAAAGAAGAGCAGCTGAGCCCAGAGAGAAATGAGCCCTGGGAAGAGAGGAAAGCAGGAAGCCAAACCCTTATAGATTTTGGCAGCCATCTTGACCAAAATGTTGTGACAGGCTTTGGTGAGGGAAGTAACTTATACTTTATGGCCTGGTAACTATAAGCTTCCACCTAAATAAATACACTTCATGAATACAACTTACTTCTGGTATTTTGCATGAGCACCCATTTGGCTAACTAATACAGAATTAAGTATTGAAAGTGGACTAGTGCTTTTGCAATTACCAAAATGCTGGAACAGTTTTATAAATGGGTAAGGGATATTTTTTTGTAGGAACAGTAAAATGATTATTAGAAAAGATCTACAGTGCTTTGAAGCGGCTGTTGATAGTAATATGGACTCTAAAGAGACATTTTATGATGCCTTAGAAGTAAATGATGAAATTATTACTAGAAATTGGAGGAAAGGCAATCCGTGTTTTAAAGTTGCAGAGAACAAGCAAGATTAACTCCTAGTGTTTTATGAAAGGTAGAATTTGAAAATGGAAAGCCTGGACATTTAGCTGTAGAACTTTCCAATGTAAACTCAGAGAATGCATCTTGGCTTCTCTTTGAAGCTTATAGCAAAATGATAGATGAGTGAGATATGCTAAGAACTGAATTGTTGGGCACAAAGTAATCAGAAACTGATTCTGGAAATTCCAATCCTCTGAAAATCAAGCCCCAGAAGATAGTGCCTTAACTATGTTGAGGACTTAACTAAACTTGGAACTTGTAAATCCAGATTGAAGATGTAGTTTTCTAGGAAAGATTTGTGGAAAGTCTTACTGTATGAAGGCTTCGATGTCTGCTTCTTGTATGCTAATCTAACAAGCTTTTTAAGAGAGCTGTATGAACAAAACCACTGTCAGCTTGGACTAAAAAAGACATGGAAAGGAGAGATTGAAGGACAAACAACTTTAAGAGTAAAATCATGGAAGCTGAGATCTGGAATTAAGACATCACTTTGGGCCAAGAGAGGAGCACCACCCAAGTGTACAAAGAGGGTGAGTTTGCCCCAGCTATTGAAGAGGGTGGATGTTCCCACCCAATGTTCAAGGAGAGTTTTTCCACCCCAGGGTTCAGAGAGGGTGGAGCACATTCCTCAAGGATTAAGGCAGTAAAGGTCAGCACCCCATAGTTCTAAGAGGGAAGGACCTGTCTCCCATTGATTAAGAAAGGCCAGGTCATCAACTCATTGCTCTGACTTGAGCCTGGATGCCAAAGGCTAGGAATGATGTTGTCTTCACTTCACTGTACTTGGGTGAATAAGATTCTAACTCAAAGATTCAGTTAAGTGTGGCAATCACCCCAGTGCTCTTGGAAGATGAGGTCTAGAGTTTCATCAGCACCCAGATGCTTGATGAGGATGGAACCAAGAAAATGGCCATTGGGCAAGCCTGTGGAAAGGGTGGGTTCCCATGCAGCCCCAGGGAGAAGAAACCCATCATTCTAAGAATGACTCTCAGACTTTGAAATTGAATGGAGGATGCCCTGCAGGTTTGCTGAACGTTAATGGACCCATGATTTATGTTTTCCCTCCTAATTTCTCCTATGATAATGAAATGTTTATCCTTTGTATGTCCATTTGTGTATTGGGAGATCAATTTGTTTTGTAAGTTTCAGAGGTCTACAGCCAGATGGAATATTGCCCCAAGATAAACTGTATTTCTTTTTTTTTTTTAAGTTTATCACCAGCATTCTAAAAACCAGAACTAGGGAGAAAAACTAGGTCTGGGGACACATGCATGGTTTCTAATATAGCGAATGTTTAGCCTACCCTGATTATCACAAAATCAGGACAGCGAGAATATTCGCATAAACTGTATTTCTTTAAATTGATTATGATATGATTTTGTACTTAGTATTGTTACTGATTTAAGGTTTTTATGAATATTGTAATGTCTCTTTGGAATTCAGACTGTGGAGTGTAGCAGTTTGGCATTGTTTATGAATTCCAAAATAGTTTTATAATTTTGTTTGTAAACTGGTCTGTCAGAGATATCATCTTTAATTGATTAAATTATGATAAGGACTTTGATTGGGCCACATCAGTATGGCATTGTATCTCTGCTCCTTGGCATGCAGGGACTCACAGAGAATAGATATGACAAATGACAGAGTTGAGGGTTTTGGACACTGGAGCCTGGGAAGCAAGGACACAGAAGAGCAGACAGAAAGCTCAATTAGACACAGCAGAGGCCCAGGGAAAAGAGATAGCTTTTTGCCTGATAGTATACAGTTGTCTTTGTGGAGAATACAGAGCAGCTGAGCCCAGAAAAAATGAACCCCACAAAGAGAGGAACCCAACAATCCAAACCCTTACAGACATTGGAAGCCTTCTTGCTCCAACACCTGGTGACAGACTTTGGTGAGGGAAGTAACTTATGCTTTATGGCCTGGTAACTATAATCTTTTACCCCAAATAAATACTCTTTATAAAAGCCAACCATTTTCTGGTATTTTGCATCAGCAGCCATTTGGATGACTAATAATGTATCCTTTTCCTCTCACATTCCAATTCAGAATATCTTCTTGTCTCTAACTTCAAAATAACCATAGATTTTGGAAATGCTAAGAACATTTCCACTGCTACCAGCATTTAAATCTAAGCCAGATGAAATGTCTCACTACTTAAATGAAAATTTATTCTAAATGTCTAGAACAACTCACAAATTATGACTAACCACCTCATATCTTCTCTGGGACCTCACCTCTGTATTTGATGGACAATTGCTTGCCATTCCATTGTCATTTGAAGGAAGTTTTAATTAATATAATCACTTATGTATCTTAACATACTGCAGCTTGACTTCACTCTGATACCCATAACTTGAACACTTGGCCTATAATTATATGTATTTGTATTGTTCAAAGAAAACAAATCTATTAGTGTATAATATTACCAAATATGTGCAAAAGTGACTTTTTCCCATATATATGATGGTGAATAATGGCAGAGATTTTTTTTTTTTTGAGGTATTGATAGCTGGAGATCAAACCCTGGAAATTTTTATGTTGTAGGTGGAGATCTACCTCTTAAGCCATCTCTGCTCCCGAGATTCTTAAATTGTTGTCAGTCTTATAGGCACAAGTGATGTTCAATGTTATGTAATTTTTTCTCCTTCACTCTTACTTTGATATTTAGAAAAAAGTAATTATTCTTTTGTGAAATGCACATTGTTTTACACTTTGATGGTATTATTTCATGCAGTTGTTTATACGCTTTTCTGTCCATTTATTAAAAAATCTTTATATAGAAGCAATATTAATAGTTCCCATTTGTTTGTGTTAAAATTTTTGCCAATCTTTTAAATTTTACTTCCTTAAACATATTTTAAAATTTTATATTTTTGACCCTTTAATATGACATTTCTTGGAATAGGTTCTATGTATATATATTTTTCTTCCTGATGCATAAAAATTTTCCATTATCACATTTCTCTCTCTTAAAATATTACACTTTTTTTTTCATTTTCTTAGTGTTTGCCATAGAAGTTACAATGTTCATTTTCAACTAACCTAACTCCACTTTCAAATTACATTAGAGTTTCATGAATAGTGAACAGCAGAGAATTCCCCTTTCCTCCCTCTCATTCTTTATAATTGCTGTCATTAATTTCCTTTATCTAGAAGAGTAATCATCCAATATATTGTTAGAATTATGTTTTTGAGCAAACTGATATCAAATCAATACTAGGAAGAAAAATATTTTTTATTTTACTTTCATTTATTCATTCTCTAACTCTTTTTCTTTCTTTGTTCAAGATTCTTATCTATAGTATTTTTCTTTTCTTTGAAGAACAAGTTTTAGCATTCCTTAAAACTGGGTCTACTAGTGGCAAATTACTTCAGTTTATGTTTGCCTGAGAAAATATTTCTCCTTCAAAAGTTTTAACTTTTTGTTGTAGTAACTTATACACAATTCAAAGTTTCAAGTATATATTTCAGTGGTATTAATCACCTTCTACTTATTGTGCTACCTTCATCACCTTCCCTTTTCCCAAAGTTTTCATCACTTCAAACAATCTGCACCAATTGCCAATTTCTCTCCTGATACTTCTCACATGTTTGCCCCTGCTTACTTGTAATTTACTATCTGGTTCAATGAAAGTTTTATTCTAGGAAATTCATGCAAGAGGAATCACATACATTTTTGTTTTGCTTTTTGAGTATGGGTTATATTACTCAACATGATGTCCTCAAGGTTCATCCATGTTGTAGTATCTATCAAAGCTTTACTACTTTTTATGGAATTTCACTGTATCTGTAATGCTGGGTTGGTGGTTTCAGTGAATCAATACTTTAAATTTCACTCAAATCTTTTCTAGCTTACATGCTTTCTGAAGAGAAGAGAGATGTAATTATTTGATATTCTGCTATAGTTAAAAGTTTAAAGCCTTGGTTTCTTTAAAGGTTTACTCTGCCTTTGTCTTTATGCAGTTTGAATACATAACTAGGAGAAAATTTGTGGTGATTTATCCTATTTGATGTTCTTTGAACATTCTTTATCTGAGGTTTGGGATCATTATTAAAATTTTAAATTCTTGGTGATTATTACCTCAAATATTATTCTACACTTTTTTCCTCATCCTAATTTTCCAATTACACCAATGAGTCATCTTATGAACTTGGAGGTGTTCACCATTACAGTATAGCTCGAAAGTATATCAAATTCATTGAGGTTGGAGGTGAAGGAGCAAAACTGTCTTAATTCATTGTTGACATTCTCATTTATATACTATATCCTACAGAATCTGCAGCACAGCAAAAAAACAGGGACAAGTGAGTTTACGAAAGTTGGAGGATACTAGATCTGGTTAAAAAAACAACAACTGAATTTTATAAACCAGAAGTGAATCTTGGGATCTGATGTCTTTAATAACCTAAAATAATCTTAAATAATTCAAAACAAAGGCAAATTTCAAAGTTATGCATGATATGAGAAATGAAAATGTAAGTCTTATATCATATTTGGCCCTCACTACTTCCCCTAATGCCTATATTTATTTGATTTTTTTTTTCATTGTAGCATATTGTTTGCCTTATCATTTCTATCTGGAAATATTTTTCATCCTATTTTCCTTGTAGTTACCAAGAGATTACAATCTAACATCCTAAATATATAAAAATCATATTTGTTACAAACTTAACTTAAATAGCATACATATATACTTTTTATGACACCAATCTTTCCTCCCACATTTTTCTTTGTTCTTGTCATCACTTATACCTTTGTATATTGCAAGTCCAAAACCATAGATGTATCATTACCTTTTATGCAATTCCATTTTAGAACCTGTGGAAAATAAGAATTTGAGATAAATACCAAAGAATATGCAACAATAATAGTAGAATTTATCATTACATAAATTGTTACTTTAACCACAAGTCTTAATTGCACTTACAAAAGCTACAGAAAGAAATGGTAAATGAAAGCCCTGTATTATTGATAGCTACCTCAAATGCAAATGTGTTAAAACCTTCAGTCAAAAGGCAGAGATTGGCAAAATTGTCAATAGTAATAATGCAAGAATGTCCTAATGTGAACTAGGATAAATGTTCATTCATGGTGGTGTGAATGTGGACAAGCATGGGAAAAATACAATTAATGTAACCTATGGACTATAGTTAACAACAATAATGTAATATTCTTGCATTAATGCCAAAGATGTACTGTATTCATAATAATAGGGTATATTAGTGAGGGTTCTCTAGGGAAACAGAATTGACAGAAGATATCTGTAAATATGAGTTGATTTTATAAAATTATCTCGAATGACTCTGGAGATGCACAAGCCCAGGTTTCACAGGCAAGCTGCAAACCAGGGACTCTGATGAAGGTCCAAGGAAAGCCCTTGAGTTCCCAGATGTTGGCTCTACAAAGATGAGCTGGAAAATTTTCTCTGAATGCTGAAATTATTTTCCCTTTTAAGGCACTCAATTGATTAGATAAAACACCACTCCTTGCTGATGGTATTCTCCCTGTTTGATTGTAGGTGTAATTGGCCATCTATGCACTAAACTCACTTATGACTAAAGTCTATAAATGTCCTTGTATTGCAATTAGCCCAATGCTTCCTTAACCAAAAAATTTAGCACAATTACTTGGCCCAGTTGTCATAGGAGCCTAACCATCAGAGGGGGTATGGAAAAAATATTCCTAATATACACTATGGGGCATAGTTAGTTGTTATAGTCTAATGATATTATGTCATAATCTGTAAGAAATGCTCCACCATGGTGTGTTTGGTTGGTGAAAGATTGTTGTATGTGAATTCTACACGTGTATGATTGTTTTGTAAGTTCACAACTTCTGTAATAAAAATATATATTAAAACATAGTATGACCCAAGTATATGTTGTCTAAAAGATAACTTAAATTCAAAGTTCAATTAGGTTGAAAATGAAATAATGAAAAAAATATAACATATAATTAGTAAGAAAGCTGGGGTTATTATAACAGATAAAATAGACTTTACTTCTCAAATTTTTACAAGGGTCAGAGACAGCCAAATACTGATAAAGGGACATTTCATTGAGAAGATGTAATAATTATAATTATATATATATACATATATATATATATATATATATATATATATATGCACATAATAACAGAGACCAAAATATTTGAAGCAAATATTGACAGATTGCAAGGGAGAAACTGATGGTTCTACATTAGTAGTAGATGACTTTTTTTTTTTTAATTTATTTTTATTGTGGGTAAAAATCAAAATTCTCACAATACATACAAACATTTGCAAAATGATATATAAATATATATGCATATATGTGTATTTGCTTACAAAAGTGTTATTTATATATATATATATAAATATATTTTAAGAGGTGCTTAGATTACCCAAAATATTACACGGAACCCACTGGGATTCCCATGTTGCCCACCTCCCACACCTCCCACCACATCCCACACAAACATCTCCCACAAGTGTGGCCCACCACCCTCAATGAACTTACACATCCTGGAGCCTTGCCACCAACCATAGACCACAGTTCACACCATAGACCACACTCTCTCACACTCAGTTTTGAGTGGTGTGTGCTGATTTAAAATGGCCTACATCCATTGCCACAACAGTACTCAGGACAACCTCCAACTCCCAAAGAAGCCCCTGTATTTCAACTGCTCATCCCCTCCCTACCCAAAAACTGTCAAGTGGCCACTGGCTCCACCTCATTGTTATAATTTCTTGCATTGCAAGAATCATCATATGTGAGCAAGAGAATACCATCAAGTCCACTCTAGTCCATAGTTCTTCCCCCAATCCAGAGGCGACTGGGATGGTGATGTCCACTCCAACTCCAAGTGAGAGAGGGCTTATATCCCATGGATATGGTGGGTGGGATGATCCTGCCTGCAGATATAGGCCCTCTCCATTCCCTGGGATGGCCATTGCCCATCGTTGTCTCCTCACCATGTTCCTTGGATGAGTCCATTGAGCCGTAGGGTAGGAGTTGCAGCTCCACTGAGATTTCATGCACACCTGGCACATAGGTAGGTGGGAGGATCCAGTCTCTGGAATTATACCTAAAAACTCTAGCATCACATATAGGTTTGAGTAGAAGGGACTGGTGAACCATGTGCAGGGAGGACTTATTTGAGTCCAATTCAGTCACTCTCAGGAGCACAGATTCCAAAATAGAGCCCACTGATAAGGCATCAGTCTCTGGGGCTATCACCCCTTATATAGGGCCTGGGTGTCTCCAGAGCTCTCAGGAACCCCTCTGTGTGGGGTGATAGGCACTTAGATGTTCTATGAGCTTCTACTGTGGTGTGCGTAAGAGTTACCTCTGGGATGACCTCCCGAATCTCTTTGAAGTCTCTTAGCCACTTGAACTCATTTGTCTTTACCATTTCCCCCTTTTATTCAAGGTCTTTTTCCATTTGTGTTGCCAGTTGGCATTTGGTATTAATCCCTCGTTGTCAAGATTCACAGTTACATGCCCTGTGGATTTTAACCGGCCCTTCCTAATCCGCCCACCCCCCAGTGCTGCACCACCAAACCTAGGAACACCACCACTCATCTGCCCCATCCCCAAACATGCAACCACACTCTATCCATTTACCATAGATTATGTCCATATGGGTGATGGCTCAAAGCCTGCTCTTCTCTTACTCTCCTTTGTTAACCTATCTTTCAGACAATGGTTCTCAGACACTGCTCACTTTCCTCAGTTCAGATCAGTGAGGTCATATACTGTTCATCCTTCAGTGCCTGGCTTGGTTCACTCAACATAAGGCCTTCAAGATTCATCCACGTTATTCCATGTGTTAGCACTTTCTTCCTTCTTACAGCTGAGTAATATTCCATTGTATGTATGTACCACATTTTGCTTATTCATTTGTCTGTTGATGGGCACCGAGGCTGATTCCAACTTTTGGCAATGGTGAACAATGCCGCTATGAACATTGGTGTGCATATATCTGTTTGTATTTTTGTTTTCAGTTCTTCTGGGTATACACCCAGCAGTGGAATTGCTGGATCATACAGAAGATCTATTGCTAGGTTTCTGAGGAACCGCCAAACTGTCCTCCACAGTGGCTGGACCATACTGCAGTCCCACCAGCAGTGGATGAGGGTTCCTATTCCTCCACATCCTCTCCAACATTTAGTGTCTCCTGTTTTTTTAATAGCTGCCATTCTGATGGGTGTAAGATGGTATCTCATTGTAGTTTTGATTTGCATTTCCCTGATAGCAAGTGATGTTGAGCATTTTTTCATGTGCTTTTTAGCCATTTGTATTTCTTCCTTGGAGAAGTGTCTTTTCAAGTCACTTGCCCATTTTTTAAATGGATTGTTTGTCCTTTTATTTGTGAGGAGTAGGATTTCTTGATATATGCAGGATATTAGGCTCCTATCATATATATGGTTGCCGAAAATTATTTCCCATTGGGTAGGTTGCCTTTTTATTTTCTTAATAACATCCTTTGAGGTGCAGAAGTTTTTAATTTTGAGGAGATCTTATTGATCAATTTTTTCTCTTGCTCCTCGTGCTTTGGCTGTGAATTTCATGAAACCATTTACAATTACAAGGTCCTGTAGATGCTTACCTACATTATCTCCCAAGGTTTTTATGGTTTTGGCTCTTATATTTAGATCTTCGATCCATCTTGAGTTGATTTATGTATAAGGTGTGAGATGGTATTCTTCTCTCATTCTTTTGGATATGGATATCCAGTTCTCCAAGCACCACTTTTTAAAGAGGCCACTCTCTCCCAACTGAGTGGGCTTCGTGGCCTTGTCAAATATCAGATGACTGTATATGCGAGGATCTATATCAGAACTCTCAATCCGGTTCCATTGGTCAGTATGTCTATCCTTGTGCCAATACCACACAGTTTTGATCACTGTAGCTTTGTAGTATGTTTTAAAGTCAGGTAATGTGATACCTCCAACTTCATTTTTCTTTTTCAATATATGTTTTGCAATTCGGGGCCTCTTGCCTCTCCAAATATATTTTGTGGTTAGTATTTCCTGTTCCTTAAAGAATATAGTGTTGACTTTTATTGGGATTGCATTAAATCTGTAGATTAGTTTGGGTAGGATAGACATCTTGATGATGTTTAGTCTTCCCATCCATGAACAGGGAATATTTTTCCATTTATTTAAGTCTTTGATTTCCTTTAACAGTGTTGTGTAGTTTTCTGTATATAAGTCCTTTACATTTTTAGTTAAATTTATTCCTAGGTATTTAATTCTTTTATTTACTATTGTAAATGGTATTTTTTTCCTGATTTCCTCCTCAGTTTGCTGGTTATTGGTGTACAGAAATGCTACTGATTTTTGAGAGTTGATCTTATAGCCTGCAACATTACTGAACTCCTTTATAAGTTCTAGAAGCCTTGTTGTAGATTTCTCAGGGCTTTCTATGTATAGGATCATGTCATCTGCAAATAATGAAATTTTTACTTCTTCTTTTCCAATATGGATGCGTTTTATGTACTTTTCTTGTCTCAGTGCTCGTGCAAGTACTTCTAAGACAATGTTAAATAGGAGTGGTGATAGTGGGCATCCTTGTCTTGTTCCCAATTTCAGAGGGAAGGCTTTTAGGATTTCACCGTTGAAAATGATGTTAGCTTTGGCTTTTCCTATATACCCTTTATCATTTTCAGAAAGTTTCCATCTATTCCTATCTTTTGTAGTGTTTTTATGAGGAAAGAGTGCTGTATTTTGTCGAATGCTTTTTCTGCATCTATAGAGATGATCATGATTTTCTTCTTTCAGTTTGTTTATGTGGTGTATTACATTGATTGATTTTCTTATATTGAGCCATCCTTGCATACCTGGGATGAAACCCACTTGGTCAAGGTGTATAATCGTTTTGATATGTTGTTGAATGCGATTAGCAAGTATTTTGTTATGGATTTTAGCATCTAGGTTCATTAGAGAAATTGGTCTGTAATTTTCCTTTCTTGTGGTATCTTTATTTTGTTTTGGTATTAGGGTAATGTTGGAATCATAGAATGAGTTAGGTAATATTCCTTCTACTTCTATTTTTTGGAAGAGCATAAGTAGAATTGGTGTTAGCTCTTTCCGGAATGTTTGGTAGAATTCAGCCATGAAGCCATCTGGTCCTGGACTCTTCTTAGTTGGGAGGTTTTTAATGACTGAGTCTATCTCTTTACTTGTAATTGGGCTGTTGAGTTCATCTATTTCTTCTTTCATCAATGTCGGCTCTTTGTGGGTTTCTAGAAACTTGTCCATTTCCTCTAAATTGTCATTCTTGTTGCCATATAATTTTTCAAAGTATCCTCTTATGATACTCTTTATTTCTGTGGGGTCAGTAGTGATATCACCTTGCTCATTCCTTATTTTATATATTTGAATCTGTTCTCTCTTTTTCTTTGTTAGTCTGGCTAACGGTTTGTCAATTTTGTTGATATTCTTGAAGAACCAGCTTTTGGTTTTGTTTATTGTTTCCAGTGCTTTCTTATTCTCTATTTCATTTAGTTCTGCTCTAATCTTGGTTATTTCCTGCTTTCTACTTCCTTTAGGTTTAGTTTGTTGTTGTTTTTACAATTCCTCCAAGTGTGCAGGTAGGTTTTCAATTTTAGCTCTTTCTTCTTTTTTAATATATAATTTATGGCTATGAACTTCCCTCTCAGGACTGCTTTCGCTGCATCCCATAGGTTTTGATATGTTGTGTTGTTGTTTTCATTAGTTTCAAGGTAGTTACTGATTTCTTTTGAAATTTCCTCTTTGACCCATTGTTTGTCTAAGAGTGTGTTGTTTAACTTCCATATCCTGGTGCCGAACCTGTTTCTCTGGCCCTTACTGATTTCCAACTTCATTCCGTTGTGGTCAGAGAAATTACTTTGTATAATCTCAATCTTTCTGAATTCTTTGAGCGTTGTTTCGTGGCCTAGCATGTGGTCTATTTTGGAGTATGTTCCATGTGCACTCGAGAAGAATGTAAATCCTGCTGTATTTGGTTGTACTGTTCTGTATATGTCTATTAAGTCCAAATCTTCTAATGTATTATTGAGTGCCTTAGTTTCTTTATTGATTCTCTGCCCAGGTGTTCTGTCTAATGATGATAGTGGTGTGTTGAAGTCCCCTGCTATAATTGTAGAGGAATTTATTTCTCCTCTTAATTTTTCCAGAGTTTGCCGCACGTATTTTGAGGCACCTCTATTAGGTGCGTAAATGTTGATGATTGTTCTCTCTTCTTGAGAGATTACACCTTTTACTAATATGTAGTGTCCATCTTTGTCTCTTACAATAGTTTTGCATTTAAAGTCTATTTTGTCTGATATTAGAATAGCTACTCCTGCCCTCTTTTGGCTATTGTTAGCTTGTAAAATGGCTTTCCAGCCATTCACTTTCAGCCTCCTTGAATCCCTGGGTCGAAGGTGGGTTTCTTGTAGACAGCATATAGATGGATCATATTTTCTCATCCATTCTGCCAATCTGTGTCTTTTGATTGGTGAATTTAATCCATTAACATTCAGTGTTATTACTCATAACGAATTTCTTACTTCAATCATTTTTTCTTAGGGTTAATGTATGTCACATGTTGTTTTGTTTCTCTTTTTGACTTTTCAGTTGTTTTTAAACTCTCCTCCAACTCTCTCTCCTTTGTTTTTTCCTTTCAACTTGTAGAGATTCCTTTAGTATTTCTTGAAGTACTGATTTCTTCTTGACATACTCTCTTAATTGCTGTTTATCTGTGAATATTTTGAACCCTCCAACATTTTAGAATGTCAATTTTGCTGGATAGAGAATTCATGGCTGGAAGTTTTTTTCTTTTAGTGTTTTGACTATGTCATACCACTGCCTTCTTGTCTCCATGGTTTCAGCTGAGAAATAAGCACTTAATCTTATTGTGCTTCCTTTGTATGTGATGGTTCTCTTTTCTCTTGCTTCCTTGGGTATTTTCTCTTTGTTTTGAGCATTGGACAATTTGACAAGTATATGTCTTGGAATTGGCCTGTTGGGATTTATACTATTTGGGTTGCGCTGTGCTTCCTGGATCTGCACATTCATCTCTCTCAATAGAGTTGGGAAATTTTCAGCCATAACTTCCTTCAACACTCCTACTGTTCCCTTTCCCTTCTCTTCTCCTTCTGCGATGCCCATAATGCATATGTTTGTGCATCTTCCATTATCGGTTAACTCCCTGAGACCATGCTGGATTTTTTCTATCTTTTTGTCTATCTTTTCTACAATCTCTTTGATTTCAACTGTATTGTCTTCCATATCACTAATTCTTTCCTCTGCCTGTTCAAATCTGCTGCCATGTGAGTCCAGCGTCTTTTTCATTTCTTGACTTGTGTCTTTGTTTGCCATCATATCCATTACCTTTTTAGGTGTGTTAGCTATTTCTTCAGTATGTTCTCCCTGTGTCTTCTTTATATCCTTAATCTCTTCCTTCAGTTCTTTAAGATGGTCCATGATATTTGTTCAGATAGCTTTGATTAGTTGTTCGATGTACTGCATTGCTTTCTGGTTTTTATTTTGTGCATTGGACTGGTCCATGTTTTCCAGTTTCTCAGAGTCATTTGTATTTTTCTGTTGCCCTCTGGTCATCATATTATCTTGATGGGTTTGTTCAGTTGATTAGCTTTTCTCTATGCTCTAGAACTTTATTTAGTTGTTGGTTCTGCGTGTGAGTTAAGTTTTCTCTTTGGCAGTTTTTCTTCTTATTTTATTTACTTGCTTCTTTCTATGTTCCCTTGAAAGGAAAAGGTTAGGGCCAGAGGAATCAAAAGATGTAAGGAAGGCAGAAGGATAATAGAAATATTGATAAAAGTTAGAAGAGGGGCAAAATGAGACTTAATGAGATGAATATTTAACTTGTGTAGGCAGTGTATAGTACTAGGAAAAAATATGGAGTTCCTACAATGGATTTGGAAAACAAATGGAGGAATATATATATAGTGATTTAGAAGGCTAGAATTATGAGGAGGGAGAGAAATAGTAAAGAAAAGTCTGAAAGGAAAAAGCTAATACTAATTAAAAGAAGAAGAAGAAGAAGAAGAAAACAAAATAGATGGAATAGAAATTGACACCCTTAAGTTGTTGGCCTATGAAAAAATGTTGTCTCTAAGAGCCACAACAGAAAACAGAAGGCAGATAGATGCAGGAAGGATAAGCGATAGTTTGTAATACAGAATCAATATATACAGCGAGTGGGAATTACTGAATAAGAAGCCCAGCAAAGAAGCGACAAGCTGGCAGCACCTATTATAAAAAATAAAAAAAAAATAGAAGGAAAAAGGAAGGGGGGAGGAAAGAGGAAATAATAACAATAGACCAGAAAGTAACAGAGAGAAACCAAAGATCCACACAGTTAAGCAGTCAAACAAAGCTTAGGGGGGTCAATGATTCCCCTAGTGTCCACGTGGATCCTTCCTGCCTACTTGTGTTTATCAATCAATTTCCCCACAGGGTTCTATATGCAGGTCCTGAAGCAGCTTTTAGCTATTAAACTAAATTTTTAAAAAAATATTTTTCATTTGTTGAGGTGACCTCACTTTGTTTTTTTTAATTTTTATATTTTTAGTCAAATGCAGGACCCAAAGTAATTCCTCCTCTAGACCAACCCCCTTACGGAAGGGATCCTAGCTGGGCCCGTGGAAATTAATTAAACACGTCCCACTTTCTGGACTCCCCAGGTTAGCTGAAGCTCTGATGTTAGTCAGTGAGGAGTGCTAAAGAGGGCGGATTCCGCCCCTTCTGGAGCCGAGCTCGAGCATCACCGGTCTGCTCAGTAAATCAGTTTGAGTGCAGATTCGTGTCTGCTCTCAGCCTAATGCTGCTTCAGGTCGGCTTATCTGCTCCCCAAAGCTATGGGGCGGTGCAGGCAGCCAGATCGATGTCTAAAAATATAAAATACCCTTCCCTGTCTTCCAACAGAAGCCTCCCTTTTTTGGGAAGTGTCCCTTCTTCCTGGCTCCGCAGCAGCCCAGGTCTTATTCCTGGATGGCTAGGGAAATCAGCTCTGTTCTGTGACCAAAATCCCAGCTCCGGTTCACCGGGTGCTGATTAGCTCATTTGTTCTGTTCACACAAGGTCCAAGGGGCGCCAGTCAGCCAGATCCCCAGAAAATAAAACTTTTTTGTCCCGCCCACAGCTCCAAATGGCCGTTTTATTTAATTTTTTTCCCCTATCCGCGGGTCTCAGCCACCCGTGCCAACCTCCACTGGCAGCCTCAAAACTCACGAATCTCCACCGTTCCATCACGCTGCCAATCCGTGCAGATAGATGACCCAAGCTTCTCACTCCATGCATGCACAGCACAGACCCCTGGACAGGACCCTGTCCACAATCCACCTTGCTCTTGGAGCTTGCAGTGTGTGCCCTCCTACACTAACGCCATCTTGGCCCCTAATCTCAGTAGTAGATGGCTTTAAATACAACTTTCAATAATGGATATAAGATACAGTCTGAATATAAGTAAGTTAATACGAGATTTTAAAAACACTAAACCAACTAGTCCTAAAAGACATGTTTAAATCACTTTACCCAGCAAAAACAGAACACACATTCTTTGCAAGTGCACATGGATCATTCTTCAGGCTAGACCATATGATAAGTCAAAAACAAATGTCAATATATTAAAAAATATTGAATTCGTATATATATATTCTCTAAATACAGCAGACTGAAGCTAGACATCAACAACCAAGGGATGTATAAATTTATCTCAACTGGTGTAGAAAATTCATTTGACAAAATCCAGCACTATCTCTTGATAAAAATATTAAAAACCTTAGGAATAGAAGGAATCTTCCTCAACATGAAAATGAGCTTATATGAAAAGTAAAGAGCTATCATCATACTTAATGGTGAAATATTGAAAGCTTTCCCTATAAGATGAGGAAAAAATCAAGGATGTTCTTTTTCACCAGTGTTATTCAACAGTGTATTGTAAGTTCTTCCAGAGAAATTAGGCATGAAAAAGAAATAAAAGGCATACAAGTTGGAAAAGAAAAATGTAAAACTGTCCCTATTTTGTTAAAATATGATCCTATATACATATCTTTTAAAATCCAAACCAAAGTTCTTGGAGCTAATAAATAATTATCAAAGTGTCTGGTATGAAATCAATACCCCAAATTCAGTAGTATTTATGTACACTAGTAGCAAACAATCAGAAGAAGAAATAAAGAAAAAAAATTCACTTAACAATTGCAACTAAAAGAATCAAATATGCAGCAATAAACTAAACAAGTATGTAAAAGATTTATACCCATAGTTTACATAATTGTTTTACAAAAATGCAAAGTGTTGGTGTTGGGGTAATGTATGGAATCCCTATATGGAGATATGCATATTTGTTTTGGTAATTCACAACTTTTACTATACACTTATTGTTCATGTATGAATGATAAACTTCAATTAAAAGGTTTAAAAAGTTTAAAAAGTAAAATATAATAAACTGGAAAAAATTACTAGAAAAAAAATCAAAGAAGACTTAAATGATGGAAGAACATTACCTGCCCCTGCATTGATAGGCTAAATATCCTTAGGATGTCAATGCTAAACAATTTTACAGATTCAACATAATCCCAATCAAAATCCCAACAATGTTCTTTGCAAAAAAAGGAAAAGCCTATCATCTAATTCATATGGAAGTTTAAGGGGCTCTGAATAGCTAAAGCTATCTTTAAAAAAGAAGAATGAAGTTGGAGAGTTCACATTTCCCAATTTAAAAACTTTATTACAAATCACAATAATCATAACAGCATAGTATTGGAACAAGGATAGAATAATTATACTAATGGTACAGAATTGAGAGCTCAGAAATCAATCCTCACCTTGTTGGCCAATTGTCTTTTTTAAAAGTTGGCAAAGGCAACAAAAATGTTAAAGAATCATCAACTTAAGCCATACTCAGTCTATAAACAAAAACAATAACAGGCATGCATATATATGTTTCTGCCTAACAATATTCAACTGTCCTGCAAACAAACAAAAATGGATTAATTATCTGCAGAATTGGGTTCAAGTCCTTGGGCAATATTCACTCTTGAACTTGACATCCTTAAATATTATGACATGAAACCAATACAACTTGTAATTTGATAAGGAAAATAGGGAAGAAAACAAAATATATGTACTTCATGTACATATGCCATCATACTCATAACAAAACAAGGAAGAAAGATTCATGACCATTACAGTCCTCATTTTGGTAACTGGTCATCTGGTCAAAGTTCATGTTTATTACTACCTTCTTCTACTACCCATTCCATGTTCCCATTACCCTCAGTAAGCACCTCATCTGGCCATGGTATTTGCCTGTGGGTTGATCTAAACTTTCATTCCTGAAGATTCTAGGCCATTCTTAGTCCTGCCTGGATTGGGTTGTTGTAATTTCCCATTGACTTTAATCACAGGGCATTACAGTACTAAGAAATGCCTTAAAGGAGCTTCTGTATTCCAGGAAACCCTTCTTTACTCCAGTCTGTAGATGAAGTCCTATTTCCCATTGATGGTCAAGATCAATCACCTCAGCCAGTTCAGGAATTTCCTCTTTTGCCTGTTGATTCATAGGTAAGGGTAGCCCAAAGTGGTCAGGTGGCAATCTAGACTTACAGTTCAATGGATTCATTGTTGTGTTCCATGTTAGAAGCAATCTTCCTTTTGAAATTAAGACTTGTAGACCAGCAGAGATTAAGGTTGTAAGGATAAGAAGCAAAAATTTTCTGCATGGATCACTAGGGGTAAAACTGATTGGTTCCTCTCCCTTTTCCACCTCTTAATTCCTTGATCCTTGAATCCTGGCTATGGGAGACACAGCAGCATTGAGTGGACATTGATTTAGAGCATACACAGCCTCCTGGAGATCATTGCCCCAACCCTAAAAGTCATTGCCACCTAGTTGGTGCCATAATTGAATGTTCAGAAGGCCATTTCAACAATCTTTCAATCCATCTGCTTCAGGATGATGGGGAACATGGTAACCCTAGTGAATTCCATTGTCATGTGCCCTTTCCCTCACATCATTTGTTGTGAAATGGGTTCCTTGATCAGAAGCAATGCTGTGTGGTAAGCCATGGCAGTGGATAAGACATTTGGTAAGTCCATGGATGGTAGCTTTGGATGAAGCATTGTATTCAGGGAATGCAAAACCATATCTGTAGTATATGTCTATTTCAGTTAAAACAAATTACTGCTCATTCCATGATGGAAGTGGTCCAAATTGCTGCTCCTTCCGTGATGGAAGTGCCACCAGGTAGCAGGCTGATCACCTTTGGGAATGGTGCCATTTCAGGTGCTGAGTGTGGGTCTCTGCTGCTGGCAGATTGAGCACTCAGCAGTGGCTGTAGCCAAGCCAGCCTTGGTAGGGAGAAGTCCATGTTGCTGAGCCCATGAATAATCTCCATCCCTTCCTCCATGGCTTCTTTGATCATAAGTCCATTGGGCAATGACAGGAGAGGCTGGGGAATGAGACAGTTCATCAGAGAGTGGGCCATCTTATCCATTTGATTATTAAAATTTTCCTATGCTGAGATCACCCTTTGTTGAACATTCATGTGGGACAAAGGATTTTCATGTTTTTGGACCACTCAGATAGGTTTACCCACATACCTTTTCCCCAGACATCTTTGTCACCAATTTTTCAATCATGTCCCTTGCATGTCCCTGACTATCCAGCCAAACCATTGGGAATAGCCCAGGAATCAGTGTAAAAATGTACCTCCAGCCATTTCTTTTTTCAATCAAAATGAAGAAGAAGGTGCCCAGCTTGAAGTTCTGCCAACCGGGAGGATTTGCCCTCACAACTGTCTTTCAGGGACATTGCAGAAAGGGTCTGCAGTGCTACAGCTGTCCACTTTTGGGAATACCTGTATATCATGCAGAACCATCCGTAATCCAGGCCTGAGTTATCTCTTCCTCAGTCAACTGATTGTAAGAGACTCTCCAAGAGGCCAAAGCTGTTGGCTATAAATGAAGAATGCCTTGATAAGCACAGCAGTAGATTCAAAATGCATGATGAAAAAAGGTAATTTTAAGATATATCAATAGAGTGTCCTGACTGAAATACAATGGGAATGTTTTTTTAAATATAGCAGAATATCCAAAACTTGTGGATCAATTTCAAACAGTGATACACAGGTATAATTATGAAATGAGAAGGAGAAGAAAGCAAACAAAGCAGAAGAAATAGTTAAAATAATATTTACCAAAAATTCTCCAAAATTAAAGACTGATTCAGAACAAAAATACAAGAAGCTCAGAGAACACCAAGGAGAATAACAAAATTGTATTCAATTAGGTATTTTATATTTAAATATCATTAACACAAATAAAGTGACAGTCTTGAAATATGAGAGAAAAAACAAATCCTTACTGTAGAACAAAGATAATAAATACATTGAAGTTCTCATCAGAAATGATGAAAGCCAAAATTGTGTGAGGTGAAAATTTTTAATTGTTGAAATATAAAAAGCAAAACGAAAACTACCAACTAGAATTCTATATTCAGTGAAATTAACTTTCAAAGTGAAGGATAAATATTTTCTCAAACCAACGAGAGCTGAGAGAATTCACTTCCAGCAAATGTATCATTCAAAAGTGCTATCAATTATTTAGAGAAAAGGGAAATGATATAGGTCAGAAACTTCAAACTGCATTAGCAAACTACATTAACAAAGGAAGATCATCAGGAAAACAATGAGTTAAGATAAAAAATATTTTATTGCTCTGAAAGATAAATGTTTAAAGCAATAATACAGCCTGGGGCAGGAAAGGACTCCTCCCAGGCCTTCCTCAGGGCAGATGCCGCCAGCCCAGTCTGGGGCCTCGATGGCCCCTGGGTGCCCTGGAGTAAACATGTTGTGCCACCAAAAAAAAAAAAAAGCAATAATACAATGTATAGGGTGAAGATAGCACATGGATATGTGAAATGTAGGACAGCAATGTTAAAGGGAAGGAAGAAATGCTTTATGTTAAGAAGACTACATTATACAAAAATGGACTTATCAATATTTGAACAAAGGTATAGAGTAGTGTTAATGCATATTCAAAACTCTACAGAATGCTGCACATTTTTTTAAAAGCACAATTTATATACTAAAAAAGGACAGAAAATAAAATCTAATGTCAACTTAAAACCAGAGAAGACAGTAAAAGTGGGTTAGAACAAAGAAGATGTGCAATCAATAGAAAACATTTAAAGTATGATAAATTTTGATCCATTTAAATTTAAAGCATCAGTTACTTCAAATATGAATGGAACATTACTTAGACATAAAAAGGAATGAAGTCTTCATGTATGAAACAACATAGATGAAACTTGAAGATATCATTCTGAGTGAGATAAACCAGATACAAAAAGATAGTGTTTGATCTCATTGATTTGAGACAATTAGGATAAGAAAATTCATAGAGTCATAATGTACAATATATATTACCAGGGAATGGGGTGGAGATAAAGGATGAGAGGTTAAGGCTTAAAAGATACAGGATTCTTATTTGTAATGATGAAATGTAATGTTAATGATCTCAATGATAATGTTACAATGTGAACATAATTTAACAGCACTGAAATATATATCTGATTGTTATTAAAAGGGGAAATGTTACATTGAATATGTGGCAATGTATTAGTCAGCCAAAGGGGTTCTGATGCATAATAATAGAAATCTGTTGGTCTTTATAAAGGGTACTTATTTGGGGGTAGAAGCTTACAGTTACCAGGCCATAAAGCATACATTTCTTCCTTCACCAAAGTCTGTTTCCACATGGAGAAATGAGGCTGCCATTTACTAGGCTTCAGGGTTCTTGGGTTCCTCTCTCCCTGCCCCATTTCTCTCTGGTCTCAGCTCCTCCATTTCCTCCACAAGGCCAGCTGTGAACTGTCAGGTGAACTGCTAATCTCTTTTCCTGGGGCCTTCTCTCCTCCCTCACTACCAAGCTCCTCTGTGTGCTTACTTCCCTGGGCTCCAACATTGAAACTCAGCATCAGAACTCCGACTCAAAACTCCATCTCAACTCCTCTGCTCTGCCATGTGATTTTATCTGAGTTCCTGCCCACCAAGGTGCAGGGATTCAATGTCCTACGAATGTGGTCCAATCAAAGCCCTAACCATAATATAATCATTCCCAGAGGAACAGATCAGTTTACAAGCAAAATCTGATATCTATTTTTGGAATTCATAAATATATCAAACTACCACAGTCTACCCTTTGAATTCCAAAAACCAATACAATATTCAAAAAATCTTATTTTAGTAACAATGCAAGTACAAAATCATATCATAATCAGTTTAAATAAATATAGTTCATCTTGGTGCAAGGTCCTACCTTCTGTAGACCTCTGAAACTTACAAAAACCTTTATCTACTTCCAATACACCTGTGAACAGACAAAGGATAAACATTTCCATTACCATAAGGAGAAATTGGGAGGGAAACATGAGTCATGGGTCCTCTACTGTTCAGTAAACCTGCAGGAAATACTCCCTTAGATGTCAAATTCTGAGAGTCAATCTTTTTTTTTTTTAACATTATTTTGTACATTGAATAATTGAAAATATAAACAAAAACTAAAAAGTAAACACAGATGAATAAATATATACATTTCTCAATTAAATGTAATGGATACATATAAAATTTTTTAAATCAAACAATATGTTACACAATATATTTGGTTCATAGTAACACATTCATACAGTATTTGTCCTTTTGTGTCTGGCTTGCTTCACTCAACATAATGTCCTCCAGGTTCATCCATGTTGCCATATGCTTTATTACTTCATTTCTTCTTACAGCTGCATAATATTCCATCATGTGAATAGACATTCTTAAGATTATGGTTTCTTCTCCTTGGGGCCCCATGGGGACCCACCCTTTCCACAGGCTTGCCCAATAACCATTTTCTTGGTACCACCCTCAAACTATACCTCACTCTCCAAGAGTGTTGACCACAATCTACACCTCACCCTCCAAGAGTGTTGGGGTGATTGCCACACCTTACCCAATCTTTGGGTTAGAGTCTTAGCCCCCCCTATTACATTGAGAATAAGACAACATCCCCCCTAAATTTTGGCATCCAGGTTCAATCCTCTCAGAACAATGAGTTGACCACCTGGCCTTCCCTAACCTTTGGCATACAGGCTCAACCCTATAAGAGCTATGAGTTGACCACTTGGCCTTCCCTAATCCATGGGAGACAGGTGCACCCCTGACCTATGGAGTATTGACCTCAACCTCCCAAATACTTGAGGAATGTGCTCCACCATCTCTGCACCCTGGGGCAGCAAAGCTCTCACTGAACATCAGGTGGGAAGATCCACCCTCTTCAAAAGCCAGGGCAAACTCACACTCTCTGTACACATGGGTGGGGTTCTTCTCTTGACCCAAAGCAATGTCTTAATTTGAGATATCAGCTTCCATGGTTTTCTTCTTAAAACTGTTTCTCCTTCAATCTCTCCTTTCCACATCCCCCTTTTTTTTACCAAATGACAGTGGTTTTGTTCATACAGCTCTCTCAAAAACTTATTGGTTTAGCATGCAAATAGCAGGGGTCTAAGCCATCAGACAATAAAACTTTCCACAAGTCTTTCCAAGATAACTGCATCTTCAATCCTGATTTACAAGTTCCAGGTTTAGTTAAGTCATCAAATGGGGCACTTTCATCTGGGGACTTGATTTCCAGAGACTTGAGTGTTCCCAAATCAGTTTCTGTTTTATTTGTTGCCAGCAGTTCAGTCCTCAGTGTATTTGAGTCATCTAGCATTTTCCTATAAGCTTCAAGGAGAAGCCAAGCTGATTTCACGAAGTTTACTTTGGAAAGTTCATCAGCTAAATGCTGTGGTTCACAATTTTCAAATTCTGTCTTCCATAAGACATTAGGAGTTAATCTTGCTAAGTTCTCTATGACTTTAAACACGGATCACCTTTCCTCCAGTTTCCCATAATACTTTCATCATTTACTTCTCAGGCATCATAAAAGGTCTTTTTAGCTACCATATTACTGTCAACAGTCTCTTCAAAGCAGTGTAGGTCTTTTCTATCAAGCATCTCATAATTCCTCCAAAAAATACCCCTTACCCATTTATAAAACCATTCCAGCATTTTGGCAATTGCAAAATCACTTCCCCACTCCTTGGTACCAAAATTTATATTAGTCATCCAAAGTGGAATTGTTGCAAAATACCAGAATTCAGTTGGTCGTTATAAAGGGTATTTATTTATGATAGAAGCTTACAGTTACCAGGTCATAAAGCATAACTTTCTTCCTTCATGAAAGTTTGTTGCCACATGTTTTAGCAAGACAGCTGCAGACTTTTGCCAGGGTCCAGGATTCTTGGGTTCCTCTCTTCCTGCCCCATATACCTCTGGGCTCAGCTCCTCTGTTTCCTCCAAAAGGTCAACTGTAGACGATGAGTCTCTCTAGACTTTGCCTCTCTCCTCAAGGCTAGCTGTGAACTGTCAGGTGAACTGCTCACCTCTTTTCCTGGTGCCTTATCTCCTTCCTCACAACCAAGCTTCTCTGTTTTGTTACTTCCTTGGACTCCAGCATTAAAACTTAACATCAGAACTCCAACTCAAAATTATGACTCAACTCCTCTGCTCTGCCATGTAGTTTAATCTCTGAATCCCCACCCACTAAGGTGTGGGAACTCAATGTTCCTACTGACATGGCCCAATCAAAGCCCTAATCATAACTTAATCATGCACAGAGGAACAGACCAGTTTACAAACATAATCCAATATCTATTTTTGGAATTCATAACTATATCAAACTGCCACAGGTAACAATATATATATATTTAAATTTATGGGATAACACTACACACAATATAGGCACTAAATTAAACCATGTACTGTATTTAATAGTAAAAGTATTAAAATATGCTGTCATCTATTGTAGCAAATATTCCACACTGATACAGGCTGTTAATAACATACAGGTATATGGGAATCCTGTATTATATGCTTGATAATTATGTGAACGAATAACTTCTCTAATAAAGAAAAGTTTGAATGGTTTTAAAAATGAATTAAATACAAGGTTTGTCAGACTAATAAAAACAAAAAGGGGACAAACCAATATATTTTCTAGAGGAAGCCAACTTAAGTTATAAAGACAGAGAGGGGAAAAAGCAATGAGATAGGCACAAAGATATACCTTGTTAACCCTAATCAAAAGAAAGATGGAGTGGGAATATTAATTTCTTATAAAGCAGAATTTGGACCAGGAAAATTATAAGGGCTAAATGAGGATACTTAATAATCAATTAGGGGTTAATTCTCCAAAAACACTTCAATATTTTATGTGCATGCCTTAATAGCAGAGTTTCAAAATATGGATTAAAAACCTGATAAAATGGAGAGAAGAAAGAGACAAATTCGATGTTATAGTAGGAGACTATTATACATTTTTTTCAATAACTGAGAGACCCAGTAGCAGAAAGTCATCAAAGATAATGTTTGGATGAATAGCACTATCAATCACCTTGGTTGAATTGACATTTATAGAATTTTCCATGCAACAAAAAGTGAATACATATACTTCTCAAGATCAAATGGAATATGCAACAACATCAAACATATTTTGGCTTATGAAAAACACCTTAACAAATTTGAAAAATATAAATAATATAAATTATGTTCTTCATATTACAATAGCAATAACTGTTACCAAATTTGAAATAGCCTGATAAACCCACCTTGATCTGTCAATTAATGATAGAAGTGTTTTGAAGTCTCCAATGATAATAGTGGATTTGTTATCTCTCTTTGCAGTTCTAAGAGTTTTTGCCTCATGTATTTTGATGCTCAGTTATTAGGGCATGTGCATTAGGGATTTTTATTATTTCTTGGAACAGTGAGCATTTTAGCATTATGCAGTGCTTCTCTGTATCCCTGATAGCCATCCTTTCTCCATCCATTTGTTGTGATCTATCTTCAGCTTTATAAGTAGTTTCATATATATATATATATGAAACATATATATATCCTTGCCTTTTATATATATCAAGTAAGAAATGTTATTAGAGAAAGAATAATAGTGCTAAAATAAAATATATTATTTTTCTTATTATTGATCAAATAGGTAACTGCTCAAACAAGATATATTCCTCTTCTTTGAAGGAAAATTTTGCTGTTTTGTAAAAAGTACATTTTAACATTTCTTGCAAGGAAGGTCTACTGGTAACTAATTAGCTCAGTTTATATTTGCCTGAGACAGTCTTTAGTGTTCCTTCATTTCCTTTTTTTTTTTTATTGTGGGTAAAAATAAAAATTTTCACAATACATACCAACATTTGCAAAATGATATATAAATATGTATGCATATATATGCATTTGCTTACAAAAATGTTATTTATGTATATATATAAATATATTTTAAGAGGTGCTTAGATACCCATTTCCTTTTAATTATTTATTTTTATTTGGTAAGTTGTTAGGTGACAAAAGAATCATACATACCATACAGAATTTCCACACATCTCCTGACCACCAACAATTTAAATGCTGTGACACATTTATTACAATGATAAAGAATATCTTCACAATATTACTTCTTACCTCAGAAACCATCCTATATATTTTTTTTTATGCTTTGAAATGTATTTGTTTTTATTTTTATTTTTAAAGAAGTTGTTATTTGCATAAATGTTACATCAATAATTTCAATGAATATAGAGCATTTGGTTTGTTGGGGGCTTTAATTTTTCAACACTCAAATTAGTTCACTCCACTCTGCTCTTCTTTACATGATATGTGAAGAAAAGGTTGGTGTAATTATTGTACTTGTTTTTCTATAGGTAACATGTGACCTCCTGTTTTTTTTTTTCAAAGTTTTCTTTTTCTTTGATTTTATGAAGTTTGAATATATATTATTAGGAGAATATTTTTAGGTATTTATCCTGTCTAGTTTTCTATGAGCTTTCTCTACATATGGTTAAGTGTTTGTCATTAATTTACAAAAATTCTTGGTGATTATTACTCCATTTATTTTTTCTGCTCCTTTTTATCCTTCTTCTCCTTCTTATATTCCAATTGTTCCTATGGTTCACCTCTTTAAAATGTAGGAACTCACCATTACAATAAGGCAAGAAAATAAATTATATTTATGAATACGAATATATTCATTGAGATGAGAAGGAAAATTATATTTATTCATTGTTGACATTTTATTCTATGTAGAATAACTTACAGAACCATCAAAACAGGAAAAAAACAGTAATAAGTGAATTTAGGAAAACTGAGGAATACTAGATCTGGTAAAAAATCAACTGAGTTTTATACACTAAAAATGAATTTCTATACTGTAGAAAAGAATCTTGGAAATCAAGATTTGAAGCAGCATAAATAGTCTTAATATGAAATTTAAATTTGACAAAAATTGTGCAAGACATGCATGCTGAAAATGTTTTAAAACAAAGACTTTAAGTATTGTCTGTCTTCCAATTTTTAAAATGTGTGAATTTAATGATAAAATGTTTTATCTGCGAATGATTTTGACCATATTGTATAGTTTGCAAAATTATTGTTCAAGAAGTAGTTTCTTTTTTATTTCCTTTTAATCTATAAATTATTTTATGTGTATCTTTAAAAATAAAACATTTACATGCTTTTGGTTTTGTTTCCATATGTTGCTTGTTTACAAATGATAAAGTATTGTCAATAAAAAATGTATGATAAAATTATAAAAATATTAACCTAATTAATGTCTTAAAGAATATTCAATGTGTTCCTTAACATGTGTCTCTTTTTAAGTATTATACTTTTCATGCTCATGTAATTTCATTATTTGTTAACTATTCATATTGTTTTCTGGAAGACATCACTTTATCCTCCAATATTAACATGGTTTTTCCATCTTTTATTCTTAAGTCTCTGTTTTATTAAATGTTTAGGTTTTCCTTAACATTTCACTATTTGTAACTCTTGTTTACTTTCTGATGGGTTATTTCTTTGAGAATGTATCTTTCATAAATTCTTATCAATGATTGAAATTTTTATGCTCCATTTTTAAATTTTATTCTGTGATGTGAATTTTCTTAGCATATTTTGAGTCCTTCAAAGTGGTCTTGCACACCTACTATTGTTTCAGTTACACAAAATATTACTTTCATATATGTTTTCATGAATGCATTTTTGTTTGTAGCATAGTTCAATTAAACAAAGATCCTCACTCAAGTATATATTGTTTCAATTTATTTATGTTTCCATGTTTAAAAATTTTTCCCAGAACATTTTTCCCATTTGGAATCATTCACACACTACAATTGATATGTGTTAATATTGAAAAGCAGTCTCAAAGAATCTGTATATATCATTTTCTGTTCATTGATCACTTGCTAAATTCCAACTCCTTTTTAAAGCAGTTTAAATTAAAACATACATAAAATTTGCTTAGGTGTTTAAATTATCTTCTCAATATCTCACTGCAGGTATGAGGTGGAGCTTTTGGTTTTTGACACTTATGTTATTTATAGGTTAGTATCCACCTTTAAAATCATACACCCATTACAGCATTACAGAAGAAAATATGTTTGTGGTTACAACAAACTATATAGTAACAGTGAATTAATGCCGTGATATAGGAAAACTAGCAGCTGGGAATATACCACTAAGTGGCCCCTGCTCCATTAGAGCTTGAGGACATGTCAGGATTAATATGTTCTTTAATGCCTCTTCACTAATTAAGGAAAATATTATTTAACTTTTTGTGTTTGATGTTGCTTATATATATGAGTAGCTAAAGACTAGTTGTGATAATCCATTTCCACAGATAAGAGAGAGCAAGAGTCATCTCTTATGATTATGAAGAACAATAAGCCAAGGAACTGCAACTGCAGTGGCATCATTTCACTTGGGATATTTATAGATTCAAGTTTTTTGGAGAAGGGTAAATAAATAAAACCACCACCATTTTGTTCTCTTTCTACATAAAAATATCTCCTTTTGCTAAAGTCAAGATATCAAGAAGCAAAGTGTACTTTATGAAAAGAGTTTCTCAATATTTGAGTTTGAAATTTAGCATCAACTATCTAGATTATGCACAGAAATAATTTTACCAGAAACTACATCAAAAGATTTTATCCTTCATTATATGACAGATATTACAGTGATTATTAAATTAGGGTTTTTATTTGACCACTTCATTTGGGCATGCAGGGTTGAGTCCCCACCCCATGTGTGGAGATAAAACAGATACTCACTTGGAAGTAAATACACAAAGTAGGAGAAGAGAGAGAAGGAGAACACAGTGGAAGAGAGACAGCCCATCAGATAGGATCCTGCAGCCCTGGGAAGAGAGATGAACTAGATACTCTACATCTGACCTTGTGGAGACCAAAGCAGCTGAGACTAGAAAGAATGACACCCAGGAAGAGAGACAAGCCTTATGCTAGCCTATGGCTGAAAATGGAAGAATTGGGACCATGGAGGCTTAGAAAGAAGAGGAAGCCTGAACCTTCAGGACTGGTAGCCATATTGCCCCAACATATGACAACAGACTTTGGTTAGGGAATTAACTTAAGCTTTATGGCTTTGTGACTGTAACCTTCTATCTCAAATAAATACCCTTCATAAATGCCAACAGATTTCTTATACATTTCATCAGCACCTTTATGGCTGACTTATTTATTTATATTTTATACATCAATTTTTTTAAGTTCAATGAATACAAAAAGGACATATGGAAAAATAATGCATGTTATTGGGGGAAATTTAAAAATGTTTTGGTAAATCTAGGGAAAAGTATAACTTATGGAGATCACAAAACTGAAATAAAAGAGTATATTTAAAAAATTGGCAATAAAGTGTCAAAGACTTTTATGAAAAACTTAGAACTACTTACACTTTTCTTTGAAAATGGTGGGGATCAGTCAGTTACAACATTTTAGACTGAATTTGCCCACAGCAATTTTTTTTTAAATTGAAAATTCTTTGTTATTTTGCCATTATTTTAAATATTTGAATTCTTAAATGGATAGATAAAGATGGTTAGTTGCATAGGCATAATTTCTAATCACACATATTGAGTACAACTCTGTCAGGTTGTGGAGTTTAAATTCTAAAAAGGGCCCACTGGTAAGGGATCAAACTCCTGAGCTGTCTGCCATACTTATAGTGTATAGATGTTTCCAGAGCCCTCAGGAGCCCTGCTATTTGCAGTAGAATCTCCTTTGGCTGTCAGTGAGAATCTGCTAAAACATGAGTAAATGTTATCTCTGGAATGACATCCCAACTCATTTTGAAGTTGTTTAGCCATATAAACTCAATTGTCATTACCATTTCCCCATTTTGATAAATGCCATTTTTTCCCAGTTGCATTGTTTGTTGGTACTTGTTAGCAATTCCTTGGTGCCAGGGAGGCTTATCCCCAGGATTCATGTCCCATGCAGGGGGGAAGTTATTATGTTAATATGCTGAGCATGGCATAAACAGAGGCCACATTTGACCGATAAGGAGGCTCCCAATAGGTAATGTTTAGGCACCCTGCAACACTAGGTTGTTTCAATTTCAGGAGCAAAGGCTCATAATCATAGTCAATAGCAGGGTCCATCAAAGAACCATCTTTCTTCACTAGTCATTGCCTCTGTACTTGGGGGATTGCCATTGTTCCATTAGAGAATGAGTCAGAGCTCCCTAGGATGGGAATTCAATATTCTTTCTGTTATTGTGTGAATATCCACCCATGGTGACAATACCCCACGAATATTTGAACACATTTATATGCTTTATATTTATGCCCAGGTGAACTTCATCCTATGTGGTCTCCTCTGTCATAGTTGTAACCATTCTGTGATCCAAAACTTCTTTAAAAATGAAGCCAATATAATAACAAAATACAATTAATAAGAAAATGAAATAATAATGATAGTTTTAAACATAAGTAAAATACAGAAAATTAAAAAATAAAATAAAATAAAAATTTAAAAATTGGGATATTAAAAAATATTGAAAAATATTAATTTTTTTTGTCATTTGGCTTTTCATCACTGTAAGATATTTTGTCCTGTATGAACAGTGATATTTTCTTCTATTTATTCCTCTAGTGTCTTAATTGTTTTCATTTTGTCTTCAAAGAAGTTTTAAGTCACAGTAAAATCACATACAAAATACAAGGGACTCCCATTTACCCAATATCCTGGTTTATATGCCTGAAGAACATCAAGCCATTGAGATATTTATAAAGGAAGAAGAAAACCTGATACAACAGAGCACTTATGGAACATAGGAGTAATAAACTGTATTCATATAGCTGGGGTTTACTGGTAAACTCTATTGGCACCACAGAAACCCACACATGCACACATCATCAAACATACATACATGCAGGCATACACAAATTCACATGGTCACCAGTAACTACATAGTGACTAGTGCTGGCTGTACATTAGATAGGAAAGCTTGGTATTCTTGATCCCTAACATAACAACTTTTTTTTTTTTAATGCATGAGCTCATAAAGAATGAAAAATATCTCCATGGTGACAGAAATTTTCCTCTTGGGTTTCTCTGGCATGTGGAAGCCTTACTTATTACCCACTCTCTCACGCACAGTTCTGAATGGTATATGCTGATGTAAAATGGCCTATATCTGTCATTGCAATGTCACTCAGGATAATTCCCAAGTCCTAAGAAAGCCCCTGTATTACAACTGCTTTCCCTTCCCTGTATGAATGCATTACCTTCCCCCTAGTGTGGGGCATGACTGCCGAGGATGAACCTCCTTGGCAATGAGGGATTAATACCAAGCACCAACTGGCAATATGACTGAAAAAAAGACACTGTGATTTTTATAGCAATTTACCTGGCATCCCTGAAGAGAAATGCTTCACCATCAATGTCTCCACATTCCCATGTATTTCTTCCTAAGTAACCTGTCCCTCTTTGAACTTTGCTTCATTTATTCTGCTGTGCCCTAAATCATTGTCAACTACATGACCCAGACTTACTCCATCTTATTTACTTGGATGTGTTGCCCTCGTCTTTTTTAAAAGAATCTTTAGATTATATAAATGTTACTTCAAAAACATAGTGGGGAATTGATGTGGCTCAAGTCGTTGAGTGAACATTAAAATTTGGTTTAGGCTTTAGTATTCAACCAAAATTCTCTATCTGGTTTCTGCTATATACTTAAAATTAGGAAAGCCATTAGGTTCCATTTCAATTGATATCCTGAATATTTTTTGATGGTGTTTCATGGGTTTTCAGAGATTTCCACCTGGTTTAAACAGCATTACAATTTCAGTAAATAGAAACAACAGACACATAAATAAGGCAAAACCTTGTGATTTGTAGTTAGTATCTGAATAATATTTTTTTCATATATAAGTAAGCATTCTAGATGTAACTTGAATGAAAGCATAATATATTCATGAGATACAGAAATCACAGAAATTTTAAATGTATAAACTTGCGTTTATTACAAGAAGAAAGTAATCCATACCTATTTATGATTGTGAAAATTCTTAACTTCATTTACATAGCACTTACTAAGAACTTACAAAAATCTATAGCCTAGGAAATATTTTGATATTAAGAAAAATTCATTAATTAATAATGGTAAAAAAACAAAATGGTGGATATCATACTATGTCATAATTCTTATCTCTCCAGAAATATTTTGGGAATAGAATTCATAAGATGGCATTATAATACAAGTTTGTTTTTACTTCCATTTACTTTGTTACATATATAATGGGGCTAGTTTAGTACAGGGTTCTGAACAAGGGGTCCATGAGCTTGAATTGAAAAAAAAATATTTTTCTTGTGGGAATGTGTTGGTGCAGGTGTGATATATTTATTAAATACACTGTATAGTATAGACTTAGTAAAGGGTCTGTGGTTTTAACCTGACTGTCAAAGTGGTTCATGGAACAAAAAAGGTTAAGAACCTCTAGTTTAGTAAAATATCCTGTCCATGAATACTTAATATTAGAAAGAAAAATGAAATGCAGACTATCTACTTCCCCACATTGACAAGGAGAATCATTTCTAAATGTATGCAAACAAAAAATGTTGCTGATATTCAATGTACAGAAAATGAGGTTGTGTAAAAATGTGAAGAGAGAATAGTATGTTGGAAAAAATATCTTCACAGTTTACTGCTTACTTCTCAATGTAAGTTGACACCGAAGCTGTCTAGATGCTGATCAAGTCAAAATAGTTTGATTCAATTATCTACTATTAGATCTTTGAATGTTTACAGATTGCATTTCCTTGATAAAAATATTCTTATTATATATAGAATATTATTAACTCTTATTGAAATAGTTATACTATAATAGCAATATTTATCTTTATCTGTGAATTAGCTCAAATAGGGCTTTGACATACAGCATATCTTTGAATTATTACATCACAATATATAATATTGATCTTTGGAAGTGCTTATATCCTGCCATCCATACTGTTTTTATAAATATTGAAATTTTTAATATGTACCTTGACATAAGTTATAATTTTAATATGAATGTCACATAAAATTTAACTACATACAAAATTATGAGCTCTAATAGGAATTATGAAATGTGTTGAATAAAAAATGTATTAAGCTAATCTCTAAACATTTCTTTAGAAAATATTCAGAGTTCATGCTTTGTGAACTTTAACTGTGCAATGAAATTAAATACATTTTAGTAAATTAATAAAATATTAAATGCTACCTAAAACTTTTGTTGAATCTAAATTATTTTATAACAGTCATATATGATTTTGCTGATTTCTGATTTTTTTCTTATTTAGATGAGTTAAATTATTTAGGGTATTCTATTTATGGGTTATAAAGAATTTCTTGTTAATTATATGTGATAATGCTTTCCAAATATTTGTTTAGATTTATAGAAAGATTTCACAGTTTTGCTAAAATTCCATATTCTGCGTGTAAAACTTGAAATGTAAAGGACTATGTGCCATATTTTTAAAAATTCTTTGAAAAAATAAAAATGGTTAAGATACAAATCTTAATTATTATGAATTATACAAAAATGAAAAATAATTATTTATAATTTACATAATATCAAGCAGATTGTTGCTTAAAACAAACAAAAAATAAAATGTACACAACAGATTAAAAATTAATCTAAAAGAAAGATCAAAATTTTTCCCACAATGGAAAATAGAGAAGGAAAGAAGAAACAGAGAAGGAAAGGAAGAAATTTTTCATTAGTAATAGATGACTGTTCCATAAAACTGAGAAAGATATGCTTCCATATATTCAGAAAGTACAATTTATCACAAACCAGATATTTAAAAGTGATCTAAAATGTTGAATAGGATATCTTTCATTTACCACTCCAAATCTACACTTGCAGCAGTTTGATATTGTTTAGGAATTTTGAAAAGAGATATTGGATTAAATTTGTAAACTGGTCTGTTCCTCTGTCCCTATTAGGTTGTATTAGATTCAGAGGTTTCACTTTTACTTTTAAATCAAGATTAGGACTTTTATTTGACCATGTCACTAAGGCATGCAAGCTTGGGATAAAACAGACTCTCAAAGGGAAGTAAATGCACTGATAAGAAGAATACAAAGAATTTAGTTTCAAGTGCTGGAGGCCCAGGGATATAACAATACCATTCACCTGGCAGTTTGCAGCTGAGGAGACCAGAGCCCTTTAAAGCAGAGAAAGTTCAGAAAGAAACAAGCCCCTGGGAGAGAGGTGAGCCTGATGTCAGCCTACAGTTGAGATTGGAAGAAGCTGGGGCCATGGAGCCTTAAAAGGAAGAAGGAAGATTAAATACTCACAGACATCAACTGCCATAATGTGCTAAGACATGACAACAGACTCCGGGTGAGAAAGTACCTTGAGTTGCATTCTTTAGGACCTTGCAACTGTAAGCTTCTACCACAAATCAATACTCTTTATAAAAGCCAAAAGATCTCTGGTATTTTGCATCAGCACCCCTTTAGCTAACTAATACAAAATTTAGTAACAAGAACTGGCTTGGTGATTTTGTAATTGTGAAAATGCTGGAATTGTTTTATAAATGGGTTGGGGTATATTTTGGAGGTATTGTGAGATGTTTGATGAAAAAGGTCTAAAGTGATTTGAAGAGAATTTTGGTAGGAATATGGGTGCTAAAGAGACTTTTTAAAGAGACATTATAAGTATATGATGAAACAATTTTTGAAAGCTGGAGGAAAGGTGATCCATGCTTTAAAGTTGCAGAGAACCTAGCAAGATTGTCTCCTGATATTTTATGGAAGGCAGTACTTGAAAATGGCAAGTCTGGGCATTTAGCTTAAGAACTTTCCAAAGTAAATTTGGAGAATGAGTCTTTTCTTCTCGCAGATAATAGTAAAATGCTAGATGAAAGAAATAAGCTTAGAACTGATCTGTTGGGCACAATGAAAGCAGAAACCAATTCCTGAAATTCCAAGACTCTGGAAATCATGACTCAGGTGATAGTGCCCCATTTTGGACTTAGCTAAACTTGGAACATGTAAATCAGGATTGAAAATGCAGTTATCTAGGAAAGACTTGTGAAAAGTCCTACTGTTTGATGGCTTGGACCTCTGCTTCTTACATGGTAAACCAACAAAATTTTTGAAAGAGCTGTATGAACAAAACCACTGTCATGCTGGACTAAAACAGACATCAGTGGGAGAGATGTTGGGGAAAACAGCTTTAAGAGGAAAACCATGGAAGCTGAGATCTGGAATTAAGTCATCTCCTTCAGCCAAGAAAGGAACCCTTCCCATGTGTACAGAGAAGGTGAGTTTACACCAGCAGCTGAAGAGGGTTGATGTTCCAGTTCAGTTTCCAGGGAGAGTTTATGCTGTCCCAGGCTACAGAGGTGGTGGAACACATTACTCAAAGTTTGGTGAGAGTAATTTTGATACCCCATAGGTCTGAGATAGGTGGGCCTGCCCCCTATAGTTTAGGGAATGCCAAGTCAACATATCATTACTCTGAGAGGGTTGTGGCTGTAGGCCAGAGATTTGGGATAATGTTTCTTTCCCTTCTCTGTATTAAGGGGATTAATTCTCTACCCGAAAGATTGGGTAAATTGTGGCCATTATCCCAACACTCTTGGAGGGTGAGGTCACCACCCATATGCTTGAAGAGAATGGCCATTGGGAAAGCCTGAGGTAAAGGTGAGTCCCCATGAGGGCCAAGGGAGAAGAACCTATAATCTTAAAATGACTCTCATACTTTGAAACCTAATAAGCTATTCCCTATAGATTTATGGAAAGGTAGGGGAACTGTGATTCATGTTTCCCTCCCCATTTATCTTTATGGTAATGCTAAAGCTCACAGGAATTTTCCTCATCATTTACATTGTTCTCATGCATTCCACACTTCAGACACAAATGTATATTTTCTTAGGAAATTTGACCTTAGAAATATGGTACATCATGGCCATAGTACTTAAACGGTTGGATACATGCCTCACACATGTTATCATCATCTCTATTTCAGGTTGTATAACACATTACTACTTATTTTTCTCCATGGGTTCTACTGAGTACACATTGAGAAACAAGGAAGTGAAGAAAGTTTTCAGGAATATTCTAACATGAATTACTCTTAGCTTGAAACACACAGATGTTTTGAGAGATCAACTACAATGAACAATTTAGAGTTGATTTCCAAATTATATCTGAAAATATCGTACAATGCTGAAAATTATTATATTATGAAATTGATACCATCTAATGTGTTACATCTCTCTGAACTTTAGTTTTCAGTCTGAATTATATTCAAATAGTTATTCTATACTTATTTTGTCAAATGATATCCTAGTGCAGGGTCACAGTGATAGAGAAAAAGCACAAGTTCTCTTTCCACAATGCATTCACAATCAGAACATTTTCTAGCTCATTACCATAAAATATATCAGATGAATATTTGCATAATAAATGCAGTAATATCATCCATGAACCATAAAAACAAAAAGCTTCTGATAAACAGAGCTATGCTCTTCAAACTGGCAGATGGGCAATGAACACTTTGTAACTCAAAAATGCATTCAGGCAGAAGAAAGAATCAGTGATGTGGAAGACAGTACATCTGAAATCAGATAGTAGAACAGTTATATAAAAAGATATGCAAAATCCAGCAGGGACTTAGGGACTTGTGTGACAAAACGAAACTCACAAAAAATGCATTATAGGCTTCCCAGAGGGAGAAGAAAAGGCTAAGGTGGCAGAAGGCATATAAGATGGAATAATGGATGAAAATCTCCCAACACTATTGAGGGACAAGGACATTCATGTGTAAGACAGGCAGCACACCTCAAACAGTATAAATCCTGACAGACTTACCCCAAGACCTATACCTGTCAAATTGTCTGATGTTTAAGAAAAGAAGAGAATATTGAATGCAGCAAGAGGAAAGAGATATGTCATATACAAGGAAAGCTCAATAAGATCAAATGCTGATTTGTCATCTGAAACCATGAAGGCAAAATGACAGTGTTATGACATAGTTAAGGTGCTAAAAGAAAATAAAAACTTCCAGCCAAGAATTCTCTATCTAGCAAAGCTAGAGGGAGAGTCCAAAATATTCACAGATAATAAAAAATTAGGGCAGCTTGACAATATTAAATGTGCCATTCAAAAAATACTAAAGGGAGATCTTCAAGTTGAAAGGAAAAAAACAAGAAAGAGTTGGAGAAGACCATATGAATAACTAAAAAGATAAAAGAAAATGTTTAAAAAAAATCACCTGAGGCACACATTAAGCTAAAGAAACTATGATAAATATAAGTAATTCCTTGGCAGTAATAACATTGAATGTTAATGGGTTAAACTCTCCAATCAAGAGACACAGATTGGAAGAATGGACACCATCTATATGCTGTTTACAAGAATCTGACCTTAGACACATTCACTGAAAGTGAATAGTTGGAAAAAATTTTACATGCAAACAATAAGTAGAAAAGGGCAGGAGTAGCTATACTAACATCAGACAAAATAGACCTTAGAGGCAAATCTTTTGTGGAGACAAAGAAGGTCACTATATATTAATAAATGGGTAATCTATCAAGAAGAAAGAACAGTCATAAACATTTATGCACCAGGGCACCTCAAAATACATGAGGCAAACACTGGAAAAACTAAGTGGAGAAATAGATGCCTCTATAATTACATTGGGAGACTTTAATACACCATTATCATCATTGGACAGAACATCTAAATAGAGGATCAATAAACAAACAGAGACCTTGGACAATGCATTAGATGAACTGGGCCTAATAGACATATACAGAACATTACACCCAAGCACAGCAGGATATACATTATTCTAGAGTGCACATATATTATTCTCCAGATTATACCACAAGCTAGGCTGTAGAAAAACTCTCAATAAAATCAGAAAGATTGAATTTATACAATGTAATTTCTCTGACCACATTGGAATGAGTCTGGAAATCAGTAAGGGGCAGAGAAACAAATTAGGCACAAAGATATGGAAGTTAAACAACACACTCTTAGACAATCAGTGAGCAAAGGAGAAAATTGCAAAAGAAATCTGTAACTACCTTGAAATGAATGAAAATGTCAGTACAATGTACCAGTACCCATTTGGTGTAGCAAAAGCAGTGCTGAGAGGGAAATTCATAGCTATAAATGCCTACATTAAAAAAGAAGAAAGAGGTAAAATCAAAGACCAACTGCAAACCTGGAAAATTAGAAAAAGAACAACAAACTAACCCCAAAGGAAGTAGAAAGAAGGAAACAACAAAGATCAGAGCAGAACTCAATGAAATGGAAAGTAAGAAAGCACTAGAAAAAATAAACAAACCAAAAGCTGGTTCTTTGTGAAGTTTAAAAATATTGACAAACCATGAGCAAGATTAGCAAAGAAAAAAAGAGCAAAGATGCAAATACATAAATTAAGAAATGAGGAAGGGGACAACACCACTGACCACACATAAAAAAAGAGTATCATAAGAGGATACTTTGAAAAATTGTATGCCAACAAGACGGATAATTTAGAGGAAATGGGCAAATTCATAGAAACACACAGCAGCCTACATTGACAAAAGAAGCAATTTAATGAACTCAACAGACCAATCACAAGTAATGTGATTGAATTAGTCATTAAAAACCTCCCAACTAAGAATAACCCAGAACCAGATTGCTTCACAGTTGAATTCTACCAAATATTGAAGAAAGAACAAATGCCAATCCTGCTTAAACTCTTCCAAGAAATAGAAGAGCAAGGATCATTGCCTAACTCATTATATGATGCCAAAATCACCCTTACACCAAAGCCAAACAAAGATGCCATGAGAAAGAAAACTATAGACCAATCTCTCTAATGAATCTAGATTGCTAATATCTTTAACAAAATAATTGCTAATTGTATTCAGTAACATATCAAATGAATTATACACAATGACCAAGTGAGCTTCATCCTTGGTATGTAAGGATGGATAAACACAATACAATCAATATAATATACCACATAAAGTGATCAACAGAGTAAAATCATTAGTTCATCTCTATAGATGCAGAAAAATCATTTGACAAATACTGCACCCTTTCTTGATAAAAACACTTCAAAAGATAGGAATAAAAGGAAACTTCCTCAACATGATAAAGTGTATATATGAAAATTCCACAGCTAACATCATGTTCAATGGTGAAATAATAAAAGCTTTCCTTCTAAGACCTGGAACAAGACAAGAACTGCTTTTATTTAACATTGTATTAGAATTACTTGCTCAAGCACTTAGACAAGGAAAAGATATAAAAGGCGTCAGAATTAGAATGGAAGAAGTAAAAATTTCACTATTTATATATGATATGATCCTATACAAAGAAAGCCCTGAGAAATCTGCATCAAAGCTTCTAGAGCTTACAAATGAATTCAGTAAAGTGGCAAGTTAAAAGATCAATGTGAAAAATCAGTAGCATATCTGTACAGCAGTAATGAGCAGTCTGAGGAGGAAATCAAGAAAAAATCCCATTTACAATAGCAACGAAAAGAAGCAAATACCTAGGAATAAATTTAACTAATGATGTAAATCACTTGTATGAAGAAAACTACCAAATATTTTTAGGAAGGAAGAATAAATATTAAGATGTCTTTCCCACCCAAACTTCTTTACAAATTTAACACAATCCCTATAAAAAATACAACAGAATTTTTAACTGAATTGGATAAGCTAACTATGAATTTTACTTGGAAGGGCAAGGGGCACTGAATAGCCAAAGACATATTTAAAAATTTGTAGGAATCACACTATCTGACTTTAAAACATGCTACAAATTTCCAATAGTCAAAACTGCATGGTATTGGCACAAGGGTACACACACTGAATGATAGAACTGAATTTAGTTTTAGTATAGATCCTCACATGTACAGTCAAGTGATTCTAAGCAAGACCAACAAGCCCACTCATCTAGGAATGGATGGCCTCTTAAAAAATTGTGCTTGGGGAACTGGATATCCATATGCAAAAGAATGAGAGAGCAACACCATCTCACACCTTATACAAAAATCAACTCAAGATGGATCAAAGATGTAAATAAAAGAGCCAAGACCATAAAGATCTTGGAAAATAATGTAGGGAAACATCTACAAGAAATTGTGTTATGAAATGATTTCATGAACTTTACACGCAATGCAAAAGGATTGAAGGAAAAAAATGGGTTAATGGGAATACTTCAAAATAAAAAAAAAAAAACTTTTGCATATCAAAGGAGTTTGTCAGGAAAGTGAAAAGGTAGCTTACTCAATGGTAGAAAATATTTGGTAACCATATATTTGATAGGGGCCTAGTATCCAGCATATATAAAAAAAAATCCTACACTTCAAAAATAGACAAACAACCCATTTGAAAAATGGGTAAGTGATTTGAAGAGACACTTCTCCTAAGAAGAATTATAAATGGCTAAAAAGCACTTGAAAATATACTGAACATCACTAGCTATTAGGTAAATGCAAATCAAAACTACAATGTAATATCTTCTTACACCCATTAGACTGGCAGCTATTTAAAAAAAAACCAGGACTACAAATGTTGGAGAGGATGTTGAACAAACGGAACCCTTATCCACTACTGGTGGGAATGTAGAATGGCACAGTCATTGTGGAGGACAGTTTGGTGGTTCCTCAGAAAGCTAACTATAGAACTATCATATGATCCAGCAATCCCACTGCTGGGTATATACCCAGAGGAATTGAAAGCAGGAAAAGAACAGATATATGCACACCAATGTTCATAGTGACATTATTCAGTATTTTCCAAAAGTTGGAAACAACTCAACTGTCCATTAACATGAATGGATAAACAAATTGTGGTACTTGCATACAATGGAATATTACTTAACTATGAGAAAGAATGCCATGTTAACACAGGGGATAACATGGATGAATCTTGAAGAACTTATGCTAAATGAAGCAAGCCAGGCACTCAAGGGCAAATATTACACGGTCTCACTGATATGAATTAAGTAATTTGAGCAATCTTATGGAGATAGAATCTGGAAATTAGATTTACAGGAGACAGAAAGGGAGAAGAAGGTTGTAAGACAATGTCTATATAGGCAAAATCTACGGTGAGGTGGAAGTGTGTAGTTGTGCAGTCGATGGGCATTGAAGTGGTGTGTTGATGCTATTGGGGTAGACAGTGCTGGTTTTAAATGGGAGTACTGTGGGGAAGTTGGATTGGGCTGTTCATAGGGCTGGGGGAAGGGTTGGATTAGGGACTAGCTTAACAGTAGGGATTTGTGGGTATTTGGTTAAAACTACAACTTTGAGTGTGTTCTTTGTTAAATATGGTAGGGGAGGGTTACTAGTTTAGGCTGTTGGTTGTGGAGACATGTTGGAGAGCACACACCTGAGCCAGGCCACTGTGCATTGTGAGACTCTTCATATTGTCATAATGGGTTTTATTAGTGGGTGTAGACCCACATAATGAGCAGAAACTTGTAGGATTCCCATCAAGGGGAGTCCTCCTTTGTCTGCAAATAGAGAGGCTGGAGTCTCTCGTGAGCATTGGTCATGCCTAATAGGGAAGTGCAGGTCAGTATGGCAATGTTGTTGCAAGTAAATATGAATATTGTTCTTCAAGGAATTAAGCTTGGTAGTTGCAATGGGTCCTGAGGGGTGGGCGATGAAGGAATAGAATACATGGAACATGGGTTATTTGGGGGTGATGGAATTGTACTATATGATCTTGCAATGATTGATATAGGCTATGTTAAATTTCATCAAAATTTATAAAAGTGCATGGTGCAAAATGTAAAACATAATGAAAATCATTGACCATGGTTAGTCACAATGCTTCAATATTTGTACATGAATGGTAACAAATGTACCATCCACATGTAAAATGATATTAATAAGGGAAAGTGGAAAGTGGAGAGGATGTTGGGTATATGGGGAACCCCTATATTTTTTATGACTTTTCTGTAACCTAAAATTTCTTTAAAGACAAAATGAAAAAAATAAGAGTGGGAAAATAAATGGAAAAAAAAGTCACTGTACATTCAAGACAACAGATCTTACAGTGATGAAAGACATAATGTCAATAAATTTTAAGTGTTTTTCATTATCTATTATTATTATTCCAATATTAATTAATTAATTAATTTTTAAATTTAAAAATTATTTAATTTCTTATTTTTAAAACTATCATCATTATTTCATTTTCTTATAATTGTATTTGATTATTTTGTTGGCTTCATTTTTGAAGAGCTTTTGTATCCCCAAATGATTACAACTGTGACAGGAGAGGATCATTTTTGCAGGTTGTCAGTGATGGGGAATACATGGGAGGACACTCAACTGGGGCATACCTATAAGGCATACAAATATGTTCCAGTATTCATGGGTCATTGTCACAGTGGGTGGATATTCACACAATAACTGAAAGAATATCAAATTTCCATCTTAGGGTGCTCTGCCTTATTCTCTTATGCAGTGGCAAGAATCCCCTGAGTAGAAGGGAAGTGACTAGTGAAGGAGGATGGACCATTGACAGGCCATTGTATTGCTGACCTATGGACTTTTACTTTTGAAATTGAAAAAGCCTAGTGTTGTAGGGTGCCTAAGAGTTACCTTCTGAGAGCCTCCATGTTGCTCAAATGTGGCCTTTCTCAAAGCCAAGCTCATCATATAATTGCATTACCTTCTACCTTGACTAGCAATGCTCCTGAAAAAAGACCTTGACCAAAAAGGAGAAAAGGTAAAGACATATTAGTTTATTTGGCTAAGAGACTTCAAAGTGAGTTGGAAAGTCATTCCAAAGGTTATGGTTATACACGTCTCAGCAGAATCTCATTGAATATTAAAGTAAATACTACCTCAAATAGTAGGGCTCCTCAGAGCTCTGGACACATTCAGACGCTATAGGCAGCCCAGACAACTCAGGAATTGTGTGCTCTGCCAGTGGGCACTACTTTGGAATTGATGCTCCCAGTAGGACTCAGTTGTGGTTTCCCTACACATGGCTCTTTAAACCCTTATATGTGAACCGATAGTTAGTACTAGAATTGATAGGTATATGTTCAAGAGACTTAAATCTTTGTTCTGTCCATGTGTCACCTGGGCCCTGAATCTCAACAGAGCAGCAACCCCTACTCTCCAGTTCATTGAACTCAACCAGGACAACTAAAATGGAGATGATGATGGACAACAACCATCCCAAGGAACAGAGAAAGTCTGCAAATGTATAGATGATATTCCCATCCATCTATCCCATATGATCTCAGCCCTCTCTCAATTAGAGGTAGAGTGAGTCTCACCATCCCAGAATCCTCAGGATTGGAGAGTGAATGATAGACTATAGCAGACTTACTGGTATTCTAGTATTGACTTATTGTGATTCTAGAAATTTAAGAACATCTATCATTGATGTGGATGCTGTGGCCACTGGATGTTCTGAGTGGAGGGAGAGGGAAAAACAGTTGTATTATAGAGGTATTTCCAGACTTGGGAATTGTCCTGAGTGACTTTGCTATGACAGATACAGGCCTTTATATATCTTTCCATAACTTACAAAATTGTGCATGAGAGAGTGTAAACTACAATATAAACTAAAATCCATGCTAAGTGACAATGCTTTAATATGTGTTCATCTTATAGCAAATGTACCACACTAGTGAAGGATATTTTTAATGTGGTAAAATGTGGGAGGGGTAGGGAGCAGGACATAAGGGAATTCTTTATATTTTTAATTTAACATTTATGTAATCTAAGTCTTTAAAAAATTAAATAAATTTTTTAAAAAAATCAGATTGGAAAAAAAGAATACAGGTCAATATACATTTTGTCAAGAAATTTATGATGCAAAGTGTAAACCATAATGTAAACTATAGACCTTGATTAGCAACAATGTATCAATATCTGTTCATCAATTGTAACAAATATAGCACACTAATGTATGATGTTATTAATAGGGGAATTTGTGTGAGGGGAGGAGTATAACATATGGGAATCCCATATATTTTCTAGGTAACTTTTCTGTAATCTAAAACTTCTTTAAAAATAAAGTTTAGTAAGAAAAACAAAATCAATTAAGAGAGTATATATGATGAATCCCATACAGAAGCAAGGTTTTCAACATTTCAAGAAGGACATTTCTGTCATGTAAATCTCTGTCAGTGAGTATTCTTCAGTATTGTTCCTTAGACTGTTCAGTACAATTTTTTTTCTGCTAGTTGAGGAATAAGTAATAATGTTATAGGTTGATTTTTCCTTTTCCTGGATTATTAGATTATCAATTTCTCCACTATGTCTTCCTGGAAATGTTATTACAGCAACAATGCAGCAGAAGTAAATGCAATACTACTGCATAAAATACTAAATGTTTATCATATGAAAATATAGGACTTTTATGACAAAAATAAATCTGATGAAAATATTTAAAGACATTTAGAAAACTCTAGGAAAAAATGAATTTTCCTAATTTATATTTTTCATTTACTTGATATTCAATGTGAATGATATTATAATTGGGTCCCATGGTGCTGAATTTCATCTACATCATGAAAAAAAACAGCAGTTCTCAAACTGCATATGGTGGTTCTTATATCATATAACATTCAATATATGAAATTAATACCCACATTATAATGGAAAAAGTAAGGCATGCTCTGTAACTGATGCTGAATAATAATTGGTTTATTTAGGGAACAGTGAAAGATAACTGTTTCATTATTTAGGAAACCTCTAAATTTCAAAGCATGTAAAATTAAAATGTGGCAATTTACCTAAAAATATAATGAGAAGAAATCAGAGAGTGATATTAACCTCATTTTGTTATAAAAATTGCTTTAAAAAATTAACAAATTTGAATCACTCAAGATGGCATTGGTTTAGGAGGGCACTCACTGAGTAGCTCTCTGAGGATGGCTGATTGTGGACAGGTTCCTGCCTGGGGGTCTGGGCTAGGGAGCACAGAGCGAGAAGCTTGGGACATCTATCTGCAGCCAGATCCACAGCGTGGTCTGATTGGTAGAGATTCATGAGTTTTAATCCTGTCTGTAGTGGTTAACACAGATGGCTCAGCCCCAACCTCAGGGGAAAAGGCTGGCTTGAGCCACAACTCCCACATGGCAACCTGGTGTGAGGGAGCATTCTCTGAGAGAGGGAGGGTTCTGGCAGAAAGTGGAGAGGGGCTTACCTTCTGTGGATTTGGCTGCCTGGATCCCCTCATAGCTTTGTTGAGCAGATAAGCCAGCTTGAAGCAGCACCAGGCTGAGGGGAGAGGCAAATCTACTGAGGAAGCCAGATTTACCCAGCTGTCTGGTGACACTGATGCTTGGCTCCAGAGGGGGCAGAGTCAGCAAATTTTATCACTCTGCATTGACAAGCATCAGAGCTTCAGCTCCCCTGGGGAGACCAGGAGGTGGGAAGTGCTTGATTAGTTTCCATGAGCCTAGTTAGGGGCCCCTCAGTGAAGGGGTCTAGAAGAGGACTTCTTTTGGGTCTCTTATTCCACCAAAAATAAAAAATAAAAAGAAGACAGTCATTTTAAAAAATGAATTCTAATTTTTAATTTAGAAAAAATTAAAAATCAGACTCAAAACCTGCACATAGAACCCTGCAGAAAAATTGAATGATAAACACAAGCAGGCTGAGAGTTTCCACAAGGACCCTAGAAGGATCACTGTTCCTCCTTAGCTTTGTTTGACTGCTTGCTTGTGTGGTCGTTTGGTTTTTCTCTGTTTATTTGTTGTCTCTTGCTTTTATTTTCCTCTTCCCCCCACTTCTTTTTTCCTTCTTTCTTCTTCTTTTTTTCTTTTTAATTAGGTGCTGCTAGCTTGTTTCTTCTTTGATGTGCTTCTTCTCCAATGATTTCCCATTCTCTGTCGATATTGATTTTGCCTCCCAAGTTATCTATTCCCCTTCCTTCATCTTTCTGCATTTTGCTTTTTATTGTAGTTCTTACACACCATGTTTTTTCATTATCCCACAACTTAAGGGTATCAATTTCTATTCTATCTATTCTGTTTCTTTCTTTCTTTATTAATATTAACTTTTTACTTTCAGCCCTTTCTTCACTCTTTCTCTTTTTATCCGCATCATTCTAGCCTTCTAAATCATTATATATATTCATCTATTTGGATACCCATTCCATTGTAGATAATCCACTTCTTTTCCTATTAATCTACACTGCCTACATGAGTTAAATATTCATTTCACTAAGTCTTATTTGGCCTCTCTTCTAACTTTCATCAATATTATTATTATCCTTCTTCCTTTCTAACATCTTTCAATTCCTCTGGTGCTAATCTTTTGCCTTCAAGGTAACATAGAAAGAAGCAAGGAACTAAAATAAGAAGAAAAAGTGTCAAAGAGAAAATTTAACACACACACAGAACCACCAGGTAATAAAACTCTAGAGGAGAGAGAGAGGCTAACCAACTTAATAAACCCGTCAAGATAAAATGACTAGAGAGCAACAAAAAATTAAAAACCACACTGAGAAACAGGAAGACACGGACCAGTCCAATGTAAAAACTAAAAACCAGGAAGAGATGCAGAACATCGAAAAACTAATCAAAGCTTCCCAGACATATGTCATGAACCAACTTAAGGAAGTGAAGGAAGAGATTAAGGATATAAAGAAGACACTGGGAGAACATATTGAAGAAATTATAAACATATGCAAAAAGATAACGGATAGGATGGTGACCAATGGCACAATCTGAAATATCAAAAAGATGCTGGATTCACATAACAGCAGATTTCAACAGGCAGAAGAAAGAATTAGTGATGTGGAAGACAATACAGCTGAAATTAAACAGATAGTAGAACAGATAGACAAACAGATAGAAAAAATCCAGCAGGGACACAGGAATTTCACTGACAACAAAAAACATACAAACTTACGCATTATAGGCATCCCAGAAGGAGAAGAAAAGGGAAAGGGAACAGAAGTGTTGAAGGAAATAATGGCTCAAAACTTCCCAACACTATTGAGAGATATGGATGTGCAGATCCAGGAAGCACAGTGAACCACAAACAGTATAAATCCCAAAAGGCCAACTCCAAGATATATACTTGTCAAAATGTCCAATGCTTAAGACAAAGAGAAAATACTCAAGACAGCAAGAGAAAAGAGAACCATCACATACAAGGGAAGCACAATAAGATTAAGTGCTGATTTCTCATCTGAAACCATGGAGGCAAGAAGACAATGGTATGACATAGTGAAAGCACTGAAAGAAAAAAACTTCAAGCCGTTAATTCTCTATCAGCAAAAGTGGCACTCAAAAATGTTGGAGAGTTCAAAATATTCACAGATAAACAAAAATTAAGACAGTATGTCAATAAGAAACCAGCAAATTCAAGAAATACTAAAGGAAGTTCTACAAGTTTAAAGGAAAAAACAAGGGAGAGAGAGTTGGAGGAGAGTTAAAAAAACAACTAAAAAGACTAAAACAGAAACAAAACAACATATGACATACATGAAAACAAAGAAATATGGATGAAGTAAGAAATTCGTTGTGAGTAATAACACTGAATGTTAATGGATAAAAATTCACCATTCAAGAGAAACAGATTGGCAGAATGGATAAGGAAATATGATCCATTTATATGCTGTGTACAAGAAACCTACCATCGACCCAGGGATTCAAGTAGGCTGAAAGTGAATGGCTGGAAAACAATTTTACAAGCTAACAATAGCCAAAAAAATGGGCAGGAATAGCTATTCTAATATCAGACAAAATAGACTTTAAATTCAAAACTATTATAAGAGTCAAAGATGGACACTATATATTAGTAAAAGGGGTAATCTCTTAAGAAGAGAGAACAATCATAAACATTTATGCACCTAATCAGGGTGCATAAAAAGTCATGAGGCAAACTCTGGAAAAACTAAGTGGAGAAGAACAATACATTAGAGGACCTGGACTTAATAGACATATACAGAATATTACACACAAATACAGGAAGATTTACATTCTTCTCGAATGAACATGTATCATATTCCATGATAGACCACATGCTAGGCCACAGGACATCTCTCAAAGAATTCAGAAAGATTGAGATTATACAAAGTAATTTCTCTGACCACAATGGAATTATATTGGAAAAAACAAAAGACCAGAGAAATAGGTTAGGCACAAAGATATGGGAGTTAAACAGCACATGCTTAGACAAATAGTGGGTCAAGGAGTAAATCTCAAAAGAAATCAGTATCTACCTTGAAACTAATGAAAATGACAGCACAACATATCAAAACATATGGGATGCAGCGAAAGCTGTCCTGAGAGGGAAGTTCATAGCCATAAATACATATATTAAAAAAGAAGAAAGACCTAAAAGATAAAAACATTGACAAACCTTTAGCCAGAGTTACAGAGAAAAAGAAAGAACAGATGTAAATACACACAATAAGGAATGAGCAAGGGGATTTCACTACTGACTCTACAGAAACAAAGAGTATCATAAGAGGATACTTTGAAAAATTATATGCCAACAAGAATGATAATTTAGAGGTAATGGACAAGTTTCTAGAAACTCACAAACAACCTACATTGATGAAAGAAGAAATTGATGAACTCAACAGTCCTATTACAAGTAAAGAGATAGACTCAGTCATCAAAAACCTCCCAACTAAGAAGAGCCCAGGACCCAATGGCTTCACAGCTGAATTCTACCAAACATTCCGGAATGACCTAAAACCAATTCTGCTTAAGCTCTTCCAAAAAATAGAAATAGAAGGAACATTGCCTAACTCACTCTACGATGCCAGCATTACCCTAATACCCAAACCAAACAAAGATACCACAAGAAAGGAAAATTACAGACCATTTCCTCTAATGAACCTAGATGCTAAAATCCTCAACAAAATACTTGCTAATCACATTCAACAACATATCACAACGATTATACACCATGACCAAGTGGGTTTCATCACGGTTATGCAAGGATGGTTCAATATAAGATAATCAATCAATGTAATACACCACATAAACAGATTGAAAGAAAAAAAATCACATGATCATGTCTATAGATGCAGAAAAAGCATTCGATAAAATACAGCACTCTTTCCTGATAAAAATACTGGAAAAGATAGGAATAGAAGGAAACTTTCTTAATATGATAAAGGGCATATATGAAAAATGCAAAACTAACATCATCTTTAATGGTGAAATTCTAAAAGCCTTCCCTCTGAGATCAGGAACAAGACAAGGATGCCCACTATCACCACTCATATTTAACATTGTCTTAGAAGTACTTGCTCAAGCACTGAGGCAAGAAAAGGATATAAAAGGCATCTGGATTGTAAAAGAAGAAGTAAAAATTTCATTATTTGTAGACGACATGATCCTATAGATAGAAAGACCTGAGAAATGTCCAGTAAAGATTCTAGAACTTATAAAGGAATTCAATAATGTCACAGGGTATAAGATCAATGCTCAAAAATCAGTAACATTTCTGTACACCAATAACAAGCAATCTGAGGAGGAAATTTTAAAAATTTCCATTTATAAAAGTAACTAAAAGAATCTAATACCTAGGAATAAATTTAAATAAATATGTAAAGGACTTATATACAGAAAACTATACAACACTGTTAAAGGAAATCAAAGACTTAAATAAATGGCAGAATATTCCCTGCTCCTGGATAGGAATACTAAACCTCATCAAGATGTCTATCCTACCCAAACTAATCTACAGATTTAATGCAATCCCAATAAAAATCAACACTGCATTTTTTAAGGAACTGGAAAAATAAACTACAAAATATATTTGGCAAGGTAAAAGGTCCCAAATTGCCAAAGACATATTGAAAAATAAAAATGAAGTTTGAGGTATCACACTACCTGATTTGAAAACATACTACAAAGCTACAGTGCTCAAAACTGCATGGTGTTGGTACAGGGATAGAACTTATGATCAATGGAACCGAATTGAGAGTTCTGATATAGATCCTCACATATACAGTCATCTGATACTCAACAAGGCCACCAAGCCCACACAGTTGGGAGATAATGGCCTCTTTAACAAGTGGTGCTTGGAGAACTGGATATCCATATCCAAAAGAATTAGAGAATCCCATCTCACACCTTATACCAAAATCAACTTAAGATAGATCAAAGATCTAAATATAAGAGCCAAACCCATAAAGACCTTGGAAAATAATGTAGGGAAGCATCTACAGGATATTGTAATAGGAAATGGATTCATGAGATTCACCCCCAAAGTACGAGCAGCAAGAGAAAAAATATATAAATGGGTTCTCCTCAAAATTAAATACTGTTCCACCTCAAAGGACATTCTTAAGAAAATAGAAAGGCAGCCTACCCAATGGAAGAAAATATTTGGCAACCATATATCTGATAGGAGCCTAATATCCTGCATATATAAAGAAATCCTACACCTTGAAAATAAAAAGACAAACAACCCATTTAAAAAAGGGGCAAGTGACCTGAAAAGACACTTCTCCAAGGAAGAAATAGAAATGGCTAAAAAGCACATGGAAAAATGCTTGACATCGCTAGCTATTAGGGAAATGCAAATCAAAACTACAATGAGATACCATCTTACACCCATCAGAATGACAGCTATTAAAAGGACAGCAGAATATAAGAGTTGGAGAGGATGGGGAGGAATAGGAACCCTCCTCCACTGCTGGTGGGATTGTGGAAGGTCCAGCTACTGTGGAGGACATTTTGGCATTTCCTCAGAAAACTAACAATAGATCTTCCATATGATCCAGTGATTCCACTCTTGGGTATATTTACAGAAGAATTGAATGAAAAGACATGAACAGATATATGCACACCAATATTCATAGCCGTATTGGTCAGAATTGCCAAAAGTTGGAATCAGCCCCAGTGCACATCAACAGATGAATGGATAAACAAAATGTGGTACATACATACAATGGAATATTTCTCAGCTGTAAGAAGGAATAAATTGCTAACACATGGAATAACATGGATGAATCTTGAAGACCTTATGTTGAGTGAAGCAAGCCAGGCATTGAAGGATGAACAGTATATGACCTCACTGATTTGAATTGAGGGAAGTGAGCAGTCTCTGAGAAACATTGTCTGAAAGATAGGTTAAAAAGGGAGAGATAGAAAAGAGTAGGTTGTGAGCCATCACCTATATGGATATATTCTATGATCAAGTGATAGAGTATAGTTGCATATTGAAGGATAGGACAGGTGGGTAGTGATATTACTGAGTTTGGTGGTGCAGAGTTGACAGGTGGTTAGGTTAGGAAGGGCTGGTTAGAATGCCCAGGGCATGTAACTATGAATTTTGTTATCCCATGAGTCAAGACAAGGGAGTTTCATGTGCCCCAGAGGGATGGGGAGGAAGTTATAGAAAAGATCAAACAGGGTGTTTTTAGTTGTCATGAGAAATGTTTTTCATTACTTTACAGTAATGGATATAGGACATGGTAAATATCAACAAAACTTATTAAACTGTACCGTCCAAATTGTAAACTATACTGTAAACCATTGATAATGTTTAGTAGCTATGTTTCACTATCTGTATAACAGTTATAACAATGCTACCATCCACAAAACAAACAAACAAACAAACAAACAAACAAACAAACAAACAAATGTTTTTAATATGGGATGAGGAAAGGGGAAGGAGGTTGGGTATATGAGAGTCTGTAGTTTTCTGTGTGTGACTTTGCTGTGACCTAAAACTACTTTGAAAATTAAATGAAATTCAGGAGACACTGGGGAATGAGAGGGGGAAGGTGCCACGGTATAGACTGGACACCTGTCAATGCAGTCATAATAGGAAAAAAAAAAAAACAAATTAAAAAAAATTTTTTCCCATTTATTGACTGTCCTAATCTGTTAATTATATTTTATTTTTATTTTTTTTCTGAGTTTCCATGTATTTTATCTCTTTCATTTTAGCTTATCATTATTATTTCATTTTCCTATTAATTATATCTCATTATTATATGGGCTTAATCTTCAAGGAAGGTTTAGATCACAGAAGGGTTACAATGGGGGCTGCAGAGGATCATTGGTGGGGGCTGTCTGGGATGTGGGATTCATGGGAGGAAGTTCATCTGAATATACATGATAGATATATAAAATTGTTCAAATGATCAAGGGTTGGGGCATGGTCACGGTGGGTAGACAATCACTCAGTAAATGAGGGAATACTGATTTCCCAGCCTGTAGAGCTCTGCCACATTCTCCAAGGGAGCAACAACAGTCCCCCATGCAGGGGCAGTGTCTGGCAAAAGAGGATGGTCCACTGATGAGTTCTTGTTATTGATGACTAGCCTCATGAGTCCATGCTCTTGTAATTGAAACTTAGCCTACTGTTATGGGATGCCTAAGGGTGACCACCTGAGAGCCTTTTTGTTGCTCAAATGTGGCCTCTCTCTAAGCCAAACTCAGTATATGAATGCATTGCATTCCCCTCAATGTGGGACATGACTCCCGTGAATGAGCCTTCCTGGCAATGAGGGATTAATACCAAGTGCCAATTGGCAATATGACTGGAAAAAGACCTTGAATAAAAGGGAGAAAAGGTAAAGACAAATGAGTTCATGTGGCTAAGAGTCTTCAAAGAGAGTTGGGAGGTCATCCCTGAGGTAATGCTTACACACACCTCAGTAGGATCTCATAGATCACCAAAGTGGATATCACCTCACACAAAGGGCCTCCTGATGACTCTGGAGACACCCAGGTCCTATATAAGGGGGGATAGCTCCAGAGATTGATGCCTAGTCAATGGGATCTACTTTGAATCTGTGCTCCTGAGAGTGACAGAGTTGGACTCAAATAAGTTCTCCCTGCACATGGTCCATCAGTACCTTCTATTCAAATTTATATGTGATGCTCATGTGCCAGCTGTGCCTGGAATCTTGGTGGAGCTGCAACTCCTACTCTACAGCTGAATGGACTCACCCAAGGAGAGGTGAGGAGACGATGATGGACAATAGCTATCCCAGGGAATGGAGAGAGCCTGCAGCTGCAGGCAGGATAATCCCATCCACCATATCCATGGGATATAAGCCCACTCTCACTTGGAGTTGGAGTGGATATCACCATCCCAGGCTCCTCAGGGTTGGAGGAAGAGCTATGGACTAGAGTGGACTTAATGGTATTCTGTTGTAGACATATTGTGATTCAAGAAATGGAAGAAATTATAACAGTGAGGTGGAGCCAATGGCCACTAGATGCTTTTGGCTCAGGGAAGGGAAAAGCAGTTGTAATACAGGGACTTTTTCAAGACTTGGGAATTATCCTGAGTGACATTACAATGACAGACATAGGCCATTTTACATCAGCATATACCATGCTGAACTGTGTGCGAGGGAGTGTGGTCTACAATGTGAACTCTGGTCCATGCTTAGTGGCAAAGCCCCACGATGTGTATATACATTGCAGATGACGTGCCACACCAATGAAATATGTTTATGTGGATGTTATGGGAGGTATGGGAGGAGGGGAACATGGGAATCCCTTTAATTTTTGTGTAACATTTATGTAATCTAAGCATCTTTTAAAATGCACACATATAAATATAAAATAACATTTATGTAAGCAAATACACATATATGCATATATATTTATATATCATTTTACAAGTATTGTTTGGATTGTGAAAAATTTTATTTTTACGCACAATAAAAAAAAATAATAAAAAATCAATCACTCTTTCAAAACTGAAAAAAAAAAAATAACAAAGATAAGATTATACATTTAATATCACCTAAAAAGAAATATCTATTCATTTTAAATAGACAAAATTATATATGATTTCCTAGGAAAATATTTGTAATACATTTATAAAATGTTAATAAAATTAACAAGTAAATTTATGAAAGGATTGTGTATCATATAATTCGAGGAACTTATTGTCAGTTGAAAGTCAAAAGGCACGTTCAAAGAAAGTGAGTGGAGGTTGAAAATTATTCAGGAAAATTGTATACCAAAGTTGTCTTGGGGTTTTAGGGAACAATTAAAATAAAGCTTTCCTTTTCCTGGCTTCAAACAAATTTACAGAGCACTTCTGAATCAGATCCATGGAGAAATAATATCAGCTTTATTACTAATGAACTGTAAATTGAAGGGACAAAGGTGACCTGTGACCATACCCTTTGAACTCTTCCACACCCTTCCACAAACTGGCATAAACACAGTGAGGCAATGTCTGAGTCTGGAAGGGAGAAAAACAGATCCATTATTATTTTGAAGAGAAAAGAAAGGAAACAAACAAACAAACAAACAAACAAACAAAAAACTCCTGTGTTAATTCCCTAGGTTTGCCTAACAACCACAAACTAGATGATATTAAATAGTGGAAACTTAGCCTCTCACAGTTTAGGCACAGGTGTCTAAAATCAAACTGTTGGCAGGGTCATGCTCTCTCTGAGGGCTTAGGAGAGATTCCTTCCTTGCCCTTTCTTAGGTTCAGGCAGTCAACAGCAATTTTTGTTTTCCTTGGGTAATGGCAGCACAAATCTAACTTCTGCTTCTCTCTTCTCATAGCTGTCTTCTCTCTATGTCTGTGTTTGTGTCTTCTCCTCTTCTAATAAGGACAACTTTCATATGGATTCTTGCCCACCTTAATCCACTATGACCTAATATTCACTAGATTACATCTGCAAAACCCTATTTCCAAACAAGGTCACACTCACAGGGTTAAGATTTTAACATATCTTTTTGGGGCCACAATTCAACCCATAGCACTCCCTTCCTCCTCACAGCTTTTGTACTTCAGCTACACAAAAACAAAGCACTTAGGCAATGCACTCTTCCTTCTAAAGGAGAATGAATATGTCAAGAAATAATTCACTGAAGTCATTTAGATGTAATGAAACATAAGACACAGGTTCAAATGCCCCTTACCCCCACCCTTTTGAGGCCTCTCCTGTTTACAATTTTTATTATAGGATATTGTATTCTGTTGTTATGGGTATAAATTTGGGACAACTAGTTGGCCTATTAAATTTTAACCCGAGAAGTTTCAAATATAGAAGTGTTTGTCTCACTCTCATTATTTTGAATTCCTCAGAGCACTAAATTTGAAAATTCAATAGGCATTATACAACATCATATTTTGTCCAGCCACATAATCCACATTAACTCTTTTGAATTTCTACAATGAGATTACAGGCCTGGAAATATTCCAATAAACTCACAGTAAAGACACAATAAATTATTATTTCCCATTTTCAATTTCTCATGGAGGAAATTAAGAAGAAATATAAAATGCATTTTTTTACAAAGGCCAAAGAAATCTAATTTTTAATCTGCTCAGTGGCAGAGATTCTATTCATGATTTACAACTTAGTAGATCCCCTCAACTTCTGCTGTTTAGAATGCTTCTCAAGCGGAATAGAAGCCATTCTTTCTGGGATTCATAAATTAGTGTATTGAGAAATATTGCATTAGCCACAAAATTACCAAACACAATAGTAATGTATACAGCACTGTAACACACATGACTAACTTTGGGAAAAGTAAAATTTAACTTCTTTGAACACAGTAATATAATAAAATTACCAAAGATTGTAGCCAAAGGAAGAAAAGTACTTGAGAAATTCTAATGGATGTTAGTTTCTCTATGATGAGGTGTTTCTAGATAACAAGAGCTAGGAACTTAAATTTAATTGACAGAATCTTCCCACCAAAAGTTTGAAAATGACCGCTATTTTCTGTGTCTGTCTGGTGGAAGGGGGTATTAGCCATCTACACATATTTGCCATACTCGATAGAGTTTCATTAAATTATTCCTTCCTTATTTCTGTTCTGGGAAATTAGCAAAGATAGCCAAATTTATGACCAGATTTTATTTCCTGTGCTTTATTTTTCTTTCTGTGTATTCATAACCTCTTACAGCTCCCTTTTCTTTAAAAACTCCCTTTTCAAATGTTGGTAATGTAAGGACTATAATAAACCTCTAAATGTTCCTGGCATAGTGATTCATTTCCAACTGTTCCACTTCTTTCAGAAAAGCCAATCGCAGTAACTCAGTTTCATTTCCTTTCTTTTCTACATGGAAGTCCAGTAATGAGCACTGGTTTTCTTAATATTCTGTTTCTTAACATTTCTGTATGGGAATTCCTCTTCTGAGAGACAAAATAAAATCTATCAGCTGTAGCTCATGGAGGGCTTGCACTATTCAGAAAGTCTTCCCCTATTTCCCCTCCCAATTGAGACATTCATTTCCAGAATTTTTTTTTCCTATTTTCTAACAGGACTCTCTTGCATTTCTTACCTTTTTGCCATTTCTTTTCTCTACTTCCATAAGATTTTTTAATCCATTCATTTTTGGTTTGTATTCCTAGCATTTAGGTGACATTTTGCTGAACTAAAATTGCCATATCACCTTGAAACTTATTCAGTAGTTCATTAAACATTGTATATGTCTTGAAATTGCCTAGATTTTCTATAAATAGTCCATTAAACAGCCACAGTTATTATAGAGAAGTTTTCAATTGTTCTGTCTCTAACTTGAGTGGTTCTCAATCCCCTCCTGCAGGCTTCTACACCCTGGGATGATAAAGCAGTTGAATTTTGGTTTTTACCCTGTTGACTCCTCATTTTACACATCTTGGCTCCCATCACCACATCTGATCTTCTAACCAGCTTATCATCTCCCACTTCTCTTAAATTCTTTAAGATTTGTGAAAATTGCTAATCTTCCCTATATATGACTATAATGATAACAGACAAGTCAATTTGCAATTCATATCATTCATCCTTTTCTTCAAGTTTTGAAGCTTTCCCTGTAAGTACACTACTTTCTGTTCCTCTAGTATGATCACTCTTTTATTTTTATTCACTCTTTCACTATTTCTTTTATCATGGGAAAATCAAACCACACTTTCAAAACACTCAATGTCTTCCTTTATTTCATAAGCAAATACAATTTTAAGAGATATGGTTCTTCTTACATATGCCTTATTATCTGTTGCCTTTGAATTGTGGCTTAACATTTTTTAAAATTTTTATTGACATATTTTTCAATAGTGTATGCACAAAGATTACATATTATCTATAATTATGTCTCCATTTAACATTTAATACATTCTAAATATTTGTTTTATGAAAAAAGATGAAGTCTGGAACCAAATTAAGGAACCTAAGAAAATTATATTCTTATAATACTGGGGACAATTCCTGTAACCTAATGGACGATCCCTCTTAACCAATTGTTTTCAAGATAGTGGCATTGTCTCCACTACTTAGGTCTAAAACAAAGTACATACCTGTCTATTGAGTAGAACTGAATAATAACAAATATCTCATAAATATATGTTTGGCCAGGTTCCTTGCTTTAGCCAGTTGACTGTGAACTAATGTGATAATGTGTCTCACATCTAGGAGGTATTGTTTCCAACTTGCCTCTTAAGTAGCTTCTAAAACCTTTATGAAAATATACACTCCAGGTAGCTACTGCCTTTCCAACCTTGGTCTCAGAATGAGACAAGAGGAACAAATCCTAAACCAGCCCACAGCCTGAAGCAGATATGCTCTGACATGATAACACATTATTGGGCAATAAATGCTCATTGTTGCAAAGCCATAGAGATTGTTTTGTTTCTTTTTATGCAACCCCCTTTGACTGACTACAGCAGTACCCATTCCAAACCTAACTGGTAAATAGCAAATATTGTCACAACCACTAAATTCTGAGTCTAAAAACTGTCTACACTTTGTACTTCAGTAATAGGGCAAGCATTCCACATCTCATAACTCACAATAATAAGGGTGCACATTTTTGGTGGTTGTTTTCTTGTAAAAATGTTTTCCAACCATTCATTTTCAGCATCCTTGAGTCCTTGGGTCTAAGGTTGGTTTCTAGTAGGCAGCATATAGATGGGTCATATTTCCTTATCCATGCTGCCAATCTGTGTCTCTTGACTGGTGAGATTACTCCATTAACATTCAGCATTATTACTGTTAAAGAATTACTTATATCAGCCACATTTCCTTTGGGTTTATGTATGTCATATGTGTTTTAATTTATTTTTATGTCTTTAAAATTTTTTTTTCTTACACTCTCTTCCAACTCTCTCTCTCTCCTGTTTTTTACTTTCAACCTGCAGAACTCTCTTTAGTATTTCTTGAAGGGCAGGTTTTTTATTGGCATACTCTCTTAATTTCTGTTTGTTTGTGAATATTTTGAATCCTCCATCATATGTGAATGCTAGAAAGATAATTCTTGGCTGGAAGTTTTTTTTTTTTTTTTCATTTAGCACCTTGGCTTTGTGATACCACTGTCTTCTTGCCTCCATAGTTTCAGGTGAGATATCAGCACATTTTCTTATGGGGCTTCCCTTTTATGTGATGGTTCTCTTTCCCTTGCTGCTTTCAGCATTCTTTCATTGTCTTGAGCATTGGACAATTTGACAAGTATGTGTCTTGGAATAGATCTGTTGAGATTTATACTATCTGAGGTGTGCTGCTTTTCCTGGATATGTACAACCATCACCCTCAATAAGGCAGGGAAGTTTTCAGCTGTTATTTCTTCCAACAGCCCTTTTGTCCCCTTTCCCTTCCTGTGGAATGCCTATAAAGCATATGTTTGTGCATTTTGTGTTGGCATTCAGAACCCTAAGTCCCTGCTGGACTTTTTCTATCTTTTTTTAATCTATCTGTTCTACTATCTGTTTGATTTCAGATGTACTTTCTTTCACATTGCTAATTCTTTCCTCTGTCTTTTCAAATCTACTGTTATGTGGTTCCAGTGTATTTTTTTTTCTTGTATTGTGTCTTTCATTACCATCATATACATTATCTTTTTATGTAGGTTAACAATTTATTCAGTATATTCTCCCAGGGTCTTTTTAATATTCCAAATCTCTTCCTTTACTTCATTAATTTGGTTCATGATATTTGTTTGGACAACTCTGATTAGTTGTCCCATATTCTGCATATCCTCCTGGTTTTTAGTTTGTTCATATGACCAGCCATGTCTGCCTGTTTCTTAGTATGGTTTATAATTTTTTTGTTAGGTTTTAGACATCTCTTTATATTGATGGGTTTAGTTTTAGTTTTTCTAAATTATTATACATTGTGTTTATTATGTTAAAATTTATCATTATTATTTCATTTTCCTATTAATTGTATTTGGTGATATTCTTAACTTCACTCTTGAAGAAGTTTTGGACCATAGAAGGGTTACAACTGGGGCAGGGGAGGATAATTGATGTGGGGTTTCAGTGAGGTGGATACATGAGAGAAAGCTTACCTGGGAATACATATAAGGCATATAAATGTATTCAAATATTCATGAGGCATTACCACCATGTGTAGATATTCACACAATACCCAAAATAGTATTTAATTCCCATCCTGGGGAGCTCTGTCATATTCTCTAATAGAACAGCAACAATCCCACAGTCCAGGACAATGATTAGTGAAGAAGGATGTCCCATTGATAGGCCCTTGATATTGATGACTATGCTTATGAGCTTTTGCTCTTGAAATTGAAACCTAGCTTACTATTGTAGGGTGCCTAAGCATTACCTCTTGAGAGCTTCCATGTTGCTCAAATATAGCCTCTCTCTAAGGCTAAAAGCATATAAATGCATTACCTTCCCCCCTGCATGGGACATGACTCCAGGGGATGAGGTTCCTGGGCACTGAGGGATTATTACCAAGCACAACCTAGCAATACAACTGGAAAAAGACCTTGAGTAAAAGGGGGGAAAGGTAAAGACAAATGCGTTTATATGGATAAGAGATTTCAGAGTGAGTAGGGAGGTTATCCAAGAGGTAACTCTTATTCATGTTTCAGCAGGACCACATTGACAGCCAATGCATACACCACCACAAATAGTGGGGCTTCTGAGGGATTTGGAGAGACCCAGGTATTATGGGCATGGCAGATAGTTCTGGAATTTGGTGCCTTGCCAGGACTTTATGCTACTGAGTGTGATAGAGTTTGACTCAGTCGCAACTTATCTGTACATTTCTCTTCTGTCTCTTTTATTTGAACCTACAGTTGGTACTGCAGTTAGAAGGTGTACACCCAAGAGACTTGAATCTTTGGGTTCTCCATGTGCCAGCTCAGCCTCAGCAGAGTTGCAAAACCTACTCTCCATTTCATTGAATTCACCCAGAGCAACTAACAAGGAGGTAAGGATGGACAATCATCATACCAAGCAACCAAGAAATTCTACAATGTGTGGTGGGCATCACCATCCCAGAATCCTCAGGATTGGGGAATAAAATATCGACTAAAGTGGGCTTACAGGTATTCTACTATAGACTTATTGTAATTCTAGCAATGGAAGAAGTTATATCACTGATGTGGAGAAAATGGCCACTGGAGGTACTGGAGGCAGGGAGAGGGAAAAAAAACGGTATAATATAGGGGCGCTTTTGGGGCTTGGAATTGCCCTGAATGACATTACAACAACAGTTACAGATTATGTTATATCCTGCCATAAACTATAGAATTTAGTAAGAGAGAGTGTAAACTACAATGTAAGCTATAACCAATCATTAGAGGCAATGCTCCAAAATGTGTTCATCATTTGCAATGAATGTACCACACTAATGAAAGACAATCCTAATGTGGGAAAAAGTGGGAGGTGTAGGGAGTAGGGCAAATGGAAATCCCTTATATTTTTTATTAATATTTTATGGATAATTATCTTTTAGAAAAAATAAAAAACATATTTAAAAAATTTCATTCACAGGGGAATATACAGTGAATCATAACTCTTTGCTTTAATATCTTTATTATATTCTAGCTGAAGGAAACCCATTAGTGCATTGTTATGAAAAGAAAGAGGAGGTTCAGATATGGGTATTTTGAAATTCAATTATATTTTAACTGTATGAAAATATACAGATTTTAATTGCATAGTTTGATAAATATTGAGAAAACAATATTTATATGCCAGCCTAACACACAGATTGGTAAAGATGAAAACATTTTCACACAGATTCTTCATGGTTCCTCCCATCCATTTGCCAACTAGCCCCATGGTAACCATCAATCTGATTTCTTCAACTATAGATCAGATTTACTTCTTTAGAGCATCATAAGTTTAACCTCACAATTTTGTATCTAGCTTATTTCTCACAGACTTGATGATTTTTAGATCCTTCAGCATTACATGTAGGAGGAATTTGTTTTACTTTATAATTTTGATTTGGTGGCCTTCTGGGAAAATGGCAATGGACTAGGTAGGCAAAAACTGACCCTCTCACAAGAAAAGCAGTGAGAAGGCTGGTACCTATATAAGGGAGGTACTTTGGAAATATATAGAATGCAAAGGTGCTTTGAGTCATCTGGGAGGGTACTGGAAAGATGAAGATGATAACCATGAGTTGCTTGCCCCTGTGACTGGAAACAGCTCATATACTTTGACTTAATGGAAAGTAACCTCAGTGCCTCTGGCTTGCTGCTGCCAAAGGATGAGGAGGGGCTGCTCCATGGGAGGAAGAGTTGCCTAGCAGAGAGTGGAGAGTGGTTTATTTGTGGTGAGTTTGGACAGTTGAGCCCCCTTTGAATATTGGAAAGCAACTTGGCCCAACAGGGAGAGGCAAGGGGGTATCAGCTTTGGCAGTTTGTCACACCCAGCTGCCATCCCTGGGAGAGAAATCAATTAGATTATAGAGAGGGGGCAAGTACAGATGCCTAATCAGCAGGACTCTAGCAAACTATAGAGATCTGAAAATGCCTGAGGGAAAGGGGGTAGATAACTCTCTGAATACCAATTAACAAAAGGAGACAATTTAGCTCAGTGGAGGAATTCATGCTTTGTAAATATAAGGCACCTGGTTTGATTCTTGGGTTGATCAAGAGAATGATCCACCTGGTTATTCGGCATACCGCTGAAATTTTATGACAGTGAACATATAGACAGTTTTTGTTTGTTTGTTTTAGACATTCTTGGATGTGTTATGTTTTTTATTTTCCTTTTTTTATTTTAGTTTTTTTAAATATTTTAATTACTAAAACCCAGTACCTCATCTGCAGAGGGCAGGCTGCAGGTTGATTGATGAACATCTTTCCAGTACCCTCCTGGATGACTCAGAGCACCATTGATTGAGAAGCTCCTTAGAGGCCCAAAGGAAGGCTGTTTTTCTTTGTTTGTTTTTGGTTGTTGTGATTGTTGATGCTGTTTTGTTTCTTGTTTGTTGTGTGCCTCTTTGTTTCTTTACTCCCTTTTTTTTTTAGTTTTACTGATTTTTTTCTGTCTACATTATTTCTTCTTTTTCCTTCCTTTTTCCATCTTCTGTTTTCTGTTGTTTTGCATTCATTCCACATCTTTCTGTTTGGCCTTCATTTTCTTTTTATTTCTCTCTATCACTCCTTTGCTCTGTTTTCTTTCCTCATTTTTTTAACTTTTTCTTTTTCTTTTCTATTTTATTTTTTACTTTTCCTCTCTTCACATCATCTGGGTCTTTTAATTAATTCTATATATTTTTCTCTATTTTATTTATTGTTTTATTTTTTCTTTTCCACCTTTTTATTCTTATTCTTCTGTACTTCTTATGGTTTTTCACTCATGTTAATTATTTATTTTTCTAGGGCTATTTTTCTGCCTCTTTGTCTATGTTTTTGTATTATTAGTAGTATTATTCTTTTTCTCTTTCCTTTTCTATTGTCCTATTTTTTTATGAAGGGAACAGAAGGGAAATAGAATAAGAGGAATTAAGAGGCAAAGTGAAACCTTGCCTCACAAACATAAACAACAACAAATTAAAACCCTAGAGTAGAGAGAGAAGCCAACCAACTGAATAAACCCATCAAGATAAACAGATGCCTAGACACCAACAAAAAATTACAAGTCATCCTAAGAAACAAGAAGACATGGTCTAGTCCAGTGAACAACAACAACAAAAAAAGAAAAAGCAGAAGAAGATGCAGAACATGGAAAAACTAATTAAAGATGTCTAAATTAATATCAGGAATCAACTTAATGAAGTAAAGGAAGAGATTAAGGATATTAAGAAGACACTGGGAGAAAATAACAAAGAAATTGTAAACATAAATAAAAAGGGAACAGGTATAATGGAGATGAATGGCACAATGCAAGAAATAAAAAATAAACAGGAAGAACATAACAGTTGATTTGAAAAAGCAAAGGAAAGAACCAGCAATATGGAAGACAGTACATCTGAAACAGATATATAGTAGAAAAGATAGATAAAAAGATAGAAAAAAAGAGAAAAAAACCAGTAGAGACTTAGGGTTCTGAAGGACAACACAAAATGCACAAACATATGCATAATAGACATCTCAGAGGGAAAAGGAGGAAGTGTTGGAAGAAATAATGGCTGAAAATTTCCAAACTCTCTACAAAGACATGTATGTAAATGTTCAGGAAACACAGTGCACCACAAAAAGTTTAAATTCTCACAGGCATACCCTATCAAAAAACATAGATTGGCAGAATGGGTAAGGAAATATGACCCATCTATATGCTTTCTACACAAAACTCATCTTAGACAATGGGACAGTGGAGGCTGAAAGTAAATGGTTGTAAAACGATTTTACATGCAAACAATAATTTAAAAAGGACAGGGGTAGCTATGTTATTATCAAACAAAATAGACTTCAAATGCAAAATATTTGTAAAAGAGAAACAAAACACTATACATTAATGAAAGTGGAAAACTATCAAGAAGAATGAACAATAAAAAAATTTAGCAATCTATCCAGGGTGCTTAAACTTACATGAAGCAAATTGAAAAAACTAAGTGGAGAAATTGAATCCTCTACAATTACAGTGGGGATTTTAATATACAATTATTCCCATTAGACAGAACATCTGAACAGAGAATCAAGAAAAAAAACAAAGATAGGAACAATAGATCTTCCATTTGATCCTGTTATTCCACTTCTGGTTATATTCCCAGAAGAATTGAAAGCAAGGACTCAAACAGATACATGAACGCCAATGTTCAGAGCAGCATTATTCACTATTGCCAAAAGTTGGAAACAACCCAAATATCCATCAACAAATGAATGGATAAATAAATTGTGGTATATACAGTCAATGGAATATTATTCAGCTGTAAGAACGAATGCAGTTTTAACTCTGGGGATAACATGAATGAATCTTGAAGACCTTATGTTGAGTTGAGCAATCCAGGAAAAAATAACAAATATTACATGACCTCACTGATATGAATTAAGTATATTGAGCATACTCATAGAACTAGAGTCTGGAAGATAGGTTTATAGGAGACAAAAAGGGAGAAGAAGGTTGTGAGCCAATGCCTATATGGGCAAAATCTATGATAATTTGGAAGTGTGTAGTTGTGCAGTGGACAGACAAGACGGTGGTAGAGTGATACATTTGGGTTGGGAAGTGCTGGTTTGTGAGTGGGATAGGTTGGGGAGTTTGGGTTGGATAGTCCATGGAATTGGGGAAATGGTTGATGGAAGGTGAACACCAGTGATTTATGAGTATGTGGTTGAAATACAATGTTGGAAATATTCTTTTAGCAATATGGTAGGGGAGGGATACTGATTTCGGGTATTGGATTTGGAGGATATTTGTGGCAAGGCATACCTGGGGCATGCTTCAGGAGTGCTTGAGTGTTCATATTTTCATAGTATGTTATATCTGTGTGTGGAGAGCCATATAATGAGTGGGAAGGTGTTGGACTCCCATCCTGGATGTTGAGCTCTATTATCAAATAGAAGGATGGAGTATCTCAAAAGCTTTGGTAATGCGTAATATAGGAGGAAAAGTCAGTATGTCAAGCCTTCCTTGTTGCAAGTAACTATGAATGTTGTTCTCCAAGTAATGAAGCTTGGTGTTTGCCATGGGTCATGAGGGGAGAGGAAAGGAGGAATTGAATAGTTGGAGCATGGGGCATTTTGGGGTTGATGGAAGTGTTCTACATGATCTTGCAATTATGGATATAGGCCATGTTAAATTTCATCAAAATTTATAAATATGTATGGTCCAAAATTTAAACCATAATGTAAATCATTGATCATGGTTAGTAGCAATGTTTTAATATGTATACATCTATTGTAAAAAAACATACCATCCACATGTAAAACATTATTAATAGGGGAAAGGGGAAAAAGGGTGGGTGTTGGGTATATGGGAATCCCTATATTCTATATGTGGTTTTTCTGTCACCTAAAGCTTCTTTAAAGACAAAATGAATAAAATAAGAAACTGGGGAATAATCAGGAGTAAATATCACTGTACATTAAAGATAACAGTTCTTAGAGCAGTGAAAGACATAATGTCAATTTTTTAAAAAAATTATATTTCGTTTTTTTATCTCAAATTTTTTTTGTATTTTATTTGTTATTTTTAATACTCTCATTATTATTTTATTTTATACATGTACTATGGAGACATTTTGCATTTTGAAGAGTTGTGAATTATTCTGAATGACATTGCAATGACAGATACAAGCCATTATGTATCTTATCATAACTAACAAAATTGCATGGGCTAGAGTGTAAACTACAATGCAAACTACAATTCTGCTTAGTGGCAATGCTAAAAAATATGTTCAACTATTGTTAACAAATGTACCACCATAATCAATGATGTTATTAATGTGGTGAATTATGGGAGGAGTTGGGAGCGGGACATTTGGGAATCCATTATATATTTTTGGAGACATTTATGTAATCTAATATCTTTTAAAATGAATAAAACTTATATTCAAAAATTTTTTGAATTGCTTGGGTGCCTTGGTTGAAAGTCAATTGAACATGTAAAAATGGAACTATTTTTCAACTCTATTCTTTTCCACTGACCTATTTTTTTAAGTTTAAGTGAATAACACCACATCTTGGTGATCATACTTTTTTATTGTCTTAAAATCAAGTATTCCAAGCCTTCCAAAATTATATTCAGTAGTAATATTCTTTCAGATATTTAGTTACTTTGCTTTATTCTATGTGTCTGTTCTATATGTTTTGGTATCAGCTTGTCAATTTGGCCAAAGACTCTGCTGATAGATTTTGATATTTTATTTGTTCTAGCAAAAATAAGTTTAAGATACAATTATTTAAAACCAAGTTTTAAACCTTCCACTGCGCAAAGCTGCCAGTTGGCACTTGGTATTAATCCCTCATTGCCAGGGAGGCTCATCCCCGGGAGTCATGTCCCACATTGGGGGGAAGGTAATGCAATCATATGCTGAGTTTGGCTTAGAGAGAGGCCACATTTGAGCAACAAGGAGGCTCTCAGGTGGAAACCATTAGGCACCCCACAACTGCAGGCTAAGTCTCATTTACAAGAGCAAAGACTCACAAGGGTAGTCATCAATAAAAAATAAATAAATAAATAAATAAAACATCAGTGGGTCATCCTATTTTGACAGGCACTGTCCCTACACTCAGAGGACTATTGTTGCTCCCTTGGAGACTGTGACAGAGCTCTCCAGGCTAGAAATTCAGATTCCCTCATTTATTGTGTGATTATCCACCCATCATGACCATGCCCCATCCCCTGATCCTTTGAATGATTTTGTAAATATATAAACAACATTTTTGTAAGCAAATACACATATATGCATATATATTTATATATCATTTTGCAAATGTTTGTATGTATTGTGAGAATTTTGATTTTTACCCATAATAAAAAATAAATAGATAAAAATAAATAAATAAATAAATAAATAAATAAAAAAGCAAGTTTTAGGCATATTTGTAAGTATATTTGAAAAGATTTTGAGAAAATTTTAAGCAAAATGTAAGCACATTAAACATAGTATGGTAATATCTCAACTATGTCAAAGTATGGCATTTTGCACTTATATATCACAAATTCATATGGAAATGACAAATAAAGGGAATAAAGCTAAATATTTAATAATATTACCCTGGAAAGGAAAATTGCCTTGAAGAAATAAAAGAGGGAGTTTAAGTGTCTGCATTCTCTAGTAAGTTGTATATTTTTTATCTTAGAAGGAATAATATGCTTCTTTTATTTAAAAAATACATTTTAATATGTAATATGTACTAAATTCATCACACAGCTGATCAGATTTTCCAGATAAAATTTCATGAATCAAATTAGTTCCATTTCTTGATAAAGTTAAAGTTTCTGAGCAGTCTCTTGAGGGAAGAGACTCAATAACAAATTTTTGTTAATGAGATAGTTCTAATAGTTGGAAACCCAATGGGCAGAGAAATTATCTATATATGGACCTAATTATTTGCACTTCAAACTCTCAGTGTCCTTGATGATATTTTCAAGGAAATGAATTCCCCATCAGTACTCTTGGCCATTATACTTAATTAGCTCTTATTTAATTATAAAAATTGTAGCCTCACACAATATTCAATACATGTAAATATCCTGTCAACCTCTGCTTGCCAGTGCAAAGAAGACTATTACTTGACAAAATTGCACAGACTGTGGGAAGCAGCCAGAACAATAACAGAGATATTCATCCTGTTGGAGAAATGACCCATTTCTCCAAAGCTTCATTCCTCTTGGAGAAAGAGAGATATATCATCCTCATTGTCTTTAAGTTCCTCAACAATTTAAAGAATGCACCTCTTAAATTAGAGAGATTGTTTTTCTTAGGTAAGCAAATTTCCCCAAACCTATAGGTGCCCACTTTGAGGATCTTGCTATTAAACTGTTAAAGCTAAGTCTCTTGAAAGGTCTAAGTAGGTAAAATTATTTTACTTACTTAGTATCCATGGTAGACACAGGCCATTATTGAAAGTAACCCTTTTCAAATCAATGTTTCCAAATAATTAAATTTAAAAAGTGAAGTTCTATTGAGTCTTCAAAGTCAATTAATATATTATCTAATTAAATTGAACACTGTTTTAAAAGGTCAGGAGTAGTTTACTGAGGACAGGAGGCAAGATGGTGTCAGTCTAGCAGGGCAATCACTAACTCACTCATGGAGGACAGCTGATAGGGGACAGGGTCCTGATTGAGTGGTCTGTGCTGGGGGCACACAGAGAGAGAACCTTGGGGACATTGGTCTGGAGGGAGTTGGATGGCAAGGTGGATTCCTCAGGAAAGATTTGTGAGCTTTTCCCCTGGCTGTAGTACTCAACACAGACAGGCTGATGCCCACACTCAGGGAAAAAGGCTGGTTTGAGCCATAACTCCTGCTGGCAGCCCAGTGAGAGGGAGCATTCTCTGAGAGTGGGAGGGTTCTGGTGGAGGGTTGACAGGGGTTTTCTTTCTATGGATTTGGCTGCCTGGAATCCCTTGAAGCTTTGGGGAACAAAATACCTGGCTTGAAGTGGCACCAGGCTGAGGGGAGAGGTGAATATGCTGGGGAAGGCTGATTTACCTAGCTGCCAAGGGATGCACCCTGACTCATGCCAGCAACCCAGTGAAAGGGAGCATTGTCCGAGAGTGGGAGGGTTCTGACAGAAGGTAGAGAGGGATTTCCTTTCTGTGGGTTTGGTTGCCTAGACCCCCTCACAGTTTGGGGAGCAAATAAGCTGGCTTGAAGTGGCACCAGGCTGAGGGGAGAGGCAAATCTGCTGAGGAAGCCTTATTTACCTAACAGTCCAATGATACTGAGGCTTGGCTCCAGAGGGGGTGGAGTCAGCCAATTTTATCATTCTGAGCTGACAAGCATCAGAGATTCAGTTCCCCTGGGTAGGACAGGAAGTGGGAAGTGTTTGATTAGTTTCCACAAGCCTATTTAGGGTCCCCTCAGTGAAGGGGGTGGTCTAGAAGAGGCCTTCTTTTGGGTCCCTTATTTCTGCAAAAAAAAAAAAAAAGAAGACAGTCACTTAAAAAAAAGAAATATATTTTAACTTAGTTTAATCTCTAAAATCTGCTTCAAAACCTGTAGATAGAACCTTGCAGGGCAATTGATTGATGAACACAAGTAGACTGAGAGGTTCCACAAGGGCCCTTAGCTTTGTTTGACTGCTTGTGTGGTTGTTTGGTTTTTCTTTGTTTATTTGTTGTCTCTTGCTTTTCTTTCCTTTTTCCTCCCTCCTCTCCTCTGTTTTTTCTTTTCTTTTTTTAAAATTAGGTGCTGCTAGCTTGTCTCTTCTTTGCTGTGCTCCTTCTTTCATTATTTCCCATTTTCTGTCTATACTGATTTTGTCTCCCAATGCATTATCTTTTCCTTCCTTCATCTCTCTGCCTTCTGCTTTCTGTTGTGCTTCTTACATACCACCTTTTTTCATTAGCCCATAACTTCAAAGGTGTCAATTTCTATTATATTCTGTGTTCTTATTTTCTTATAATTATTAACTTTTTTCCTTTCAGCCCTTTATTTACTCTTTCTCCCTCTCCTCATCATTCTGGCCTTCTAAATCATTATATATATTTTCCTCTATTTGGTTTCCCAGTCAATTGTAGGTACTCCACTTTTTTCCCTATTACTCTACACTGCCTACATGAGTTAAATATTCATTTTACTAAATCTTATATGGTCCCTATTCTAACTTTTATCAATATTACTTTAACCCTTCTTCATTTCTCACATCTTCTGATTCCTCTGGCCCTAATTTTTTTACTTCAAGTGAAGATAGAAAAAGAAAGAAAATAAAATAAGAACAAAGTTCAAAGAGAAAACTTAACACCCCCACAGAAACACCAACTAAATAAACTCCAGAGCAGAAAGAGAAGCTAATCAACTGAATAAACCTATCAAGATAAAATGATGACAAAGGGAAACAAAAACTTACAAACCACACTAAGAAATAGGAAGACATGGACCAGTCCAAAAAACAAACTAAAAACCAGGAAGAGATGCAGAACATCAAACAACTAATCAAAGCTTTCCAAAAAAAAATCATGGTTCAACTTAACGAAGTGAAGGAAGAGATTAAAGGTATTAAGAAGACCCAGGGAGAACATACTGAAGAAATTGTAAACATACATAAAAAGATAATGGATATGATGGTGATCAATGGCACAATCCAAGAAATCAAAAAGACCCCAGGTTCACATAACAGCAGATTTGATCAGGTAGAAGAAAGAATTAGTGATGTGGAAGACAATATATCTAAAATCAAAAAGATAGTAGAACAGATAGATTAAAAAGATAGAAAAATCCAGCAGGGACTTAGGGATTGAACCAACAACACAGAATGCACAAACTATACGTGTTATAGGCACCCCAGAAGGAGAAGAAAAGAGAAAGGGAACAGAAGGAGTGTTGAAGGAAATAATGGCTGAAAATTTCCCAATCCTATTGAGGGAGATGGATGTACATATCCAGGAAGCACAGTGCCTACTAAACAGTATAAATACCACAGGTCAACTCCAAGACATACACTTGTCAAAATGTCCAGTGCTCAAGAAAAAGAGAAAATATGCAAGGCAGCAAGAGAAAAGAGAATCATCACATACAAGGGAAGCACAATAAGTTTAAGTGCAGATTTCTCATCTGAAACCATGGAGGCAAGAAGACAATGGTATGACATAGTTAAAGTACTAAAAGAAAAAAAACTTCCAGCCACGAATTCTCTATCTAGTAAAACTGGCATTCAAAAATGATAAGGAGTTCAAAATATTCACAGATAAACAGAAATTTAGAGTGAATGCCAATAAGAAACCTGCACTTCAAAAAATACTAAAGGAAGTTCTACAATTATAAAGGAAAAAACAAGGGAGAGATAATTGGAGGAGAGTGTAAGAACAATTAAAAAGACAAAAAGAGAAATAAAAACAAAATATGACATACATTAACCCAAGAAAATATGACTGATGTAAGAAATTTGTTTCAAGTAATAACACTGAATGTTAATGGATTAACATCACCAGTCATGAGACACAGATTGGCAGAAAGGATAAGGAAATATGATCCATATATATGCTGTCTACAAGAAGCCCACCTTTGACTCAGGGAATCAAGGAGGGTGAAAGTGAATGGCTGGAAAACAATTTTACAAGAAAAGAATAGCCAAAAAATAGCAGGAGTAGCTCTCCTAATATCATACAAAATGGACTTTCAATGCAAAACCATTGTATGAGACAAAGATGGACAATATATATTAGTAAAAGGGGTGATCTCTCAAGAAGACAGAACAATCCTAATTATTTCTGCACCTAATTGGAGTACTTCAAAATACATGAGGCGTACTCTGGAAAACTAAGTGACAAATAAATGCCTCTACAATTATAGTGGAGGACTTTAACCTGCACCATTATCACCATTAGACAGAACATCTATACAGAGAATCAATAAAGAAGCAAAAACTCTGAATAATACATTAGAGGACCTGGACCTAATAGACATATACAAAACACTAAACACAAATCAACTGGATTTACATTCTTCTTGAGTGCATGTGGATCAAACTCCAAGATAGACCACATGATAGGCCACAGAACAACTCTCAATTAATTCATAAAGATTGAGATTATACAAAGTAATTTCAATGATCACAATCGAGTGAAATTGGGAATCACTAAGGGCCTGAGAAACAGATTAGGCACAAAGATATCGAAGTTAAGCATCACACACTAAGACAAATAGTGGGTGAAGGAGGAAATCTCAAAAGAAATCAGTAACTACCTTGAAACTAATGAAAATTACAACACAGCATATCAAAACCTATGGGATGCATCTAAAATTGTCCTGAGAGGGAAGTTCATAGCCATAAATACATATATTAAAAAAGAAGAAAGAACTGTAATTGAAGACCTAACTGCACACTTGGAAGAATTGGAAAAACAACAACAAACTAAACCTAAAGGAAGTAGAAAGAAGGAAATAACAAAGATTAGAGTAGAACTAAATGAAATAGAGAATAAGAAAACACTCAAAAAATAATCAAAACCAAAAGCTGGTTCTTTGAGAAGTTCAATAAAATTGACAAAAGCTTAGCCAGACTAACAAAGAAAAAGAGAGAACAAATGCAAATACATAAAATAAGGAATGAGCAAGGGGATATCACTGCTGACCCCACAGAAATAAAGAGTATCATAAGAGGATACTTTGAAACATTTTATGCCAACAAAAATAATAATTTAGAGGAAATTGTCAAATTTCTAGACATTCACAAACAGCCTACATTGACAAAAGAAGAAATTGATGAACTCAACATTCCAATTACAAGTAAAGAGATAGACTCAGTCATCAAAAACCTCCCAACTAAGAAGAGCCCAGGACCCGATGGCTTCACAGCTGAATTCTACCAAACATTCAGAAACACCAATTCTGCTTAAGCTCTTCCAAAAAATGGAATTAGAAGGAATATTGCCTAAGTCATTCTATGATGTGAATATTACCCTAATACCAAAGCCAAACAAAGATACCACAAGACAGGAAAACTAAAGACCAATTTTCTAATGAACCTAGATGCTAAAATCCTCAACAAAATACTTGCTAATTGCATTCAAAAATAAATCAAAAGAATTATATACCATGACCAAGTGAGTTTCATCCCGGGTATGCAAGGATGGTTCAATATAAGAAAATCAATCAATTTAATACATCGCATAAAGTGTTTGAAAGAAAAACATCACATGATCATCTCTATAGATGCAGAAAAATCATTTGACAAAATACAGCATCCTTTCCTGATAAAAACACGGCAAAAGATAGGAACAATAGATCTTCCATTTGATACTGCTATTCCACTTCTGGGTATATACCCAGAAGAATTGAAAGCAAGGACACAAATAGATATATGCACACCAATGCTCATAGCAGCATTGTTCACTATTGCCAAAAGTTGGAATCAGCCCCGGTGCCCATCAACAGATGACTAGATAAACAAAATGTGGTGCATACATACAATGGAATATTTTTCACCTGTAAGAAGGAATAAAGTGCAAACACACGGAACAACATGGATCAAGCTTGAAGACCTAATGTTGAGTGAAGCAAGCCAGGTATTGAAGGATGAACATTACATGACCTCACTGATATCAACTGAGGAAAGTGAGCAGTCTCCAAGAACCATTGTCTGAAAGAGAGCTTAACAGGAGAGAGAAAGAGAAGGGAAGGTTGTGAGCCATCATAGTAGTAAAGTGAATAGAGCATAGTTGCATAGTTAAAGATAGGACAGGTGTGTAGTGATATTACTGGGTTTGGTGGTGCAGGGTTGACAGATGGGTAGATTAGGAAGGGGTGGTTAGAATACCCAGGATACTGTGGGGAGAGTTGGGAGAGGGACCAGGTGAACACAGGATTTGTGGGTATGAGGTTGAAATTGCAGGAGTGGGAAGGCTTTTATGGCAATATGACAAGACAGTGTCACTGGTTTAGAGTGTAGGTGGTGGTGGCATTTAGGATGGGGTGCATCTGGAGTAGGCTTCCAGGGAGTGTGTGAGTGTTCATCTTGTCATAATGTGTTTTCTCTAAGTTTTAGGTAAAATTTGTGAGCCAAAACTTTGAAAATTAAATGAAAATTTGGGAGACATTGGGGAGTGAGAGAGGGAAGGTACCATGGTACAGACTGGACACCCAATAATGCATTAATAAAAGGAAAATTGTTTTTAAAATTTTTTTTTAAATTTTGTTTTTCCCATTTTTTGAGTATTCCAATCCTTTAATTTTGTTTTATTTTTTGTGTTTTTTTTTTAAGTTTCCATGTATATTTTCTCTTACATTTAAACATATAATTATTATTTCATTTTCCTATTAATTGTATTTGGCTATTATATGGGCTTCATCTTCAAGGAAGGTTTAGCTCACAGAAGGGCTTCAATTTGGGCAGGAGTCAATCATTGGCGGGAGATGTTGAGGATGAGGGTTTTATGGGATGAATTTCACCTCAATACCCATGAAAAGTATATAAAATTGTTTAAATGATCAAGGAGTGGAGCATGGTCACAGTGGGTGAAGAATCACTCAATAAATGAGAGAAGGCTGAATTCCCAGGCTGGAGAGCTCTGCCACATTCTCCATGGGAGCAGCAACAGACCCGCAAGTGCAGGGGCAGTGTCTGGCAAAGGAGGATGGTCCACTAATGGTTTCTTGTTATTGATGACTAGCCTTACGAGACATTGCTCTTGTAATTGAAACTTAGTCTACTGTTATGGGGTGCCTAAGTTTTGCCACCTGAGAGCCTCCTTGTTGCTCAAATGTGGCCTCTCTCTAAGTCAAACTCAGCATTGAATGCATTACCTTCTCCCCAGCATGGGACATGACTCCCGGGGATGAGTATCCCTGGCAGTGAGGGATTCATATCAAGTGCCAACTGGCAATATGACTGGAAAAAGACCTTGAATAAAAGGGGGGAAAGGTAAAGACAAATGAGTTAATATGGCTAAGAGTCTTCAAAGAGTGTCAGGAGATCATCCCAGAGGTAACGCATATGCACCCCTCAGTAGTATCTCATAGAACACCAAAGTGGATATCACTCCAAACAGAAGGCCTCCTGAGGGCTCTGGAGACACCCAGGTCCTATATAAGTGGGGATAGCTCCAGAGATTGATGCCTTTTCAGTGGGCTCTACTTTGGACTCTGTGCTCCTGAAAGTGATAGAGTTGGACACAAATAAGTACTCCCTGCATATGGTCCCTCAGTCCCTTCTATTCAAACCTATATGTGGTGCTGGAGTTTATAGGTATACTTCCAGAGACTGGAGCATTTTGTCTGCCCATGTACCAGCTGTGCCTGGAATCTTGGTGGAGCAGTAACTACTACTCTAAATCTCTATGTACTCACCCAAGACACCTGGCAAGGAGACGATGATGGACAACAGCCATCCCATGGAATGGAGAGAGTCTGCAGCTGTAGTCAGGATAATCCCACCCATCTTATCCATGGGATATAAGCCCACTCTCCCTTGGAGGTGGGGTAGACATCACCATCCCAGACTCCTCAGGATTGGGGAAAGAGCTATGGACTAGAGTGGACTTACTGGTATTCTGTTGTAGACATACTGTGATTCAAGCAATGGATGAAATTACAACATTGATGTGGAGCCAGTGGCCACGAACACTTTCGGGGCAGGAGAGGGGAAAAGCAGTTGTAATACAGGGGCTTTTTCGGTATTTGGGAGTTATCCTAAGTGACAGCACAGCGACAGATTTAGGCCATTTTACATGAGCATATTACATGCAGAACTGTGGGAGAGAGTGTGGTTTTCAATGTGAATTATGGTCCATGATGTGTATATCCATTGCAGATGATGTGCCACACTAATGAAAGATGCTTATGTGCGAGGTTGTAGGAGGTGTGGGAGGAGGGGAACATAGGAATCCCTGTAATTTTTGTGTTACATTTATGTAATCTAAGCTTTTTAAAAAATATTCAAAAACAAAAAATCAAAGAAAAAAATTAAAAAATAAAAATGTCAGTGGTCCAGTTATTATCTTAAATATGTTGATGTATTCAATTGTGACAGGCACCATAATTCTCTCAGACAAAACTTGCAGAAATTATCCAGGACAGCCCACCTTTCAGCCTACTTCAGATACTTATCACAATTAAATTAGAAAAAGAAATTATATCTGGAATACATCATATTGCTTCTTCAAATGTCTTAATAAAACAGTTCACAGGAACTAAACCTGATTCAAATTATCATTAACAGTAACTAACTCCTCCATTTTAATAAATGTTACTACTCTATTTCACCTATTCCATCGAAGACAGAAAAACCCCTCATTTGTATACTTGTCATATAGTCTTTTTTAAAATTACAAGCATAAATTGCAGATAAGTCCATGATAAATTATTTGACCCTATTATGAATAATTCAATACAATTGACATTGCAGGTGAAGAGAATTTATAGTTTGCAACCAGTGATTTTTCAGGAGGTTTGGAGAAGACTTCTCTGATATCCTTGAATATGTTCCTAATAACCATGAATCATTGTAGAATCAATAATAAACAGGATGATTCTAGGATATAGTAAATGAGGTAATTATCACTTTTGTTACATTCCCATAGTCAAGAATCAGCATGTTTGAGAAACTAACCAACATGACCCTCAAAACAGAATTCTTGCTCATGGCAATCCCTGATAAGTGGATGCTACAGATACTATGACACTCTTCTTCCTCATTTATCTGGCAGCAGTAATGGGGAACCTCCTCATTATCACCCTCACCACCTTTGACCAGCATCTCCAAGTCCCCCTGTATTTCTTCCTGAAGAATTTGTCCTTTGTTGATATCTGTTATATCTCTGTCAGTGTTCCCAAATCTATCATGAACTCTTTCACCAACAGCCATTCCATCTCCTTCCAAGGATGCACCTCACAGGTTTTTTTGGTTATATTAGTCTCTGTCACAGAATATGCCCTGCTTATAGTGATGCCCTATGATCGCTATGCTGCCATCTGCCATCCTCTGCACTATGAAGCCATTGTGAGTAGCGGCTCATATGTGTGAAGGTGACAGCATCCTGTCACAGTGGATATGTCACTGGGTCAATTCATGTAGCAGGTTCATACTCTGTCAGGTTCTGTGGGTCCAACATACGTCATCAGTTCTTCTGTGATATTCCATTATTGCTTACATTTTCCTATTATGGAGAACTTATATTTGAATATATGTTTATTATTGCTTGCAGTTGTTTGGGCTTCATATGATTCATTTTAATGATTGTTTACTATGTTCACATTTTTTCCACTGTTTTAAGGATTCCATCTGCTCAAGGCAGGTTTAAATCTTTCTCCAAGTGCATGCCCCATTTCACAGTGGTGGCCTTTTTCCTCTCTTCTGAATTCATTGTACACTTAGGTTTCACCTCAAAATCCCCAGCAGCACTGAACATCTTTACATCTGTATTATACTCTCTATGACCTCCCACCCTGAATCCTGTCATTTACAGCTTGAGAAAGAGGAACATGAAGATGGCCCTTTCAAAATGATTGGTGGAGTAATGGTCTCAAAGTTTTAATTGCCAAAAATATACAGGACTCCACGAACTACTATGATATATAAAATTATTTGTATATAATCATATATATTTTTTTAAATTTTGTATCTTTGGTTCTTTCATTGCTGTTGTATAGGAATCCACATTTTATAATATTAAATGCATCTGAATTTTTATGACAGTCTTTGCAATCTAGTGGTACTTTTCAAAGAGTTATGTTCATATCACAGGTGTGGGGATTATATTTAAGTTCCCATTTATCTTTAAGAACAACAATCTCTTTCCTACCTGGGACAATTTAAAAGAGTTTCAAAATTAACATATTTTATTATAATTACTCTGAGGGCTTTTCCCCATTTTATTCTTGAAGTAGTTAAAATGAAAATGAGTATGCTAAATCTCAGATATTTTCTCTTTTGTTTTTCATATTGTTTAGTATATTTTATGCTATGAGAGCTGAGTTTTATAAAAACATTAGTTCCTCTATAGTGGTCTTGGAAATATTATAATCAGAGCAGTCTATGAGAATATTTATGAGCATAATATATTTTTAGCAGATGTTCCCCATCATCATATGTATAATGATAGTTTTAGGAATTAAATGGCACTGTCATCTTTACACCTTGACAAAGTTTATACTATGATCACATTTCCAGAAAGAGAAACATTATGAAAATGTACATTTTCTGTCATCCTTAATTTTTGCTCTTGCATATTATATGCTTTATATAAATTAAATAAATAAATTTAAACAAAATGACTGATGAGTTAAATCTGCTGCAACCTTATTTTAAATTTAATTGTGATTCTTTTAAATTTAAATGTCTTATTTTTAATTTACTCTGGTAAGCTCTATTTCACTCATTTTCAATTGACATTTCCTTCAGTTATCCTTCTAAATTTTGATGCATTTTAACGGAAATCAATTTTTCTTTTATTTATATTTGTCATGTGATTTGTTTCAACTCCTACAGCACTAACCAGATTAATAATTTTCCTTGTCTTATTATTACATCCTGTGTTATTGGATTATTTTACTCCTCTGCATTTCCACACTGGTTCCCAGGAATAACTTCCTCAAATAAATTAATTGTATAAAAGCCCTTTCTTAGTTTGCACTTTAGAGAAAGACAAACTAAGACATTAAGTCAGTAAGATTTCTTAGAAAATAAATTTTCTCACAATATAATGTTACTTTGACTATGTACAACAAATTTTTATATGCAGTATTATTTTAAATAAATTGATAATATTCTTGTGGTTATAAATATGGAAATAATAAAATGTTCTCAAACAATTGCATATACCTTAATATTTTAAGGTATTTAATGTCTATGAAAATCTCTATTTTAATCCATATAAATATTTTTTTTCTCTTGGTAACAAGTGCAAATTGTCTTCCTGTAACCTCCCACTACTTTAAAATACACTGGCTGTTGGGGAGCAAGTGTATCTCACCATCCCCACAGCTGCATGGAGAACATGTCAAAATTTGGAGTTATTTGATGGCTAAAAAGTGCTGTCTCTAGTTTTACACTTATAATTTTTCATTGCTAGTGAATTGGAAGATTTTTCACATATTTGCTTGCCACTTGAAAATCATTTGAGAATGTTTTGTCTATGCTGTTCTCATGGAATTGCTCTCAACTATGCAGAAAATCTCTATCAGTTGGTGATTTTTTACAATTTTTTAAATGGCAAATAATTTTGACAAGTACTTCTATTATTACTTCACATTCTATTTTGTAAAAGTAGAATATAGAGCCAGTGAAAGAATATCATGATAATAAGAAGGAATGTTAATGACATCAGTTTGAATCCTGATTATGAAATAAAACTTCAGCATTAAAGATGAAATGGAAAAACCAGATTGGTATAATGACAGGAGAGAGAAGGTTGGAGGAGAGTTTTGGAAGGAAGATTATTGTTAAGAATAGCTAAAAAGAGAAATAAAAACAAAATATTACATATATAAAAATATAAAAAATATGACTAATATAAGTAATGCCTTGACAGTAATAACATTGAATGTTAAAGGATTATACTCTCCAAAAAAGATTCACAGATTGGTAGAATGGATAAGGAAATATGATCAATCTATATACTGTCTACAAGAAACTCACCATAGATCCAGGGATGACAGGAATTTGAAAGTGAATAGTTGGAAAACAATTTTACATGCAAAAATTAAATATACAAAGGTGGAGCTATACTAATATTGATAAAATAGAGTTTAAACGTGAAAAATACGACTTTATCTTTATACTGTGGGGTTTTACTACACAATTATCAACATTAGACAGAATATCTTGACAGAGGTTCTATAAAGAAAAGGAGACCTTGAATAAAGGATTTAGAACTAATAAACATATACAGAAAATTATACTCAAATACAATGGGATATACATTCTTCTCAAGCACATATGGATAATAGACCACATGCTAATTTGCAGAACAGCTCTCAACAAAATTATAAAAATTGAAATTCTACAAAGTAATTTCTCTGATCACAATGGAATGACACTGGAAATCAGTAAGGGGCATAGAACCAGAAGAGGCACAAAGATATGGAAGTTAAACAACATAACCTTAGACAACCGGTTGGTCAAGGAGGAAATTACAAAATAAATAAATAACTACTTTGAAACAAGTGAAAATGTGACCAGTATGTATCAACACATATAGGATTCAACAAATGCAGTACAGAGAGGGAAATTTATAGCTATAAATTCCTATGTTGAAAATGAAGAAAGAGCTATAGCCAAAAACCTTACTGCACACATGCAAGAACTAGAAAATAAACAATAAACTAAACACAAAGTAAGTGGAAAGTATGAAATAACAAAGATCTGACAAAACTAAATGAAATTGAAAATAAGAAAACACTATAAAAAATTAACAAAACCAAAAGTTGGTTCATTGTGATTATTAATAAAATTGACTAATTCTTATATAGATTAACAAAGAAAAAATAGAATATACAAATACATAAAATAAAAAGAAAGGAAGGGGATATCACCACTGATGCCACAGAATTAAAGAGTATTATAAAAGGATACTTTGAAAAACCGTATGCCAACAAGATGGATAACTTCGATGAAATAGACAAATTCTTAAAAACACACAAGCAGTCTAAATTGATGAATGGAGAAACTGATAAACTCAATAGATCAATCATAAGTAAAAAGATTGACTTAGTCATGAGAAATCTCCCAACTAAGAGGAACCCAGGACTAGATGGCTTTTCTGGTAAATTACATCATTCCAGAAAGACCTAACACCAATCCTGATTTAAATCTTCCAAAAAATAGAAGTGGAGAGAACATTGTCTAACTCATCCAAGGATGCCAACATCACCCAAATACAAAAAACACATAAAGACACCACAAGAAAAAAAAACAAACAAACAGATTAATCTCTCTAATAAAACTGCATGCTTGAATCCTCAATGAAATACTTGATAATCATATTAAAAAACATATCAAATGTAATATACACCATGATAAAGTGGATTTCATTCCTAGTATGCAAGAATGGTTCAACATAAGAAAATCAATGTAATACAGCACATTAACAGATGGAAAGAAAAAATAACATGATCATCTCCATTGATGCAGAAAAAAGAATTTGACAAAATACAGCATTTTTTCTTGATGAGAGCACTTCAACAATAGAAATAGAAGGAAACTTCCTCAACATGATAAAGGGTATATATGAAAAACCCACAGCTAACATCATATTCAATGGTGAAATGCTAAAGTCTTTCACCCTAAGATCTGGACCAAGACAAGGATGCCCATTGTCACTGCTCTTATTTAACATGGTGTTAGTAGTACTTGCTCGAGCATTTAGGCAAGAACAAGTTTTAAAATTCATCCAAATTGCAAAGGAAGTAGTAAAAATTTCATTATTTTTAGAAGACGTCATCCTTTACATATAAAGTACTGAGAATTCTACAACAGAGCTTCAAGAGCTGATAAGCAAGTTCAATAAAGTGGCAGGATGTAAGATTAAGACACAAAAATTGGTAGTATTTCTGTATGCCAATAATCAGCAATTTGAGGAGGAAATCAAGGAAAAATTCTATTTACAATAGCAACTAAAATAATTAAATTCCTAGTAATAAACAACTAAAAATGTAAAGGACTTGTTCACAAAAACTTACACAACTTTGTTAAAGGAAGTCAAAGACCTAAATAAATGGCGGAATATTCCATGCTCATGGATTAGAAGACTAAACATCATTAAGATGTCTATCCTAAACAGATTGATTTACAGATTTAACACAATTCCAATAAAAATGACAACAGCATTTCCATTTGGAAGGACAAAGGGCACTGAATACACACAAACATATTGAAAAAGAAAAACAAACTTGGAGGAATGACACTACCTGCCTTTAAAGCATATTACAAAGGTACACTGGTCAAAATTGCATGGTATGGGCACAAACATGGACATACTGACAAATGGAACAGAATTGAGAGTTCTGATATAGAACTTCACATATGGTCTATTTATATTAGCCAAGAGCACCAAACCCACTCAACTTTTGGAGAATGGCCTCTTCAACAAATGGTGCTTGGATACCTGGATATCCATATCCAAAAGAATGAGAAAGGATCACCATCTCATGGCTATACAAAAATTAACTCAAGGTGGATTAAAATTAAATATAAGAGCCAAGATCATAAAGCTCCTAGAAGATATTTAGGTAAGCATATATGAGATCTTGTAGTGAGAATTTTTTTCATAAACTTGCAACCAAAATGCAAGCAGTGAAAGAAAAATTAGTTAAATGGGACCTCCTCAAAATTAAAAACTTTTGAATTTCAAAGTAGTTTATCAGGAAAGTGAAAAGACAGTCTACTTATTGGGAGAAAATATTTGGCAACTATCTCTCTGGTAAGAGCCCCTCTCTATATAGAAATCCTACATCTTGAAAACAAAAAAAGCAAAGCATTTTTTAAAAATGGCCAAGAGGTTTGAATAGACACTTCTCCAAAGAAGAAATACAAATAGCTCAAAAGCACATGAAAAGGGAGCTATTAAGGAAATGGAAATCCAATTAACATGATTCCATCTTACACAAATTAGACTGGCATCTATTAAAAAAAAGAGGACTACACATATTGGAAAGGATAAGGAAGGAATGGAACACTTAACCATTACTGATGGGAATGTAAAATGGTGCAGTCATTGTGGAGGGCAATTTGTTGGTTCTTCAAGAAACTAACTATAGAACTGGAATATGTTCCAGTAATCCCATTGCTCAGTATATACCTAGAAGATATGAAAACAGAGACATGTACATATGTATACACACCAAAGTTCAGAGTGGCATTATTCAATATTGCCAAAAGTTGGAAGCAAACCAAATGTCCATTAACATATGAATGGATAAGCAAATTGTGGTATACATATACAATGGAATATTACTCAGCTGTAACAAGGAATGCAGTATTAACACATTGTATAACATGGATGAATCTTTAAGACCCTATGCTAAATGAATTAAGCCCATCATTGAAAGACAAAAGTTGCATGACCTCTGATGGAACTAAAGCAAATTCAGCAGTATCACAGAGCTTTAATCTGGAAGACAGGTTAAGAAGAGCCCAGAGAGGGAATAGAGAGTGGGGAGCTCATGCTCAATATAGGCAAAATCTATGATAAGATGGAAGGTTTTCATTGGGCAATGGATGGCGGTGATAGTGGTGCAGTGATGTGATTGGGTGCCATGGTACAATAATGTGAGGAGAACTAGAATGTGGCCGCATGGGTTGGACTATCCGTGAACCTCAGGGAAGTGGTGGAGAAAAGAGCAGATGAACTCTTGGGATTTGCAGAAGTGTGGTTAAAACTACAATTGTGGGGAAGTTCTTTTGACAAATACAGCAGGGAGCATTGCTAGTGTAGGGCATTGGGTTGGAGAGATATATGGGATAGGGTACACCTGTGGAATTCTTCTATGGAATATGAAAATGTTAATCTTGTCATAGGGTGTTTTCTCAATGGGTGGAGACCCACACAATAAACAAACAAACAAACAAACAAACAAAAGCCCCCATCCTGGGTAGTTCTGCTACATTATCAATTAGTTGGGCAAGAAGCAACCAATAGCATAGTGCCTAATTTAAAAAAAAAAACCAATATATCAATCATTGTATATTATTGATTGTAACAATGAATCTTATTCTATAAAATATGAAATAGTGATTACCATAAGTTCCAAGGCAAGAGGTGAAAATAGAATTGATAGAATATAGGGCATTTTTAAAGCATTGGAAATGTTCTGCATGATTTTGCAATGATGGATACAAGCCATTTTAAATTTTGTCATACCTATAAAAGAGCACTCTGAAAAATGTTAACCATAATGTAGACCATTGACCATGGGTAGTAGCAATGCTTCAATAATTGTATATTAATTTTAACAACTGTATCATCCACATATAAAATACTATTAATAAGGCAGAGTGGGAGGGAGGGAGGGAGGGCATTGGGTATATGGAAGTCCCCAAATTTTCTATGTACTTTTCTGTAACCAAAAGCTTCTTTGAATATAAAATGTAAAAAGCAATACACTGGGAGAACATATGGAAGCAATTGTCACTGTATATAAAAGACTACAATTTTTACAGTGATAAAAGGCACAATGAAAATTTTTCTTTTCTTTCTCTTTGTAATTTATTTCTTTCTATTATTTTATTTTATTATTATTTTTTTGGCTTTGTTTTTGGGTGAGGATTTGAATTGCAGAAGGGTCAAACTGTGGCAGTGGAGGATCACTGGTGTGGGGTGTCAGTTTTGAGGGGATGTGTTCAGAGCCATGCACATGGGACATGTGCCTAAGGCATATGAATACATTCAAATGTTTAGGGGACATTGTCTTAGTGGGTGGAGACCCACACAATAACCAAAAGTATAATGAATTGCCATTCTCAGGAGTCCTGATACATTCTCTAATAGAACAGCAAGAATCCCCCCATGTACTTGGGCAGTGCCTAACGAAGGAAGAAAAACCATTATGCCAGGCGCTTAATATTGATGATTGTACTCATGAATCTTTTCTTATGAAATTGAAATTTAGTTTAGTATTATATATTCCTAAGTGTTACCTACTGAAAACCTCTTTTGCTCAAATGTGGCCTCACTCTAAGCAAACTAAGCTATAAACACACTACCTTTTCTCTGCATGGGACATCCCAGTGATGAGCCTCCCTGGCACTGAAGGATTATTACCAAGCACTGAGTATTGATGAATTTGGACAAAAACTTTGACCAAAAGAGAGAAATATGAAATACAAATGAGTTCTTATGTCTAAGAGATTTGAAAGTGAGTTGGGAGGTCATTCCAGAGGTTGCACTTATACATGTCTCAGCAGGATCTCATTGACTGCCCTGGGAAACAGTGACTCAAACAATGGGGCTCCTGAGGTCTCTAGAGACATCTAGACACTATAAGCAGGGTAAACAATTTTAAGCATTCAGAACTCTGTCAATGGGCCTTACGTTGGAATTTATGCTCACCAAAGTAACAGATAGACTACATGTACAAAAATAGCTGACCCTATGATCAGATTAAATTTCTTAAGTTTCTTTTCCCTTTATGTATATTCTGAACCTCTAAAAACTCTCTTTCCTTTTGAGAACAGATTTTTCAACCTTGACAGGGCAAAGCTTACATGAACTTCTGAATTTCCCTGGCTTTGTGAATCCTTTCCTTTTGTCCCACTTCTTTCATAAAGGCTCATCAGAATTCCTCTATTTGATCCTCTTCCTTCTCTGCTACATGGCAGTTGAATGTTTGAATGTTTTAATGCTCTAGCATTCTTTTCTGAACAGACATTTCTTTATTAACCTATAGATTCTCTCTTGATGGATTTCCCCTTCAGAAAGATATTAAATCTATGAGCTGTGATTCTTGAGAACATGTACTCTTCAAACAATCTTGCCTAATTTCCTCTTGCAATTTATATATTCCCTGATATGTTGTCTAGCTGTGAATCTAAAGAATAGGTTCAGCCAAAGAACAAAAGGCACTTAAGCCTGAAAAAAGAAAAATGTCACTCTTTATAGTATAATAGAAACCATTTACAGAAGAGGAAGCTGGTCCTCGGTGGCTGCAAGATGCATAGAGTAAACGTTTGTGCCACACATAGATTTATAGAGTATTATATAGGGCAAGAACTAGAAGGCACCAAGCCAAGTCAGGCTTTGCAAGGTGGTAAATATGTTTCTTTGAAGGTAATGATTCTTTTAGTTTGCTAAAGCATGCCAAGTAATTTACCAGAAATGGATTGGTTTTTATAATAGGAATTTATTAACTTATATGCTTATAGTTCTGAGGCTGCAAAGATGTCCACATCAAGGCATCACCAGATCTTTCCTTCCTCATTTGCAGCTGCGGGCAATCAGGGATATGGCAGTATCATCAGAAGATGCAAAGCTTTGGGCGACAAGGCATATGGTATTCATATCCATTTGTCTCTTCCCTCTCCTCAGGGCCTCATTGCTCTCACTTTCTGGCTAAAGTGACTTCCACTCAGCTTCTGGGTTCTGTTGATTTCAGCATCTGGCCACTGGGGCCTTCTCTCTCTGCTTCTGGTTTTCTCCCTATCTACATTTTGTTGTTGTTGTTGTTTTTGTTGTTTTATCCTGTGTCTGTGTCTTAATATTCCTTCATTTATAAAGGACATCAGCAAGAGGATCAAGACCTACCCTGAACTACACCCCACTGAAGCAATCCAATCAAATGGTCCTCAGTGCAATCCATTCCAATCAAGGGGCTCCACACTCACAGGAATGGGCTAATTTTGGAACATTTTTTCTGGGCTCCACAAAAGACTCAATCGCACTATTATATAAGAGGTGTAGTTTTAGTACAGATAGATATCATGTTTAGGAATGTGTCAGTGCATTTTATCTTGCACTTAGAGCGCTTTTGTTTGTTTGTTTTATCTAAGAAATCATGGTTTCTCTGTTTTATGGCCTCACACTGGTTTTGTCCTATATTTCTAATATCTATTACAGGCCTCTCTTCTTAATCATTTTTTAAAATTTATTTTTCTTTTTCTATATGTTTCATTAGAGTTTATTAATCCATTCCATTGGGGTTTCTATTCTTAGCATTCAGGTGATGTGCTTCCCTTGTATGATTGCCATGTCACCTTGAAACTCATTCAGTAGTTCATTGAGCATTTTATACTGAGTCAAAACTGCTTAGATTTTCTGTAGTCAGCTTACCAGTCAATATCCTAAAGAGAGGTTTCCATCTGCTCTTAGACAAAATGAGCTTCTCAATTTGCTCCTGCAAACTACTGCACATTGGAAAATTTTGGCAGTTGATTCTTTACCACATTGAATTTTCACCTTACACATGTAGACCATAGTAAATTATATTTGATCTAAGAACTAACTAGTCAATTTCCACTTTCCTAATAGATTCTTAAATAGTTTTAGATCTGTTTATCTCCCCTTTCAACTTTTATATATGTTATCATGGACATGAAGATTTCATTTTGCACTTTAACTGTTCCCATCCTGTTTTTTAAGATCTCCAACCACCCCTTAAAAAAATAGTCTCTTAATTGTAACTTTATGGCTCTGTTTTCCTTTAAATTTTTTTATTCCTTTAATTTTTTTTTATTGTAAGAACATGTATAAATCAAATTTTCCAATTTTAATCACTTTCCCAGGTTCTGTTGATTTCAGATCCTTCCTCTCATGGCATTATCTCTGCTCCTATGGCTTTATCTCTGTGTCTCTTTCTGTATTCATCCCATTTATGAAGAAGTCCAGTAAAATGATTGAGACACACCCTGGACCATGATCTACTGAAGAAATCAAAGTAAGTCCTCAGCTACAATAGGTTCTACCTACAGGCATAGATTTGCCCAAAAGGCAAGATTTTCTGGAGTCTAGAACATATTCCAACCATTGTAATTTTTGGTTTTAAAAATACCAGTCATCCTAGTGGCTATGAAATATTATCTCGATTTGGTTATCATTTTGATTTTCCCATGTACACTATTGTTGAGCATCTTTTCATGTGTTTAATGTTCATTTTTAAATCTTCTTTGAAGAATTGTCTATTCAAATCTTATATTCAACTTTTAATGTGGTTGTCTTTTTTTGTTTAGTTGTAGCAATTCTTAATATATTATTGGTATTAAGCTTTATAGCATATATGACTAGCAATGATTTTCTCCCATTCTCACATTTTCAGTTTCTTGATAATGTCTCTTAGAGCCAACATTTTTAGAATTTTGATCCAATTCTTTTATCTATCTTTTTTTCTTTTGATGCTCATGTTTTTTGTGTCATATCAAAGAAATAAATACCAAAGCAAAGTTTATGAAGTTTCCCTCTGACTTTTTTTCCTAGAAGCTTTGTAAGTTTAGGTTTTATGTTCATGTTCTTGATAAATTTGTATTGAATTTTTGTATATGGTGTGAGGTAGTCTACTTATATTCTTTACAGGCAGATAAATACTTTATTCCAGCACCAGTTTTTGAAGACACACTTTCCCCAGTTAAAATACTTGTCATCTTTGTCAAAAATAATTTGTCCATAGAAGCAAAGTTGTATATCTGAACTCACAATTTGGTTCCATTTGCCTGCATGTCTATATTTACATCAGTACCACATTGTTTTGATTACTGTGTCTTTGTATTTAATTTTGAAATTAGAATGTGAGACCTACAACTTTATATTTCCTTTGCAATATTAATTTGGCTACTCAGGGTGCTTTGTAATTATATATGAATTTGTGGATTGACTTTTCAATTTCAGCAAAAATGGCTGCTGGGATTTTGAAAGCTATTGTACTGAATTTGAAACTTCATTTGGGTAGTATTGTCATCTTAATAGTGTCAGCTTCCTATTCTCGAACATGGAATATCATGACATTTATGTAGGTTTTATTCAATTTCATTCATCAATGTTTTGTAGTTTTTAGTGTACAAGTTCTACCCTTCTTTGTTACCTTCATACCTAGGTATATTATTCTTTTTGGAGCTTTTGTCAGTGGATTTTTAAAATTCCATTTCAGGCTATTCTTCGGTGTTGTATAGAAACACAACTGAATTTTGCATGTTAGTTGTTTTCTTGCAATTTTGCCGTACTCATTAGCTCTAGTAGTTATTGTTTGTAATTTTGGGGAGATTTGCTATAAAAAGACACATGTTATCTACAAACAAAGATAGTTTTACTCCTTCCTTTCTAATTTGGATGTGATTTATTTCTTTTTCTTGCCTATTTACTTGAACAAGAACTTCCAGGACAATGTTGAATAGCAGTGGTGAAAGCACACATCTTTGTTTTGTCTCTGACTTTAGGGGAAAGGCTTACAGTCTTTCACATTTGAGTATAATGTCAACTGTGGATTTCCATTTATGTCTTCTTTTACTCTACTTTATTTCTGATGGAAAAATCATAGTACACATTCAAACCACTGAAAGTCTCCCTTGATTCAATGAGCAAATGAAAATCTAAGGGACATAATTCTCCTAGTATAAGCCTTTTTAACTGTTGGCTTGGAACTATGTGTTTTCAAATTATTAAAATATTTTTATTATTGTTTGCAATAAAGATGATACATTATCAGTAATAATGCCTCTAATTAACTTTTAAAACATCTAAATAAAATCTTTCCTTAATTTGTGAAAAAAAGACAAACTCTGGAATAAACTTAAGGAGACTAAGCAAAATACATGCTTTAAGCCTTGAGCAAAATTATATAATTAATTTAAAGGAGGGAAACCTTTAACTAATGATTTTCAAAACTGTTTTATTGGCCCCAGAACTAGGTCTAAGCTAAACTATGTTCTCTATCGTGTAGAGAACATGGCTTTATTTGCTCAAGTTTTGTCAAGACCCCATGGTATATTAGATTATTGATATCAATTGCCCTCATTTTCTGACTCACCTTTCTTGGCACAATAGACATTATATTTTGCTATGTACTTTGCTTTAACACATTGATTGTGAAACAAAGAAAGAGTGTCCCTATCTCCTATGAGCCACTGCTATTTTTTTCCCTAATTTCCATTTTGGTAGCTTCTAAACACTTTATTTAAAATAACTGCCCACTAATATGGGTCCCAGTATGAGAGAAGAGGAACAAATCCAACCTAAATCCATAGCCTGAAGCAAAGCTTTTCCTATACACAAAAAAAAACTCCATTATCAATAATTGTTTATTATTTTGTGCTCCTGAGTTTGTTTCACTGTCTTTTATATAATGAACATTGACTAATGAACATTGTCTTTTATGTATTGAACATTGACTACATAATTGTCTTTTATGTAATCCACATTCCACAACTAACCGGAAGGATGGAAATTTTAAATGTACATTTTGAAAGTTTGTGACAATAGCATATAACAAAGTAACCCACATCACAATAAAGATAAAAGTATTTCCAAACAGATTCCCCCTGCCTATGTCAACCATTGACCACCCAGACCTACAAACAACAACTATTCTGATTTCCTCAAATATATATTAGTTTTAACTTCTTAGAACTTAATGTAACTAAAACCTTACACTCTTGTAGCTGACATCTTTCTCTCAGTTTTGATAGTTTTGAGGTTCAACAGTGTTGCACATATCATTTAATTACTGTAATACCACAGTCAATTTTTAACCTGCTGCTAGATATGTAATTTATTTCCAGAAATGTTCTTGTTCTTACAGTTGTTATAAATAAAGCTGTTATGAACACTTCTATGTAAGTCTTATTAAATATGTGCTTCTTATAATTTCTCTCCATAAATATATCATTTGGAGTCACAGGAAATGTTTGTGTTTAACTTTGTATGACATGATCTAAAATGTACTTAAAATATATAAAAATTTCACATTCTTACCAGTAATGTATGAGGCACCAAGTTACTCCACATCCTTGTCAATATTTGGTCTTGGCAGTCATATTACTTTTATCTACTTAGTCATCTTAATAATTAGTATTTTGTGGTTATAATTTGCATATCCTAAATAATAATGTTGAACACTTTCTTGTGTTAACTTTTCAAGTGTATATTTTCTGTAAATGTCTTCTCAATTCTTTTGTCAATATTATAAATTGCTCATTTTTCTCCTTTTTATTATTGTCTCAAGTTTTATATATGTGGATTGAAGTCTTTTTAAATGGTAAAATAATGTAAATATTTTCTCCACATCTAAGTTTGGCTATTCATTCACATAGTGGTGTGTTTTATGGACACTACGTTTCATAAAGTCCATTTTGTCATTTTTTTCCTTCTTGAAATTTTGGGCAATAACTAAGAAAGCTTTGTAATGCAATATTTAAACAAATCCTAAGAAACAAAGAACAGATCAAAAATAAAGTGGTGTGAGTTGCTCCGGGAATCCGCTTTCCCACAGAATCTTTGAAAAACTTGCAAAAACTGGCAGACGCCTTTCCTCAAAGCTCTGGAAATAGTTAAATTATTACAATAACTCATCAAGTGCCAATTAGGAAAATTCAATTTAAAAATGGTAGAAGAAGCTCATAGTACCTTAAGTCCCTGCCCAACCCCTTCACGGTGTGGGGAGAGCTGGTCTGTACTCTCACTGTAACTCTCCATAGTTAACTCATTAATATATTAAATGTACAGTGGGTAGCAAAATATTGAAATAAAAACAAAAAAAAACCAGAAATGAGAGTCATCCAAAGGAACAAGATTAGCATCAGCATTTATGAACAAAGAAGAAAATACTTTTCATACACCAGAAAAGTTTTTTTTTTTAATTATATTCATTATAGTAAAAGAGATAAGAAAAGCCCAGAAAAAGAAGTAAAAGATAACAGGAAAACAATCAGTGAGAAATGTGTGAATCTCAATAAAGAGGGAGAAATTTTAAAAAGGAACCAAAGAGAAAAACTGGGGTAACTTGAAGTCTCATACATTTTCAAAATCCGACCACAGCTGGCAGAAGAAGAAATCAGTTAACTCAAAGATTTAAAAAAGAAATAATTTGAGCTGTGGAGCAGAAAAAAAAAAAAAGAAAAGAAAAATGTGAACAGAGCACATGAGACATGAATTATGATAATCCCAGAAAGAGAAGGAAGAATGAAATAGGCAGAAGCAATATTCAAAGGCATAAGGGGAGAAAATCTCCCAAATTTAATGAAAGACATCAATATACAAATTCAAAGATGATTGTGAACTCAAAACAGCATAAAATCAAAGAGAACTGAGCCTAGAAATCTTGTAGTCAAAATATTGAATGACATTGTGGCAGTTTGATGTAATTATGAATTCCAAAAATATAATTGAATCATGCTTGTAAATTGATCTGTTAATCTGGGCATGATTAGGTTAGGATTAGGGCGTTGAGCCCCATCCCTTGGTGGGTGGGGAAATGAATATAAAAGGCAAGGCAAAGGACAGTTGAAGCAGTCTTTTGAGAAGCAGTCTTTTGAGAAGCAGTTTTGATGTTGGAAAGAAGGCACCAGGAGAAGAGAAGCAAGCCGTTTGCCTGATCGTCTACAGCTGACCTTGTGGAGGAAACAGAGGAGCTAAGCCCGGAGAGAAACGCAACCCCAGGAAGAGAGGAACCCAGAAGCCTGAACCCTGGCAAACATCGGCAGCTGTCTTGCTCCAACACAGGGCAATGAACATTGGTGAGAGAAGGAACTTAACGGTTTATGGCCTGGTATCTGTGGACTTCTACCCCAAATAAATACCCTTTATAAAGACCAACCCAGCTTTTGGTATTTCACATTAGCACCCCTTTGGCTGACTAATACAGACACAGACAAATGTAGTGTTCTAAAAGCTTCAAGAGAAGGGCAATGTGGTATGTTCCAGGAATCTCCAATAAGATGAGTTGAATTCTCATAAGGAAGCATGGATACAAGAAGGCAGAAGTACAAAATATTTATAGTGTTAAAAGAATATAATTGATAAACAAGAATTTTATATCTGGTGAGATTGTTATTCAAAAATGAGGGAGTTTTTAAGACATTCCCAAGCAAACAAAAGCTAAGGGGGTTCATCACCACTTCACCTACCCTACAAGCAATGCTAAGGAGATTTCTTCAGACTGAAAGGAAAGGACACTAGACAATGGACCAAAATGTCATCAGCAAATAAAGAACTCCGGTAAAGTTAACAATATGTGTAATTATAAATGCCAATACTATTGTTATGTATCTTTGGTTTATGACTCAACTTTTTACATCTTAGTTGTTATATAATGCAAATATATGCAAAGTAATGAAAAATGTGTGGTTTTAGACATATAATATTATATAAAGTACAACAACATGGAGGGATAGAGTTTTACAGGGACAGTAATTAAGTATGCTATTGATGCTAATTTGATATCAATCAAAATACATTTTTATAGATTTAAGATGTCAAATTCATGCCCCATAGTAACCCCCAAGAAAAGATATGAAAACCGTATACAGAAGGAAATGAGAAGAAGTTCAAAATGGTGCGATACAAAGAAAACTAAATGAATATGAAAGTAGGCATTAACAAAAGATTTAAGGGACAAGGAAAGTATAAAAGTATAGAGATAATATAGTAAAATGGCAGAAAATGCATTAGTAGTACATGGATGAAACTCTTCTGTCAAAAGACATAAAATCCAGAATGGGTTAAAAAGAATGATGAAATATGTACCATTTACAAGAGACTTGCCTTAAAATCAAAGATACAAGAAGGCTGAAAGTGAAAGGATGGAAAAATATTCATTGCACTTAGTAAAAATTTCAATGGTCTAGCTGGTCTAACTATATTAATATGAAATTAAATAGACTTTAAGTAAAAAGCTGTTAAAAGGACATAGAAGGAAAAGGCACTGATAAAGATATCAATTCAACAATAATAAATAACAGTTATTAATATACACCAAATGGCAGAGCCCTAAAATATATAAAGCCAATTTGAAAGATATAAAGGGACAAATAAACAGTTCTTCATTAATGGAAAGATTCTTCAATGTTCCACTTACAATGATAGATATAACATGTCGACAGAATATCAATAAAGAAATAGAAGACTTGCTTGATAGCACAAACCAACTGTATCTAAGAGACATGTACAGATCACTTTATCCAGTGAAAATAAAATAAACTTTTGAGTGCACCTGGTCATTCTCTAGAATAGGCTGTATATGATTTCAAATATTTCTCAATAAATTTAAAATTATTTATATCATGCAATGTGTCTTTTCCTACCACAATGGATTGAAGCTAGAAATCAAAATAGAGAGAGAACTGAGAAATCCAAAAGATGTGGAAATTAAACAGCATTCTCTTAAAGAATCAATATGTCAAAAAGATATCACATGGTATACTGGGATATATTTTGAGATGACTAAAAATTAAAAGAGATATACCAGAAAACTATGGGATGCATCAAAGGCAGTGCTGAGAGGGAAAATATATAGCTCCAAGTTTATTTAAAAAGAAGAAATGTCTTTACCTGGAGACCTAACCTCAAACTAAAGAAACTAGTAAAAGAAATGCAAACCAAACCCAAAATGACCAGGAAGAAGGTAAAAAAAAAAAAAATAAAAAAAAATAAGAGTGTCAATAAATAAAATAGAGAAAAAACTTCAAAAGTTGGTTCTTTGAAAATATTGATAAAATTGACAAACTTCCACTAGACTTTTGAAGAAAAAAAAAGAGAATGAGGGAACAAATAAATGAACTAGAAATGAAAGGGCACATTATTGCTAACTTCACTGAAATTTTAAAACATATTTATTAAATGATATTATGAACAATTTTGCCCCCAAAATCACTAAGATTACTTACCTGAAATGATAATTTGTAGAAACATGAGAATTAACTTCACTGACTCAAAAAAATTAATAGAAGATCTCAACATAAGAGTAACAAATAGATTGAATCATTATCAAAAACTTTCAAAGAAAAACCCCAGACAAGTGGGTGTGGATTAAGTCCCACCCTAATCTATCATAATCTCATCTTAATTTGGTTACACCTGCAAAGACTACTCCCAAATAATGTCACACCTCACATGTGCTGGGTTTAAGATATCAATATATCTTGTGGGACCCCACAAATCACTCCATAGCACTCCTTTGTTTTCAAGACTTCTGTTACACATAAACTACTAAAAAATAAGGCACTGATGATGTAGTGTACTCTTCTTTTTAGAGGAGAATAGACAGGAAAATTGCCAAATTTATTATTATGAGGTAATTCCTCTCCCATTGAAACAAAAAATATGGGATCAATGCCCCTTTCCCACACTCCCTTTAGGTGGCTACTACCCTCTATTATAACTTCTCCTTTGAGAGTTATTCTAAAACAAAGATCATTACCCTTCTCATTTAAAAGTGAATTAATACCTGCTACACCTCTGTCACTGTTCCTAATTCCACCATGAACTCTCTGACCAATAGCCATTCTTTCTCATTCCTGGGAAATGCTATGCAAATATTTCTTGTTTTTGTTTTGTTAAGCTAACCTATATTTTAATCTATGTAGGCAAGGTTACTTAATATGATGTTTTTGAGTAATTGAATATTTTCACTGTATAATATTGTATTCTATGTATATAGCAATATTCCACAACCCTTAATGTTTCCATAAATTGAGATTGTTTATAGGTTATATGTCTTATAAATAAGTACTCAATTAATTTATTAAATCATAAAATTATTTTTATGTTTGTGAGTATTTTTTTACAAATCATAAAATTCATCCCCCATATACAATCATTGATAATTGGGTAACCACAGAGTTGTGCATTCCTCACTTCAGTCATTATTAGAGCACTTTCATTATTTCAATAATAATAAGAATAAATCAAAATTTTGTAGCACATCAATTTCTACTACTATCTGTGAAAAATAAGGGTATCTGTCCCACTGTCTTTTAACCAGCATTAAAATTACCATTTTTGAAGTCATTTACAGGTTAATACAGGAAAATTGGTGATGTAGTATCACATTATTTATACTATATTTATTTTTTTTTTACATTTTATGTTCTTATGTATGATTTAATTTCTAAATGTTCAGCCCAGCCCCTTTGCTCATTTCTCTTAGTAAATTAATTATTTCTCCTTATAATTCCATATGACATATTTATATATTAAACATACAAAATTCAAATTGCATTTTGTAAAATATCATTCATTTCTAGTGTCAATTATGTATATAATGTATATTAATAAATAAAAGGTACAAAAATTTTAAAGATCCTAAAATATCTTTCTAAAGCTCCTTTTTCATATTAAATAAATATCAGCATCCATGTAGGTTTTACACTAACTTTGTTCTTTGGAATTCTATAAAGTTCTGACTAATTCACAGCAAACACACTAGTAGAAATTTAGATATAGCCCAAAAAATGAAGATTTTTTAAATTTGCTGGCTAGGACTTAAGTTAGCAATTTTAAGATATGTATTATAAAATAATTATCAGCTTTTCTCTTTTGTTTTTGTATTTCTTTTTTTTTTTTTTTTTAGATTAAAGTATTTAATTAATGAATTCAATGCCTGAGTACTATCTATAGGGCAGGTACTTCAGAGTTATATTTTGAGTCTTCTTTATTATTATCTATATATTTTTAACTATTTTAAATTAGAGAATTTGTATGTTCACAGAAAAATCATTCAACAATCCCCCCAATTATCAACATCATGCATTAGTGCAACGCCCTTGTCACAAGTGAAAGAATATTTAAAATTTACTAATAGCTATATCCCATAATTTACGTTAGAGTATATTTTCCCATATACCACCCTATTATCAACAACTGCATCAGTGTGGTATATTATAATTTAAGAAAGAACATTTTAAAAATTCTATTACATATAATCAATTGCTTGTGACTTTCACTGTGTTGTACAGTCTATGTTTAACACTGGATTTTTTCCAGTAACATATATATAACCTAAAATTTCTCCTCTTAACTACATCACATAGATAATTCAGTGCTAAGTAAAATGTTGTGCTACTATCACCATCAGGCATTTCCAAATGTATACAATCAACCAAAATATAAATTCTGTACAAATTAAGTATTAATACTCTATTCTCTACACCAAACCAGGCCCTGGAAACCTATCCTAGTTTCCATATCCGTGAGTTTCCTTAATCTAATTATTTCATATCAGTGAGTTCATCCAGTATTCATTCTTTTGTGAATGTCTTACGTCATTCAACAAGATGTCTTCAAGTTTCATCAATGATTATGTATGAGCAGAACTTCATCTATTTTTTTAAATATAATTATTTTGAAAGAAGCTTTAGATTACATAAATGTTACATTAAAAATATAAGGGATTCCCATATGCCCCACACCCTTCCCCTCCCACAGTTTCCCATATTAACAACATCCCTTATTAGTATGATATGTATGTTATAATTGATGAATGCATATTGAAGCACTGATACTAACCATGGACTAGAGTTTACATTATGGTTTGCACTTTGTCCCACACAGTTGTGTAAGTTATGACAAATATACAATGGCCTGTATCCATCACAGCAATGTCATGCAGGGCAAATCCAATGTCCTGAAAATACCCACATATTGCATCAATTCTTTCCTCTCCTATCCCTCAGAACCACTGGTGGCCACTGCCTTTATATCAATGATAAGAGTTATTCCATGGCTAGAATAATAATGTCTATAATAGAATAATAATAAGTCTACTTTGGTTCATTTTTCATTCCCCAATCTTGAGGATTTTGAGTTATTGATGCCCACTTTGCTTCAATTGAGAGAGTCTTAGATCCCATGGGACAGATAGATGTAGTTCTCTTGCTTGCTGTTGCAAATAATTTGGTTCCTTGTAAAGGGCATTGTCCATCATCTCCTTGTTAGTTGTCCTGGGTGAGTCCAATGAACTGGAGAGTAGGTTTTGCAACTCTGCAGAAATTCAAGGCTCAAAAGGCACTTGGGTGGATCAAAGCTTTAAGTCTCCGGGACATATATTTATCAAGTACAGTGTTTATTAAGGGTTCAAATAAAAGGGGCTGAAAAGCCATGTGTAGAGAACCTAATAATGAGTGTAACTCTGTTACACTGGGGAGCATAAATTCCAAAGTAAGACCCACTAACAGGATGCCATATTTCTGAGCTGTCTGCCCTGCTTATATCTTCTGGTTATTTATAAAGCACTCAGGAAACCCACTATTTGAGGCACTGTTTACTGTCGCAGTCAATGAGACCCTGATGAGACTTGCATAGGTGTAACCTCTGGAATGAACTACCAACTCATTTTGAAATCTCTTAGGCTTAAAAACTCATTTGTATTTACCTTTTGGTCAAGGTCGTTTTCCTGGTGTATTGTTATTTGGATCTTGGTAATAATCCCTCATTGCCAGGGTGACTCATCCTCAGAAGTCATGTCTCCTGCTGTTTATATGCTGAGTTTGTCTTACAGGGAGGCCACATTTGAGCAAAAAGGAGGCTTTCAGGAAGTGACTCTTAGGCAATGTATAATACTAGGCTAAGATTCAATTTCATAAGAAAATTTTCATAAGTAAAATCATTAATGTCAAGGTCTAGGCATAATGGGATATCTTCCTTCACTAAACATTGCCCTTACACTCAGAGGCTTCTTGTTGTCCTATTAGAGAATGTAGCAGAACTCACCAGGATGGAAATTCAATATTCTTTTGATTATTATTTTTTTCCCACCCACCAATACAATGTCCCATGAACAATTGAACATATTCATATGTCTTAGAGGCATGTTCCAGGTGAACTCCTTCCCATGCATCCCCACCTCACTGACACCCAACACCAGTCATCATTCACTTCCACTGCTGTGACCCTTCTGTGATCCAAAACCTCTCCAAAAATGAAGCCAACAAATTCACCAAATAAAATTAATAAGAAAATGAAATAATTTAATAAATAATAAATAAAATACAAAAAATTAAAACAATTTGAAATTTAAAAACTAGAGTAAAATTAAACATTTTGTACTTCATAAGTGTATGAGCTTTTGTCTTGTATGCACAATAACATTTTCTTCCATATATTCCCCCAGTGTCTTATTATTTTTTCATTTTATCATCAAAGAAAATTTAAGATACTGAAAAGAGAATACAGGTGATTCCCATATACCCATCACCTTCCCCCTTTCCCCCTCTGCCTTAGTAACATTTTGCATGCAGATGGTTCATTTGTTACAATTGATGTATAGATATTAAAGGATTGCTACAAATCATGGTCAATGGTTGAAATTATGGTTCTCATTATGGATCATACAGTTTTATAGCTTTTGACAAAATTTGAAGTGGCCTATATCAATTATGGCAAGATCATGGTGAACAATTGTAATGCCCTAAAAATGCTCTATGTTCCATATATTCTGTTCTTCCCTCCCCCTCCCTTCGGTTCCTATGGTAATCACTATGTTTCAATTTTTGCAGAATAAGGTTCATAGTTACTTGCAATTATATAGAGAGTATGATATATTGGTCTGTTTTCTTTTATTAGGTACTGCCTATGTTCTTGAGAGTTTCTTTTCCCTCTAATTGAGAACATAACAGAACTCCCCAGGATGAGAATTTAATATATTCTTGTTCATTGTGGGGTTCTCCAAAAACTTGTATAACACTCTTTCAAGATGAATACTTATTTATTCCATAGATGCCTGTCCAAGGGTCACCCTATCCCATATACACACCACACATGACATCCTACATCATGAAACCTCCCCAATACTGAATATTTCATTATATGCATAGTTCACATTTTATTTATCTATTCATCACTTGATGGACGACTGGGTTACTTTTATCTTTTGGCAATCATGAACAATGCTGCTATGAACGTGGGTGTGCAAATATATGTTCAATTACTTTGGATATGTACCTAGTAGACAAATTGCTAGGTCATATGGTAATTCTATAATTAGCATTTTGAAGAACTGCCAAATTGTCTTCCACAGTGGTGCAACATTTAAATTTCCAATAACAATGAATGAGTGTTCCTATTTCTTGACATCATTTCCAGCACTTGCAGTTTTCTGGTTGTTTTTTTTTTTTTAAGTCATAGCCATTCTGGAGATTGTGAAATAATATATTATTGTGGATTTTATTGCAATTTTAGAGAAATTTTTGATTTTCATTTAAAAATAAATTACCTCAGAAGTATAGGAAATTCCCATATAACACTGCCTCATACACATGAACACATAGTTTCCCTTAATATTATCATCTTCGAATTGGGTGACAATTTTGTTACATCTGATGAAACAATATTGAAGCATTGCAACTAACTAATACTATATTATATAAATAGTACATATTACATTATGGTGTACACTGAATGCTGTAGAGTTCCATTGGCCTTGACAGATGCATATCACGTGTCTGACATTGCAGTATCATACTGAAGAATCTCACCATCAAAAATATGCCCTTTATCCCACCAATTCATCCCTCCCACTCAATTCTCAATCCTAGTCTGCATTTCTGATTTGCATTCCTCTGAAAGCTTATATTGTTGTGCTTCTTTTCATGTGCTTTTTAGCCATTTCTACATACTCTTGGGAAAAATGTTTATTCAAGGTTTTCCCATTTTTAATTTGGTTATTTCCATTTATATTGTTGATTTATAGGATGTTAAACATACATTCTGGATATTGAACCCTTATCTGATATGTGGTTTACAAATATTCTAGCCCATTTAGTAGGTGTCTTTTTACTTTCATGTTAAAATCTTTTGGTGCATAGAAGTTTTATATTTTGATGATGTCACATTTATCTATTTTTATTCTTTTGTTGTTTGTTCATTAGGTATAGAGTCTAAGAAACCATTACTTGAACAAGATTCTGAAGATGCTTCCCTACATTTTATTTTAGAAGTTTTTTAGTCCTGTTCTTATATTTAAGTCATTGATTCATTTTGAGTTAATTTTTGTATATGGTTTTATGTTGTCTTTTCCACTTCTGCATATAGTCTATTGTAATTTTGATTATGATTATACTAAATCTGTAAATCATTTAGGGTAAAATTGATATGTTACTGAACATCTAAATTTTGTGTTTTTCCCAAAAAATGTTGAGCTCTATTGTTGCAGGCAGCTAATTTTCCTAATTGTCAATTTATCCTTTTACACATTCTCTTAAAACTTTCTTAGGGTGATATGCTTTATTTTTACTCTAGGCATATACTGTCCTTATTCTAACACAAGGCATTTCTGGGAGCTCTCTATTATGGTTGGTTAGACTTTCAAAATTTCCAAGTCCTGTGTAAGTTCAAAAGATCTTCATACAACAATGTTATTTTAATTTGTCTGTTTCCCTCAAGATGTTATATTTCCCCATATAGTGGTTATTTGTCTGGCTTCTTGAAGCTGTTTCCTGTGCACATGTAACTTAAATTTTACCCAAGGTCTTACTGGATGTCCTATGCTTGATTCAAGGATTCCTTGCTTTTCAGAACTACTATTCTATATGCTAAAATCCAGAAAGTTCATGCAGATATAAGTGGTGAGATTGCAAGGTTAATTTGTTCTCCTTTCAGTAATTGTTGCTAAGTGTAGTATTGCCTGTTCTCAAATGTCTGAAATAGTAATATAACATATGTGTTCTTGTTTTAAGATTGATTCCTGATCTCATTTATAAAATAGTATCCCTGATTAATGTGAAGAATGGATTAGAGAAGGGACATGATGGATATTAATGTAATCATTAGAAGAATATTTCAAGGATATAGCAAGGATTATGCTTAAAGTTTTATGGCAGAAGTGGAAATAAGATATTAGATTTGATATTAAAGACATAAATCACATCAGTATTGATAATAAATTACATTTGACAGCTGATGCATATAAAAATGAATCCTGATTTACTTTTACTATTCTATAGATATTGAAATAATTTTGAGTTGGCAATGTGATTTCCACAGAATATTATTAATTCACTTATGAATCAATTATGTTTTCTAAAATTAAATTGCAAAATAGAATTGTGTGAAATGAAAGATATACAGATCTGATGCTTTAATAAACAAAAAATTGCTTACTTTTATATTATATTTAAACCATCAAATATTTACTACATTTTTCTCCTTGTCAATTTTAACTAATTTTCAATCTTGATATATGTGGCCTTTAAGTTTGATGTATATTTTTTTAATATAATTTCTCTTTTCTTTATTTTTAAAAGAGTATTTGATTACTGAATTGTTATATCAAAAATATAGGGGATTCCCACAGACACCTATCCTCTTACTCCCATATTTTCCCAAACTAACAACTTTAATTAGTGTGGACATTCCAACACATATTGACTCATCACTAAGTATGGTCTATATTTTAAATTATAGTTTACACTTTGCAGCACACAATTTTATAGGTGTTGACAAAATATATAACTAATTGCATCCTTCATTGAAAAATCAAACAGAAAAATTCCAATGTCTCAAAATGCCCCATGTTACACATTTTCTTCATTCTCCCTCCCCTCAGAACCTCTGGAGACCATTTTCTTTATATTAATGTTACAATATTTCCATTATCTGAATGATGATCAGTCTACTTTAGTCCATATTTGCATTCCCTGATTTTGTTTGTTCATTCAACAACTTGAGGATTTAAGGATGGTGATGCACACTCTGCTTTCAATTTAGAGAAGGCATAGATCTCTTTGAGCATGTGGATGGAACTGTCTTGCTTGCAGTTATAGATATAAAGTTTTCCAGGTTGGTCATTTTCCAACATCATCCTTTTTTTTTAGTTGTCTTATGTGAGTCTGATCAACTGAAGAGTAGGTGTTGTTGCAACTTTGTTGAGATTCAGGGCTCAACTGGCATATGAACAGTCAGAAGATTTGAGTCTCTGGGACACATATATAATGGGTATATACTAATTACAGGATCAAATAAATGTGGCAGAAGAAACATGAGTAGGGAAATTTTAAGTGAGTCTAACTGATATACGGAAAATGGGTTATCATATGTTTCAAGGTAAAGCCTACTGACAGGGTGCCGATTTCCTGGGGTTGTCTGTCCTGCCTATAGTGTCTAGATTTCTCTACAACCCTCAGGATTACCCCTTCCTGAGGCAGTGTTTACTGTGGCAGCCTGTGAGATCCTCCTGAGACATGCATAAGTGAAACCTCTTTCATTTTCTGATAAACTTTGTTGTGCCTGTGTTCACACAACACACCATAGAGAAAAATCATTCCACAAAATTTTGGTGAAATAAGCAAGGTGCATATGGAAGTTTCGAGTGGGTTGTTTCACTGGTGCTTCTCTTCATTGCTCTTGAAATCCTTTCCTATATAGGTGTCTTAGGCAAAACAGGACTCATGGCTTTGTGGGATATACTGATGGGTCACCCCTGCCTTCTGAACATGGTTAGAGGTACTGCTCTATGGCTGGGGGAAGAAGGGGGTATATTTTTCCCTTTTAAGAAGGTTAGAGATAAATGGGAATTTGAGAATTACCTCATGAATGCCATGGAATTAGCTAGATGTTTCCACACAGAGAACAATGAGATTGGAACTTGCACTGCCAAGCATATTCTCCCCTAGCTCATGGCCTCTTAAATGAATTCTCTTTCTGGAAATGGCTACCTGGCATCAGGCCACTCAAGCTGATCTTGAGGTATGTATGAGGAGAGCCATTGTTCACAAGAATATCAGAATTGCAGTGAGTATGTGGAGATGAAAATGAATGACAAGCCTTTATTGAAAAAAGCATATGTTATTTGAAAGAATATGTATGGACAGAAGCTTGGAGAGGATTTCCTCTTATGGTTTTCCCAAAGTTACAGTGAGAGTGCCAACACCATGATAATCAATCTATCTGAAAGGAAGAATCTTGACATGCCTCACTTTCAATCCCATCCTGCAACAAATTCTTAGTAGGAGTCCAGAGAGGAGGTAGGGAAGGATGAAGATCAAAACATCTGTACACAAAGAAAAGGAGGGGTTTGGCAATGGTTAGGAGATGACAATTAGGCATTTGTTGACTTCCCCAGTTTCCTGTGAACTATTTCATTAATTCATTTAGAGAAGCAACATAAGGTTTTCATATACCATTTCTTTTTCTACATGTCTAACAGTACTACAGGAGCTATGTGGCCATGGTGTCAGTATGACTGGATCCTTCAAAAAGTTGGATGAGTATATCCTACACTTTGAGACCTGCCTCAAATTCCAACTAAGACTTGGAGTAATAAAGAAGCTGTGGTCGTTTTGCAACAGGTGGATGCTTGCTTGTAGATATTCCAACCATAGATGGCTTGGCTCCTCAATAAATTACCATTTCACAGTAGATCATTGATGAATTTACTGGAAAGGTGATCCATGAATGGTTTGGCAAGCTAGTTCCCTCCTCACACACGGTATTTCATGGGGAGATAAGATTGAGTGGTTTTATCATACACTACCTGCTAGGGGCAAGGTTTTTCATACTACAATGTTGAGTGCCATGGTAATTGATCAATGAGCCAGACTAGCACCAGCTTATTATCCCCAAGATCTATAAAGTTATGTCATTGGCCTTCCCTCCGACTTGGGGCTACCACTTGCTGAGCTATATTCTTGTGGCCATGACAGCATGGACTCCTGAAGTGAGCCAGTATCTCAAGTCAAGAACTTTGAGAAAAATATAATCCAGAAGGAGGTCTCAGGCTCAATAGGGGCAACTGACCCCTGCCTGACCCCATTCTCATAAACCGTAGATATGGGGAGGAGAAGCAGGGGAAGATCCTGATAATTTCCCACCTCTCCATTTGGTTCTGACTAAGTAACATGGCTCCAAGGAAGGACCTCATTACTGAGACTTGACTAAATTGAAAATGACTTTGATATAGGATCAAGGGCATTGACTTATCTTAGAGACCAAAGGCCATGGCAAGGTCCCATACCACAATAAACTAGAGATAAATGATGCATGAAACTGATTTTTAACAATGAAGAGCCTGGAGATCCTCCTGGGGAAAGGCAAAAGATGTTCTCTAACAGAAGGTTGAAAACAATGAATTTACCCTTGATGACATCGAGGCCATGTTGCCTACCACTCAGTCAGTTGTCATTGTAGAGAACTTCAATGGATCCTAAAAAGAAGCTTGGCAATTCTTTTACTCAATGGACTATCTTTATATCTATCTATCTATCTATCTATCTATCTATCTATCTATCTATCTAT
>JAKSZT010053994.1:1293626-1373724 GCA_026826555.1 Tolypeutes matacus
ATCTATCTATCTATCTATCTATCTATCTATCTATCTATCTATCTATCATCTATCTATCTATATATATATATAAACTTCTTTTATTTTATTTTATTTTTTTAAATTTATTTATTTTTTATTATGGGAAAAAATCAAAATTTTCACAATATATACCAATATTTGTAAAATGATATATAAATATGCATATATGTGCATTTGCTTACAAAAATGATATATAAATATATATATACACACATATATTTACAAAGGTGCTTAGATTACCTAAAATTACACGTAAACTACAGGGATTCCCATGTTCTCCACCTCCCACACCTCCCACCACATCCCACAAAAACATCTCCCACAAGTGTGGCCCATCACCCACAATGGACCTACACATCCTGGGGCCTTGCCATCAACCTTAGACCACAGTTCACATCGTAGACCACACTTTCTCCCACACAGTTCTGAATGGTGTGTGCTGATTAAAAATGGCCTACATCCGTTGCCACATCGGCACTCAGGACACCCTCCAAGTAACAAAAAAGCCCCTGTATTTCAACTGCACATCACCTCCCTGCCCCAAAAGTGTCAAGTGGCCACCAGCTCCACCCCACTGTTATAATTTCTTCCATTGCTAGAATCACCATATGTGTACAACAGAATACAATTAAGACCACTCTAGTCCATAGTTCTTCCCACAATCCTGAGGGGACTGGGATGGTGATGTCCGCTCCACCTCCAAGTGAGAGGGGCTTATAACCCATGGATATGGTGGGTGGGATGATCCTGCATGCAGATGCAGGCCCCTCCAATCCCTGGAATGGCTATTGCCCATCGTTGTCTCTTCACCAGGTGACTTGGATGAGTCCATTGAACTGTAGGGTAGGAGTTGCAGCTCCACGGAGATTCCCCGCACACCTGGCACATAGGTAGGCCAGAGGCTCCAGTCTCTGGAAGTATACCTAAAAACTCCAGCATCACATATAGGTCTGAATAGAAGGGACTGATGAATCATGTGCAGGGAGGATTTATTTGAGTCCAATTCTGTCACTCTCAGGACCACAGATTCCAAAATAGAACCCACTGATGAGGTGTCAGTCTCTGGGGCTATCCCCCTCTTATATAGGACTTAGGTGTCTCCAGAGCCCTCAGGAGCCCCTCTGTGTGGGGTGATATGCACTTTGATGTTTTATGAGACCCTACTGAGGTGTGCATAAGCGTAACCTCTGGGATGACCTCCTGACACTTTTTGAAGTTTCTTAGCCACTTGAACTCATTTGTCTTTACCTTTTACCCCTTTTATTCAAGGTCTTTTTCCAGTCATTTTGTCAGTTGGCACTTGGTATTAATCCCTCATTGCCAGGGAGGCTCATCTCTGGGAGTCATGTCCAACGGTGGGGGAAGATAATGCATTCATGTGCTGAGTTTGGCTTAGAGAGAGGCCACATTTGAGCAACAAGGAGGTTTTCTGGTGGCAACCCTTAGGAACCCCATAACAGTAAGCTAAGTTTCAGTTACAAAAGCAAAGACTCATAAGGGTAGTCATCAATAACAAGAAGTCATCAGTGGTCCATCCTCTTTTGAGAGACACTGCCCCTGCACTCGGAAGACTGTTGCTGTTCCCTTGGAGAATGTGGCCGAGCTCTCCAGGCTAGGAATTCAGATTCCCTCAATTATTGAGTGATTGTCCACCCACCATGACCATGCCCCATACTTTGATCATTTGAACAATTTTGTAAATCTGTCATGTATATTCAGATGAAGTTACTCCCATGAATCCCCCCTCCCAGACACCCCCCACCAATAATCCCCTGCAGCACCCACTGTAACCCTTCAGAGATCTAAATCTTCCATGAACATGTAGCCCATATAATAATCAAATACACTTAATAGGAAAAAGAAACAACAATGACAAACTTACATGCAAAATACAAACATAAGGAAACTCAGGAAACAAACAAACAAACAAACAAACAATCAGACAAAAATAAAACAAAACAAAGTATAATTAGCGGATTGGGACATTCAAAAAATGGGAAAAAAAAGCAAAAGATATGACTTTTTTTTAAAAATTATTCTTTTTTTCCTTTTATCACTGTGTTATCGGATGTCTGGTGTGCTGTGACATCTTTCCCCTCTCAATCCCTAGTATCTCCCAAATTTTCATTTAATTTTTAAAGAAGTTTTAGGTCACAACAAAGTCACACATGGAATACCAGAGATTCCCAGATACCAAACCACACCCCCCTTCCCCAACCCATAATAAAACCCATTTTTTTTGGATGTTATCATTGTTATAACTGTTATACAGATAGCAAAATATAGCAACTAAACATTTTCAATGATTTACAGTGTACTGTACAATTTAGACGATACAGTTTAATAAATTTTGATGATATTTACCATGTCCTGTGTCCATTACTGTAAGGTAATGAAAAACCTTTCCCATGACCACTAAATACCGCATTAGATCTTAACTACCCACCCCCCTGGGACATATGACACTCCCCTGTCTTGACTCATGGAATATCAAGATTCATAGTTACATGCCCTGGGTATTTGAACCTGCCCTTCTTAATCTACCCACCTGTCAATGCTGCACCACCAAACCCAGTAATATCACTACCCATCTGTCCTATCCTTCAATATGCAACTATATTGTATCCCTTTACCATAGATTATGTCCATATGGGTGATGGCTCAAAGCCTGCTCTTCTCTTTCTCTCCCTTGTTAACCTATCTTTCAGACAATTGTTCTCAGGGACTGCTCATTTTCCTCAATTCAAATCAGTGAGGTCATACACTGTTCATCCTTCAGTGCCTGTCTTGCTTCACTCAACATAACGTCTTCAAGATTCATCCATGTTATTCCATGTGTTAGCACTTTATTCCTTCTAACAGCTGAGTAATATTCCATTGTATGTATGTACCACATTTTGCTTATCCATTTATCTGTTGATAGGCACTGGGGCTGATTCCAACTTTTGGCAATGGTGAAAAATGCCACTATGAAAATTGGTGTGCATATATCTGTTTTTGTCTTTGCTTTCAGTTATTCTGGGTATATACACAGCAGTGGAATTGCTGGATCCTACAGAAGATCTATTGTTAGTTTTCTGAGGAACCGCCAAACTGTCCTCCACAGTGGCTGGACCATACCGCAGTCCCACCAGCAGTGGATGAGGGTTCCTATTCCTCCACATCCTCTCCAACATTTAGTATCTGCTGTTTTTTTAATAGCTGCCATTATCATGGGTTTAAGATGGTATCTCATTGTAGTTTTGATTTGCATTTCCCTGACAGCAAGCGAAGTTGAGCATTTTTTCATGTGCTTTTTAGCCATTTGTATTTCTTCCTTGGAGAAGTGTCTTTTCAGGTCACTTGCCCATTTTTTAAATGGGTTGTTTTTCCTTTTATTTTCAAGGTGTAGGATTTCTTTATATATGCAGGATATTAGCCTCCTCTCAGATATATGGTTGCCAAATATTTTCTCCCATTGGGTAGGCTGCCTTTTTACTTTCTTAATAACATCCTTTGAGGTGCAAAAGTTTTTAATTTTGGTGAGATCCCATTTATCTATTTTTTCTCTTGCTGCTCATGCTTTGGCTGTGAAGTTCATGAAACCATTTCCTATTACAAGGTCCTGTTGTTGCTTCCCTGCATTATCTTCCAAGGTATTTATGGTTTTAGCTCTTATATTTAGATCTTTGATACATCTTGAGTTGATTTTTGTGTAAGGTGTGTGATGGTATTCTTCTCTCATTCTTTTGGATATGGATATCGAGTTCTCCAAACATCACTTGTTAAAGAGGCCATTCTCTCCCAACTGAGTGGGCTTTGTGGCCTTGTCAAATATCAGATAACTGTATATGCTAGGATGTATATCAGAATTCTCAATTCGGTTCCATTGGTCAGTAGGTCTGTCCTTGTGCCAATACCATGTAGTTTTGATCACTGTAGTTTGTAGTATGTTTTAAAATCAGGTAGTGTGATACCTCCAACTTCGTTTTTCTTTTTCAATATGTCTTGGGCAATTCGGGGCCTCTTGCCTCTCCAAATATATTTTGTGGTTAGTTTTTCCAGTTCCTTAAAAAATACAGTGTTGACTTTTATTGGGATTGCATTAAATCTGTAGATTAGTTTGGGTAGGATAGACATCTTAATGAGGTTTAGTCTTCTTATCCATGAACAGGGAATATTTTTCCATTTATTTAAGTCTTCTTTGATTTCCTTTAACAGTGTTGTGTAGTTTTCTGTATATAAGTCCTTTACATCTTTAGTTTAATTAGTTCCTGGCATTTGGTTCTTTTAGTTAATATTTAAATGGTATTTTTTTCCTGATTTCCATCTCAGTTTGCTTGTTATTGGTGTATAGAAATGCTACTGATTTTTGAGCATTGATCTTATAGCCTGCAACTTTACTGAACTCCTTTATAAATTCTAGAACACTTGTTGTAGATTTCTCAGGGCTTTCTATATTTTGGACCATGTCATCTGCAAATAATGAAATTTTTACTTGTTCTTCTCCAATCTGATTGCCTTTTATGTCCTTTTCTTGTCTCAGTGTTCACGCAAATACTTCTAAGACAATGTTAAAAAGAGTGGTGATTGTGGGCATCCTTGTCTAGTTCCCCATCTCAGAGGGAAGGCTTTTAGGATTTCACCATTGAAAATGATGTTAGTTTTGGGTTTTTCATATATACCCTTTATCATATTCAGAAAGTTTCCATCTATTCCTATCTTTTGTAGTGTTTTTATGAGGAAAGAGTGTTGTATTTTGTTGAATGCTTTCTCTGCATCTATACAGATAATCATGTGATTTTTTTCTTTCAATCTGTTTATGTGGTGTATTACATTGATTGATTTTCTTATATTGGACTATCCTTGCATATCCAGGATGAAACCCACTTGGTCATGGTGTATAATCCTTTTGATATGTTGTTGAATGCGAATACCAAGTATTTTGTTGAGGATTTTAGCATCTAGGCTCATTAGAGAAATTGGTCTGTAATTTTCCTTTCTTGTGGTATCATTATTTGGTTTTGGTATTAGGGTAATGTTGGCATCATAGAAAAAGTTAGGCAATATTCCTTCTACTTCTATTTTTTGGAACAGCTTAAGTAGAATTGGTGTTAGCTCTTTCTGGACTGTTTGGTAGAATTCAGCTGTGAAGCCATCTGGTCCTGGACTCTTCTTAGGTGGGAGGTTTTTAATGACTGAGTTTATCTCTTTACTTGTAATTGGACTGTTGAGTTCATCTATTTCTTCTTTCATCAATGTAGGCTGTTTGTGTGTTTCTAGAAACTTGTCCATTTCCTCTAAATTATCATTCTTGTTAGCATATAATTTTTCAAAGTATCCTCTTATGATACTCTTTATTTCTGTGGGGGTCAGTAGTGATATCCCCTTGCTCATTCCTTATTTTATGTATTTGCATCTCTTCTCTCTTTTTCTTTGTTAGTCTGGCAAAGGGTTTGTCAATTTTATTGGTATTCTCAAAGAACCAACTTTTGGTTTTGTTTATGGTTTCCAGTGCTTTCTTATTCTCTATTTCATTTAGTTATGCTCTAATCTTTGTTATTTCCTTCTTTCTAATTCCTTTAGGTTTAGTTTGTTCTGCATGTGTGTTAAGTTTTCTCTTTGGCACTTTTATTTTTATTTTATTTCCTTGCTTCTTTCTATGTTCCCTTAAAGGCAAAAGATTAGGGCCAGATGAATCAAAAGATACAAAAGGATAATAGTAATATTGAAAAAAGTTAGAAGAGGGTCCAAATGAGACTTACTGAGATGAATATTTCAGTTGTGTATGCAGTGTAGAGTAATAGGAAAAAAAGTGGAGTCCCTACAATGGACTTGGAAAACAAATAGAGGAATATATATATATATATAGTGATTTAGAAGGCTAGAACTATGAGGAGGGAGAGAAATAGTAAAGAAAGGGCTGAAAAGAAGAGTTAATACTAATAAAAAAAAAAGAAGAAAACAAAATAGATGGAATAGAAATTGACACCCTTAAGTTGTGGGCATATGAAAAAATGTTGTGTCTAAGAGCCACAACAGAAAGCAGAAGGCAGAAAGATGAAGGAGGGATAAGCAAGAGTTTGGAATACAAAATCAGTATAGACAGAGAGTGGGAAATTACTGAAGAAGAAGCATAACAAAGAAGCGACAAGCTATCAGAACCTAATTTTAAAAAATGAAAGAAAAAAGAAAGGGGGGAGGGAAGAGGAAAGAAAAGCAAGCAAAAATAAATAAACAGAGAAAAACTAAAAAACCACACATGCACTCAAACAGAGCTAAGGAGGGTAAATATTTCCCCTAGGGTCCACGTGGATCATCTCTGCCTGCTTGTGTTTATCAATCAATTTCCCTGCAGGGGTCTATATGCAGGTCCTGAAACAGCTTTTAGCTATTAAAGTAAATTAAAAAGAATTTATTTTTCATTTATTGAAGTGACTTTCTCACTTTTTTTTTTTTTTGTGAAATACAGGACCCAAAATAATTCTTACTCTAGACCAACCACCTTACGGAGGGGACCCCATGGAAATTAATCAAGCATGTCCCACTTCCTGGACTCCCCAGGGTAGCTGTAGCTCTGATGTTAGTCACTGCAGAATGCTAAGGACGGCTGTCTCTGCTCCTTCTGGAGCAGAGCACCAGTGTCACCGGGTTGCTAGGTAAATCAGGTTGACTCAGCAGATTCGCCTGTCCTCTCAGCCTGATGCTGCTTCAAGTCGGTTTATCTGTTCCCCAAAGCTATGGGGTGGTCCAGGCAGCCAGATCAATGGCCAAAAAAAAACATTCCCTTCCCTGTACTCCAACAGAACCCTCCCTCTTTTGGAGAGTGCCCCTTCTTCCTGGCTCCATGGTGGCCCAAGGTTTATCCCTGGACATCTAGGCAAATCAACTCCCTCCCTGAAAAGAATCACCCCTCCCCTCCACCGGGTGCCGATTTGCTCCAGCTGTTCTGTTCACCCAAGGTTCAAGGGTCTCCAGTCAGCCAAATCCCCAGAAAATAAAACTGTCTAACCCCTTTACCAGAGCCCCACCTCAGAGAGTACCCCTTCCCACTAGGCCCTGACTCCCGATTGCCAAGCCCTGCTCGTGGCTCCAACCAGCCATTTTATATATTTTTTCCCTAACCATGGGGCTCAGCCGTCCATGCCAACCACCACCAGTAGGCTTAAAACTCATGAATCTCTACCGTTCCGTCCACACCGTTGATCCATGCAGATAGATGTCCCAAGCTTCTCATTCCTCGCTTGCACAGCACAGACCCCCAGGTAGGACAGGGTCCACAATCCACCTTGCTCTGGGAGCTTTCAGTGTGTGCCCTCCTATGCTAATGGCTTCTTGGCCCGCTCTGCCTGGACTATACAAGTCCTATAGAAACTGTATTCAGCAGTTCACTGGAAGGGTATAAATGGCTTTATCCTGCTTCCTAGGACAGGGAGTGGGTCAAAGTGGGAAGGGGACCCAGGCTTTGCTGCACATTTGTCATTACACACATCAAAATAAGGGTTGGCCCTGAAAAGGACACCAAAGTCATAATATTTGTGACTTTCTTTGTTAGTCAGTCAGGGGATCATCCTGCTTTTTACCCTGTTATAATCTCCATATGATTCACAGATTGGTGGAAGCTTAGCATCTTGTGGTGGAGGGTTGGGATGACAGAAGTGGACCTAGATGTTCTTAACATACATGGGTCAGTAATCCAATGGGCTGACACAAAGGGCCTAGCACACATCCTTGAAATTAATGAGTATTTCCTATCCCTGGTTGGGGCACTAGGTCCCTTGTGAATGGTCATGTTATGCCTTTGAGGAATACTGAAAGAAGAGGGGAAGGTGGGTAAGAAGATATGGGTTTGGCTCACAGATAAAGGGGAAAGCAGTGAGGATATATCTCAAGGTAAGGGGCAAACTGAATGAGTGGTCTTACACGGAAAAATTAAGACACTGAAATAAGCTGAGGATTGAGATTCCAAGGGTAGTGTTTGCATGCTTACTCTGTCATGACAAATTTATTCTCCCTGCTCCTGTTTTCTACAGATATGGCCTAACATTAACCTGGAAGGAAAACATCTTTTCCTTGCATGGCTGCAGGGAAATGATGAGATGCTAGATCTACTATCCAATCCCTTGTTCCACTTCTATATCACAGGACCCACTTTTCTTGTTTATGATTCAACATCCCAATATCACTTTGCCTTAGACTTCTTCCTAGCACAAAAATGTTGCATATGTGCTATTGCTAACACCTTTTATATATGTACATTAATATCTCAGGGTTGCGAAACAGTACATGAATAAAATCCAACAGCAAGTCAACTGGCTGGAAAGAGTACAAATAGATTCTATATGGGACCTCCTGGAGGGTTAGGAGACACTGATGCAGCCATTACTTCAGAAAGCCTTGACCAATCTGGTTGGAATAATGACATGCATAGGAAAACCCTGCTAATGTTTTGCAGCTGCAGTTGTTTCCAAACTTTGATGGTAATTGTTTTCAAAAGCCTTGGCTTCTAGGCCTGGTCCTTCTCCACTCTTGTCTCTACCTCTTTGTCTGAGGTGGGAACTGGCCATATGTTGTGAATGCTAGTATTTTTGTCTTTTTGAGAGACAAAAAGGTAAATTGCTGGGGAAGTCATGGATATGCCTAGTGGCCATTTTCTAGCCATTGCCTATGCCCCTGGTGACCCTTTGTATTATCTTTGGATCCCAGAAAATCCTGTTCTTAACCTAATCCATTATATGGATTTAAACCAATTTAGATCAAATTACTGTAGTTACAGACCTTTGATAAAATTGCATAACCCAGGGTATTTCTTAATCCTCAAGTTTCAAGACATCATTCAGTGTGATATAAGCTAGACACAAAAAGGACAAATATTTTATAATCTCACTGATATGAAATAACTAGAATAAGTAAAATCACAGATTCAGAATCTAGAATATATTTTACTAGGTGGGCATAAGTAATTGGGAGTTAAGACTTAAAATACAGGGCACTCACAATCTCACTCTCAAAGGACAGCTGATTGGGGACAGGATCCTGCTGAGTGGTTTGTGTTGGGGGACAACAGAACGAGAACCTTGGGGACATCAATCTAGAGGAAGCTGGATGGCAAGGTGGATTGCTCAGGAAAGAATTGTGAGTTTTTACCCTGTTTGTGGTAGTCAGCACAAAAGGTTGAGCCCCATAGTCAGGGAAAAAGGCTGTGATGAACCATGACTCTTGCCAACAACCCATAGAGAGGGAGCATTCTCCGAGGATGGGAGAGTTCTGGTGGAGGGTCAAGAGAGGTTTCCTTTCTGTGGATTTGGCTGCCTGGAACACCTTGCAGCTTTGGGGAACAAAATACCTGGCTTGAAGTGGCACCAGACTGAGGGCAGTGGTGAATCTGCTCAGGAAGGCTGATTTACCTAGCTGCCCAGGGATACACCCTGACCCCTGCTGGCAACCTGGTGAGTGGGAGCATTCTCTGAGAGTGAGAGGTTCTGACAGAAGGTAGAGAGGAGTTTCCTTTCTGTGGGTTTGGTTGCCCGGAACCCCTCACAGCTTTGGGGAGCAAATAAGCCAGCTTGAAGTGGCACCAGGCTGAGGGGAGAGGTGAATCTGCTGAGGAAGTCTAATTTACCTAACAGTCCAGTGACACTAAGACTTGGCTCCAGAGGGGGTGGAGTCAGCCAATTTTATCATTCTGAGCTGACAAGCATCAGAGCTTTAGTTTCCCTGGGAAAGCCAGGAAGTGGAAAATGCTTTATTAGTTTCCACGAGCCTATTTATGGTCCCTTTGGTGGAAGGGGTGGTCTAGAAGAGGCATTCTTTGGGGTCCTCATTTCTCAAAAAAAAAATGGCATTCACTTTTAAAAAAAAGAAAAAAAATTAACTTAGTTTAATCGCTAAAATCAGCCTCAAAACATGAAGATAGAACCTTGCAGGTTAATTGATTGATGAACACAAGTAGGCTGAGAGGGTCCACAAGGGCAAAAGAAGGAACACTGTTCTTCCTTAGTTTTGTGTGACTGCTTGCTTGGGTGGGTGTTTGGTTTTACTTTGTTTAGTTGTTGTCTCTTGCTTTTCTTTCCTCTTTCCTCCCCCCCTTCTTATTTCTTTCTTTCTTTTTTTTTTAAATTAGGTGCTGCTAGTGTGTCTCTTCTTTGCTGTGCTTCTTCTTCTGTGATTTCCCATTCTCTGTCTATATTGATTTTGTTTCCCAATGCTATCTCTTTTCTTTCCTTTTTCTTTTCACCTGCTGCTTTCTGTTGTGATTCTTACATACCACCTTTTTTCATTAGCCCACAACTTAAAGGGTGTCAATTTCTATTTTATCTATTCCATCTTCTTCTTTTAAAATTATTATTAACATTTTCCTTTCAGCCCTTTCTTTATGCTTTCTCTCTCTCCTCATCATTCAGGCCTTCTAAATCATTATATATATTTTTACTCTATTTCGTTTCCCAGTCAATTGTAGATACTCCAATTTTTTCCTATTACTCTACACTGCCTACATGAGTTAAATACACTTTTTAATAAGGCTTATATGGCCCCTCTTCTAACTTTTAGCCATATTATTATTATTCATCTTCCTTTCTCACATCTTTGGATTCCTCTGGCCCTAATATTTTACCTTCAAGGGATCATAGAAAGAAGCAAGGAAACAGAATAAGAAGAACAAAGTGTGAAAAATGAAACTTAACACACACAGAACCACCAGCTAAATAAAACTCTAGAGTAGAGAGAGAAACTAATCAACCGAATAAACCCATCAAGAGAAAATGATGACTAGAGGGCAACAAAAAATTACAAACCACACTGAGAAACAGGAAGACATGGACCAGTCCAATGAACAAACTAAAACCCAGGAAGAAATGCAGAACATCAAACAAGTAATCAAAATTTCCAAACAAATATCATGTGCCATCATAATAAAGTGAAGGAAGAGAATAAGGATATTAAGAAGACAAAGGGAGAACATACTGAAGAAATTGTAAACATACGTAAAAAGATATCAGAAATGATGGTGATCAATGGCACAATACAGGAAATAAAAAATACTCTGGATTCACATAACAGCAGATTTGAACAGGCAGAATAAAGAATTAGTGATTTGGAAGACATTACATCTGAAATGAAATAGATAGTAGAACAGATAGATAAAAAGATAGAAAAAATCCACCTGGGACTTAGGGATTTAACCGTCAACACAAAACACAAATAAATGCATTATAGTCACCCCAGAAGGAGAAGAGAAGGGAAAGTGAACAGAAGGAATGTTGAAGGAAATAACGGCTGAAAACTTCCCAACTCTACTGAGAGAGATGGATGTACAGGTCCAGGAAGCACAGAGCACCCCAAACATTATAAATCCCAAAAGGCCAACTCCAAGACATATATTTTGTCAAAATGTCCAATGCTCAAGACAAAGAGAAAATACTCAAGACAGCAAGAGAAAAGAGAAGCATCATGTAAAAGGGAAACACACTAAGATTAAGTGCTGATTTCTCATCTGAAACCATGGAGGCAAGAAAACAGTGGTATGACATAAAAAAGTACTAAAAGAAAAAAAACTTCCAGCCATGAAATCTCTCTCCAGCAAAAATGGCATTCAAAAGTGATGTAGAATTCAAAATATTCACAGATACACAGAAATTAAAAGAGTACATCAAAAAGAAACCTGCACTTCAAGAAATACTAAAGGAAGTTCTACAAGTTGAAAGGAAAAACAGGGGAGACAGAGATGGAGGAGAGTGTAAGAACAACTGAAAAGACAAAAAGGGAAATAAAAACAACATATGGCATACATTAACCCAAAGCAAATATGGCTGATGTAAGAAATTCGTTGTGAGTAATAACATTGAATGTTAATGGATTAAACACAACAGAGAAACCAAGTGGCAGAATGGATAAGGAAATATGATCCATCCATATGCTGTCTACAAGAAAACCACCTTCAAAACAAGGATTGAAGGGGCCTGAAAGTGAATGGCTGTGAAACAACTTTACAAGCAAACAATTGCCAAAAAAAGGCAGGAGTAGCTATCCTAATATCAGACAAAATAGACTTTAAATGCAAAACTATTGAAAAAGATAAAGTTGGACACAATATATTAGTAAAAGTGGTAATCTCTCAAGAAGATAGAATAATCAAAAAAATTTATGCACCTAATTGGGGTGCCTCAAAATACATGGGGCAAACTCTGGAAAAACTAAGTGGAGAAATAAATGCCTCTACAATTACAGAGGAGGATTTAATACATCATTATCACCATTAGATAGAATATCTAAATAGAGAATCAATAAAGAAACAAAGACACTGAATAATACATTAGAGGACCTGTACCTAATAAACATATACAGAGCACTACACCCAAATACTGCAGGATTTACATTCTTCTTGATTGCATATGGATCATATACCAAGGTAGACCATATGCTAGGCCAAATAACAAGTCTAATTGAATTCAGAAAGTTTAGGATTATACAAAGTAATTTCTCTGACCACAATGAAATGAAATTGGAAATCACTAAGTGCCAGAGAACCAGATTAGGCACAAAGATATGGAAGTTAAACAACACACTCTTAGACAAACAGTGGTCAAGGAGGAAAACTCAAAAGAAATCAGTAACTACCTTGAAACTAATGAAAATGACAATACAGCATATCAAAACCAATGGAAATCAGCCAAATGTGTCCTGAGAGGGAAGTTCATAGCCATAAATACGTACATTAAAAAAGAAGAAATCTATAATTGAAGACCTAACTGCAAATCTGGAGTAATTGGAAAAACAACAACAAACTAAACATAAAGGAAGTAGAAAGAAGGAAATAGCAAAGATTCGAGCATAACTAGTTGAAATAGAGAAAATAAGAAGGAACTGGAAAAAATAAACAAAACCAAAAGCTGGTTCTTTGAGAAAATCAATAAAACTTAAAAACCCTTAACCAGACTAACAAAGAAAAAGAGAGAACAGGTGCAAATAAAGAAAATAAGGGATGAGCAAGGGGATATCACTGCTGACCCCACAGAAATAAAGAGTATCATAAGAGGATACTTTGAAAATTTTTATGCCAACAAGAATGATAATTTAGAGGAAATGGACAAATTTCTAGAAACTCACAAACAGCTTACATTGATGAAAGAAGAAATTGATGAACTCGACAGTCCAATTACAAGTAAAAAGATAGACTCAGTCATTAAAAACCTCCCAACTAAGAAGAGCCTAGGACCAGATGGCTTCAAAGCTGAATTCTACCAAATATTCCAGAAAGAGCTAAAACCAATCCTGCTTAAACTTTTCCAAAAATAGAAGTAAAAGGAACATTGCCTAACTCATTCTATGATGCCAACATTACCCTAGTACTGAAGCAAAACAAAGATACCACAAGAAAGGAACATTACAGACCAATTTCTGCCAAATCCTCAAAAAATACTTACTAATCACAATCAACAACATATCAACGGCATTATACACCATGACCAAGTGGGTTTCATCCCAGGTATGCAAGGATGGTTCAATATAAGAAAACCAATCAATGTAATAGGCCACATAAACAGATTGAAGGAAAAAAAAAATCACATGATCATCTCTATAGATGCAGAAAATTCATTCAAAAAAATATAGCATCCTTTCCTGATAAAAACAGTGTAAAAGCTGGAATGGAAGGAAACTTTCTGAATACGAAAAAGGGTATATATGAAAAACTGAAAGCTAACATTAATTTCAATGATGACATCCTAAAAGTCTTCCCTGTGAGCTCGGGAACCAGGCAAGAATACTCACTGTCACCACACCTATTTAACATTGTCTTAGAAATACTTGCTCAAGCGCTGAGGCAAGAAAAAGATATAAAAGACATCCAGATTGGAAAAGAAGAAGTAAAATTTTCATTATTTGCAGATGACATGATCTTATACATAGAAAGCCCTGAGAAATCTACAACAAAGCTCCTAGAACTAATAAAGGAGTTCAGTAATGTCACGGGGTAAAAGATCAATGCTCAAAAATCAGTAGCATTTCTGTACACCAATAATGAGCAATTCGGGGAGGAAATCAGGAAAAAAATACCATTTACAATAGTAACTAAAGAATCAAATACCTAGGAATAAATTTAACTGAAGATGCAAGGAACTTATACACAGAAAACTACACAACACTGTTAAAGGGAATCAAAGAAGAATTAAATAAATGGAAAGAAATTCCCTGTTCATGGATAGGAAGACTAAACCTCATCAAGATGTCTATCCTACCCAAACTAATCTACAGATTTAATGCAATCCAAAAAAAAAAAAAAAATCAACACTATTTTTTAAGGAATTGGAAAAACTAATTACAAAATATATTTGGAGATGTAAGAGGCCCCAAATTGCCAAAGACATATTGAAAAAGAAAAATGAAGTTGGAGGTATCACACTACCTGACTTTAAAACATACTACAAAGCTACAGTGGTCAAAACTGCATGGTATTGTCACAAGGATAGACATACTGACCAATGGAACTGAATTGAGAGTTCTGATATAGATACTTGCATATACAGTCATCTGATATTAGGCAAAGGGCAGCAAGCCCAATCATTAGGGAGAGAATGGCCTCTTCACCACGTGGTGTTTGGAGATCTGGATATCCACATCCAAAAGAATGAGAGAGGAAGACCTTCTCACAACTTATACAAAAATCAACTGAGGGGACGGATGTGGCTCAGACGGTTGGGCGTCCGTCTCCCATATGGAGGGACCTGGGTTCGATCCCCGGGACCTCCTGGTAAAAAAAAACAAAACAAAACAAAACAAAAAAAATCAACTGAAGATGGATCAATGTCAAAGTCAAAACTTTAAAGACTTTGGAAGATAATGTAGGGAAGCATCTACAGGACCTTGTAATAGGAAATGATTTCATGAACATCACTCCCAAAGCATGAAAAGCAAAAGAAAAAATAGAAAAATGGGATCTCATCAAAATTAAAAACTTCTGCACCTCAAAGGATGTTATCAGTAAAATAAAAAGGCAGCATACCCAATGGAAGAAAATATTTGGCATCCATATATCTGATAGGAGCCTAATATCCTGCATATATAAAGAAATCCTACACCTTGAAAATAAAAAGACAAACAACCCATTTAAAAAAGGGGCAAGTGACCTGAAAAGACACTTCTCCAAGGAAGAAATACAAATGGCTAAAAAGCACATGAAAAAATGCTTGACATCGCTAGCTATTAGGGAAATCCAAATCAAAACTACAATGAGATACCATCTTACACCCATTAGAATGGCAGCAATTAAAAAAAAACATAGTAGATTATAAGCGTTGGAGAGGATGTGGGTGAATGTGAACACTCATCCACTGCTGGTGGGATTGTGGAATGGTTCATCCACTGTAGAGGACAGTTTGGCAGGTCCTCAGAAAACCAGCAATAGATCTTCCATTTGATCCAATGATTCCACTGCTGGGTATATACCCAGAAGAATTGAAAGCAAAGACACGAACAGATATATGCACACCAATGTTCATAGAAGAATTGTTCACTATTGCCAAAGTTTTAATGAACCCCAGGGCTCATCAACAAATGAATGGATAAACAAAATGTGGTACATACAGACAGTGAAATATTGCTCAGCTGTAAGAAGGAATAAAGTGCTAACACACGGCATAACATGCATGAATCTTGAAGACCTTATGTTGAGAGAAGCAAGCCAGGCATTGAAGGGTGAACAGTACATGACCTCACTGATATGAATTGAGGAAAATGAGCAGTCTCTGAGAAACATTTTCTAAAAGATAGGTTAACAAGAGAAAGAAAGTGAGGAGAAGGTTGTGAGCCATCATCCATATGGACATAATCAATGGTAAAGTGCTGGAGTATAGTTGCGTTTTGAAGGGATAGGACAGGTAGGTAGTGATATTACTGGGTTTCATGGTGCCGGGTTGACAGGTGGGTAGATTAGGAAGGGCGGGTCAGTATCCCCAGGTTACTAGGGGGAGAGATGGGAGAGGGACCAGGTGAACACGAGACTTGTGGGTTGAGGTTGAAAGTGCAGGGGTAGGAAGGCTCTTATGGCAATATGACAAGCGAGTGTCACTGGTTTAGGGTGTTTGTTGGGGGGCATTCAGGGTGGGGCACATCTGGAGCAGGCTTCTGGGGAGTGTGTGAGTGTTCATCCTGTCATGTGTTGTGTCTGTAGGTGGAGACCCATGCTGTGACCGGGAAAGAAATGGACCCCCATCTTTAGGATGACTGATTCACCCAGAAACAGACAGATGGGCATCTCTTATGAGCTAGGATGGATCCTAATAGTGGAAAATAATCAGTGAGTCAAGACCTCCTGTTGCATGTAACTATGAATCTTGTCACCCAATGAATCAAGACAGGGGCTCATTTTGTTCCCCAGGGGGATGGGAAGTGATGAAATGAATAAATAAAACAGGGAGTATTTAGTGGCCAGGGAAAATATTTTTCATTATCTTACAGTGATGGGCACAGGACAAGGTAAATATCACCAAAAATAATTAAATTGTACAGTCTAAAATGTAAACTATACTGTAACCCATTGACAATGTTTAGGAGCTATGTTTCACTATCTGTATAACAGGTATAACAGTGCTTCCATCCACATAAAAAAAGATTTTAATATGGGGTGAAGAAAGGGGGAGGAGGCTGTGTATATGACAGTCTCTAGTATTCTGTGTGTGACTTTGCTGTTACCTAAAACTTCTTTGAAAATTAAATGAAAATTTGGGAGACCCTGGGGAGTGAGAAGGGGAAGGTGCGAGGGTACAGACTGGATACCCGATAATGCAGTGATAAAAGGAAAAATGTCAAAAAACATTTTTTTTAAATTTTTGTTTTTTCCCATTTTTGCATATCTCAATCCTTTAATTTTATTTTATTTTTAGTGTTTAAGTTTCCATGTATTTTATCTCTTACATTTAAACTTACCATTATTATTTCATTTTCTTGTTAATTGTATTTGGCTGTGATATGGGCTTCATCTTAAGGAAGCTTTTGATCACAGAAGGGTTACAACGGGGACAGGAAAGGATCATTGGTGGATATCAGGGTTTTGGGTTTCATGGGAGGAAGTTCACCTGAAAAAAAATATAAGATATGTAAAATTGTTCAAATGATCAAGGGGTGAGGCATGGTCACAGTGGATGGAGAATCACTTAATAAATGAGAGAATACTGACTTCCCAGGCTGGAGAGCTCTGCCACATTCTCCTAGGGAGCAGCAACAGTCCCTCGAGGGCAGGAGCAGTGTCTGGCTAAGGAGGATGGCCTACTGATGGGTTCTTGTTATTGATGACTAGCCTTAGGAATCTTTGCTCGTGAAATTGAAACTAAGACTAGTGATATAGGGTGCCTAAGAGTTGCCAGCTGAGAGCTTCCTTGTTGCTCAAATGTGGCCTCTCTCTAAGCCAAACTCAGCATATGAATGCATTACCATCCCCCCAGAGTGGGACATGACTCTTGGGGATAATACTCCCTGGCAAAGATTGATTAATTCCAAGTGCCAATGGGGAATATGACTGGAAAAAGAAATTGAATAAAAGGAGGAAATGGTAAAGACAAATGAGTTCATATGGCTAAAAGACTTCAAAGAAAGTTGGGAGGTCATCCCAGGGGTAACATTTAGGCACACCTCAGTAGGATCTCATAGAACACTGAAGTGGACATCACTTGAAACAGAGGGGCTTCTGAGGGCCCTGGAGCCACCCAGGCCCTATATATGTGGCGATAGCTACAGAAATTGATGCCTTATCAATGGGCTCTACTTTGGAATCTGTGCACCTTAGAGTGACAGAGTTGGACTCAAATAAGTCCTCTCTGCACATGGTCCATCAGTCCCTTCTATTCAACCCTATATGTGGCACTGGAGTTTGTAGGTGTACTTCCACAGACTGAAGCCTTTGAGCTGCCCGTGTGCCAATTTTCCCTGGAATTTCAGTGGAGCTGCAACTCCTACTCTACAGATCAATGGACTCAGCCAAGACACCTTTCAGAAGAATGATTATGGACAATGGCCATCCCAGGGAATGGATAGAGTCTGCAGCTGCAGGCAGGATAATCCCATCCATCTTATCCATGGGATATCAGTCCCCTCTCACCATCCTCAGGATTGGGGAAAGTGTTATGGACTAGAGTGAACTTACCGGTATTCTTTTGTAGACATATTGTGATTCAAGTAATGGTAGAAATTACAACATTGATGTGGGGCTAGTGGCCAATGGATGCTTTCCGGGCAGGGAGAGGGAAAAGCAGTTGTAATACAGGGGCTTTTTTGGGACTTAGGAATTATCCTGAGGGACATTACAATGACAGATATAGGCCATTTTACATCAGCATGTAACATGCAGAACTGTGTGGGACAAAATGTGGTCTAAAAAGTGAACTATGGTCCATGCTTAGTGGCAAGGTCCCAGGATGTGTATATCCATTGCAGGTGATGTGCCACACTAATGAAAGATGTTTATGTGGGAGGATCTGGGAATTGTGGGAGGTGGAGAATTTGGGAATCCCTCTAATTTTTGTGTAACATTTATGTAATCTAAGCATCCTTTAAAATATTAAAAATAAATAAATAAATAAGACAAAATATATACAGTTAATGTTTGGAATGATGGAAATATTTTGGTAATGGATTATGGTGATGGTAGGACAATATTTGAATACAATTAATAGCATTGAAATATATATCTGAATGTGGATAAAAGGGGAAATGTTAAGTTATATATATATATATATATATATATATATGGTAATAGAATAAAACTTAACATATAATCATGATAGTGCACTACACAGTGAAACTTAAATTAAACCATGGAGTATAGTTAATTGTACAATTATAAAAATGTGCTTTCATCAATTGTAAGAAATGTAACAAATCATTGACAAGTGTTAATAAAAGCAGAATACATAGATATGTAATATATATATATATATATATCTCATATATGCATGTATACGTGTATATAAACAATCTTTGCTGGTGGTTAGAAATGACACAGGTTTGACTATTGAGGAGCTGTTTGAAGAGAAATTTTTTGGTGATGGAATTTTTCAGTATCTTGACTTTCATGGTTGTTGCCTGAAGACTAAAGGATTATTTCCAAAAATGAAGCAAATTTTACTTTTGTAGGAATCAGCCAAAAAAGAAGATATGTCACCAGTAAAATCATATATGTTCCAGATAGCATTCATGACCATTTTTACAGCCTCTTGGTCCAGCCTTTTGCACTGAATGTTGCTAAAACACAAGCTGAGGATATGTGTGCTTGACATGCCCTCTCAGTTGCATCTCATAGTTCTTCCCTTCTATTCTAGGGCATCTGGGACTCTGCATGATGGGCCCCCTGCAGGGAGACATTCATGCTAAACTTTGAAGCAGTCAACACACTTTGGACAATTAATGGGTATTGAAAGCAGCTGGCAAATTCTCCCATCTCCACATCTTTAATAGATTTTTCTATGGTTAATCCAATACTTGAAAAATTTTATATATTTCCTTGAAAAGTATAAGTAGCTTAATAAAAATCATACTAAAATTAAATTGATTTGTGAATATTTTGAACTCTCCATCATTTTTGAATGCCAATTTTGCTGGATAGAGAATTCGTGGCTGGAAGTTTTTTTCTTTTAGTGTTTTGACTATGTCATACCACTGTCTTCTTGCCTCCATGGTTAAGCAAATACACATATATGCATATATATTTATATATCATTTTGCAAATGTTTGTATGTATTGTGAGAATTTTGATTTTTACCCATAATAAAAAAAAAAATGGCAAGGCATTAAAACTAAAAAAAAATAAAAATAAAAATAAAAATAAATTGATATTTTGACTTCATATTTATATTTATTCTAAGCAACATATAGATTTTGAAATAAATAATTCAAGTGAATAGTCACAATTCATAATTTATTGACATAGAGTTACAGATCAGTGAAAGGGAAAAGAGTTATTTGATAAAGGGTGTAGAATGATTTAATGTTTTTTAAGCACATACAATTAATATACATCAAATCAAAACAACTTCAATTTCCAAATTTTTATCTTTTTACAATTTTATGTTGTAGCAAATATGTAACAATCCTACTATTTTAATCATTTTAAGTATACAATTCATTGGCATTATTTACATTAAATTATTTTTATCATCTCTCGTGAGCAAAACTTTTTAATAACCCAAAAGAGAAACTCTTTACAAATTTAACAATAACTCCACATTGTATCTTTCTCCTGGCTCCTGGTAACATTTAACCTATTTTCTATCTGTAAGAACTTTTTGTTCTAGATATTTCAAAATAATTGGAATCATTCAACTATTTATCCATTGGGGTCTGGCTTATTTCACTCAACATATAATGCTTGACCATAAAAATCAAATTCTGATACATTTTACAATACTCATGAATGTTGAAAAATCCAGAAATTTTGATGCAAATATAATTGATTTATAATAAGATATCAATAAAGAATATGGGTGATCACATATATCTATCAAAGATAATGCATAGGACATAATATGAATAGGTGATTATTTTTATTATATAAACATTAAAACATCTATTTTTCTAACATGTTAAAAATGGAATTATAAACAATTTTATGATATTGTATATAACTCAAATATTTTATTTTTGATTCATTTCTATAGAGGAAGTTGTGGTGGATCTGCCATGTTTCCTTTCTTTTATGGAATGAATCATGTCCATATACAAAGATATGTTCATGTCCTCACCCCTGCTCCTTTGGGTGAGAACTCATTTGTAAAATGGCACCTTCAAAAATACTCTTATGTTGAGTGAAGTAAGTCAGGCACTGAAGGACAAATATTATATGACCTCACAGATATGAATTTAGCAAACTGAGCAGACTCACAGAGCTTAAATCTGGAAGATAGGTTTACAGGAGAAGAAAAGGGAGTAGATGGTGGTGAACCTATTCTCATATGGACAAAACCTACAATAGGGTGGAAGGGTATATTTGTGCAGTGGAAGGGCATGACAGTGGTACGCTGAAGTGATTTTGTTTATCAGTTCTTGTCTGTCAGTGGGAGCAAGGAGGGCGATTGGGTTGGACTCTCTATGGAACAAAGGAGAAGGTGGCGGAAAGAACAGGTGAACTCTGGGGATTAGTGGTTAAAACTACAATTTAGGAATGTTCATTTGGCAAATATGTCAGAGGAGGGTTACTGGTATAAGGTGTTTGGATGTAGGGGGCTATATGTGATAGGGAGCACTTGCAGCAGTCTTCTATGGAATATGTAAGTGTTCATCTTGTGTTATATCAGTTGGTGGAGTACCACATAATCAACAAGAAAATGTCAGACTCCCATCCTGGGAAGTATTGCTATGTTCTCAATTAGAGGGACAAGAATCCTTTGAGAACAGTAGGCAGTGCCTAATAAAAGAAAACAAACCAATGTCAAGCCCTTAATTTTATTGCAAGACTCTTATTCTTCAAAACCAGAAACTTAGTGGTCACTATATGTTCTGAGGGGTGAAGCAGAGAATAATAGAATAGATAGAACATAGGGCATTTTTAGGGCATTAAATTTGTTTAGCATGATCTTGACAGATACAGGCCACTTCAAATTTCATCAAAACCTATAAAAGGGTATGATCTAAAATGTAAACCATAATGCAAACCATTAACCATGGCTAGTAGTAATGCTTCAATATTTATATAACAATTGCAACAAATGTACCATTGGCATGTAAAATGATATTAATAGAGGAGAGGGGGAAAGGGGGAGGGCATTGGGTGTATGGGAATCCTCTTTATTCTCTCAATGATTTTTCTGTATTCTAAAGCTTCTTTGAAGATAAAATGAAAAAAAAAGTGACTGGGGAAATATACGGAAGAAAATATAACTGTACATACAACACAACATATTTTACATTAATGAAATATACAATGTCTACAATTTTTTATTATTTTAAAAATTTTATTTTTTGTATTTTATTGGTTATTTTTAAAATTATTATTATGTTTTCTTATTTGTTTTATTTGCTTATTTTGTTGGCTTCATTTTTAGAGATGTTTTGGATCACAAAATGGACACAACAATGTGAGGGAGGATCACTGGGGTGGGATGTCAGAGATGTGGGGATGCATGGGAATGGGCTCACCTGGGACATGCTTCTAAGACATATGAATATATTCAGGTGTTCATGGGACATTGTCTCTATGGGTGGAAATCCCCACAATACCTGAAAGACTATTGAATTCTGAGTTCTGCTACATTCTCTAATAGGACAGCAAGAAGCCCCCAAATTCAAAGACAATATCTAGTGAAGGAAGCCAGCCCATTATGCAGGCCCTTGACATTGATGATTGCACTTATGAGCCTTTTCTTGCACAAATGAAACTTATCTTAGTATTATGTATTGCCTGAGAATCACATTCTGAAAGCATACTTGTTGCTCAAACTTAGTGTCTTTCTAAGCCAAAATTAGCATATAAATGCACTACCACTCTCTGGTGTGGGATAAGACACCCAGGGTTGAGCCTCTCTGGCACTGAGAGATTATTACAAAGCACCAACTATCAATGCATCTGGGAATAGACCTTGACCAAAATTCAATGATAGATTCATTTGAGTTTTTATGGCTAAGAGATTTCAGAGTGAGTTAGGAGGTCACTCCAGAGGTTACAGTTATGCAAGTCTCAGCAGGATATCAATGACTTCCACTTTAAACAGTGTCTCAAATAGTGGGGCTCCTGAGAGCTCTAGGACCCAGAAAGTATAAGAAGGACAGACAGCTCAGGAATTTTGCAACCTATCAGTGGGCCTTACTTTGGAATTTTGCTCCCCAGTGTACACAACAGAATTACACTCATTTACAGGCTCTCTACACTTGGTTCTTCAGCCCCTGTTATTTGAACCCTTAAGTAGCACTATACTTGATAAATATATGTCCTAAAGACTTAATATTTGGTCCATTCTTGTGCCATTTGAGCCCTGAATTTCACAAAGATGCAATACTGACTCTGCAATTCACTGGACTAACCTGGGACAACAAACAAGGAGTTGATGATGAACAATACCCATTCCAAGGAACAGAATTGTCTGCAACCACAAGCAAGATAGTGCCATCTATTTGCTCAATGTAATCTTAGACACTTATCTATTAGAAGCAGAGTAGGCATTACCATCCCAAAATCTTTGTTTGGGAAATGAACAATGGATTAAAGTAGACTCATTATTATTCTACTACAGACTTCTTATTATTCTAGCCATGGAAGAACTCTTATCGTTGATGTAAAGGCAGTGGCCACCAGAGGTTCTGAGAGATGGGATGGGGAAGGATAGTTGTAATATAGGGCATTTCAGGACATTGGATTTGTTCTCCATGACATTTCAGTGACAGATACAGTTCATTATACATTTTTTTATAACATACAAAATTGTGCAGGACAAAATGTAAGCTATACTGTAAAATATAGTCCATGGTTAGTAGCAATGCTTATATGCAATACTGTTTGATTACTTATAACAAATGTACCACCGTAATGAAGGGTATTGTTAATGTGGGAAAGCATGGGAGGTGATGGCAGTGGGGCAAATGGGAATCCTTTATATTTTTTATGTAACATTTAAGTAATCCAAATCTTCTTTAAAAATAAAAAAAATTAAGTATAAAAAATAATGTTCTGCTCATAGAACATGAATTATGAACTTTGTAGACACTATGTTTAATGATGTAAGCCAGTCAGAGAATAATGAATAATGGATGAACACACTGATATGAAATAATTAGATTAAGGGAACTCACAGATACAGAAACTATAATAGGTTATCAGGGCCTGGATTCAGGTAGAAAAGAAAATTAATACTTAGTACAGAATGTCTATTTTGTTAGATTGTATAGTTTTGGAAATGGATGGTGGTGATAGCACAACATTGTAGTTGGCACAGAATATATATGTGAGGTGGCTAAAGTGAGAAATTTTAGGTTTTATATATGTTATTGGCAAAAAAAAAAAATAGAAAATTAAGCATGAGCCTGTACAGCACATTGAAAACCATCTTGTCAGCAATGGACTATATTTAATAGTAGAATTTTTAAAATGTTCTTTCTTCAATTATAATATACCACCCTGATACAGATGTTGATAATATGATGGTATATGGGAAAATGAACTCTAATATATATTATGGACTATAATTAGTAGCAAAATTTAAATATTCTTTCAGTTTTGACTAGGGTGCTGCACTAATGCAAGGTGTTGATAATTGGTGAGATATGTGAGAATGCTGTATTGTTGCATAATTTTTCTGTGAACATAAAACTTCTTTAATTAAAAATACTTAAAAATAAATATATAATATGAAAGAAGACTGTAATTCTGAAGTACATAACATATAGATATTACTCAATCATTGATTGAATTAATTAAATACTTTATTCTAAATATAATGAAATACAAAAGCTAGAGAGAAAAGCTGACATTCTATACTACAAATCCTAAATTTGCTAACTAAACTACTAGCCAACAAGGTAAAAACATCTTCATTGTTTTGCTATTTTTAAATTTCTACTAATGTGTGTTTGCTGTGAATTAGCCAGAAATTTATAGAATTCCAAAGAAGAGAGTTAGAATAAAACCTATCCTGGATGGTGATTTTTACTCAGTATGAAGAAGGAACTTTAGAAAGATATTTTTGGCTCTTTAAAATTATGGTACCTTTTATTTATTAATACACATTACATACAAAATTTGACAGTAAAAAGACATATGTTTCACAAAATGCAATGTGAGTTTTATATGTTTAATATATAAATGTTATGCAATTTCATAGAGAAAAATACTAGTTTATTAAGAGAAAAATGGGCAAAGAGGCTGGACTGAACATTTAGAAATTAAATCATGCACAAGAATATAAAAAATAAATATATTAAAAATAATGTGGTAACACGTCAACAATTTTCCTGTATTAACAGAAAAATGATCTAAAATATGGTAATCTTAAAGCTTCTTGAAACTGAATGAGATAGATACCCTCATTCTCTGCAGATAGTAGTAGAAAATAATGTGATATAAAATTTGGTTTATTCATATTATTATTGAAATAATGAATATTCTCTAATAGTGACTGAAGTGATGAACACTCAACTATGAGGTTGTACCAAACACAATTGATTTTTACACTTTTGATGAATTGTATTCTTGATAAACAAAATACAAATATAAAAAAATATCTTTTAAAAAATTAATGGAGAACTTATTTATTAGGTCAATAATCTAGAAACGATCTATCTTTATAAGAGAATATTAAGGGCTAGTGAATATTGGTATATACATAAAATACAATATTATTAAGTGAAAATATTCTATTATTTAAGACACTGTATTAAGTAACCTTACCTACACAAATTAAAATATAGGTTAACTTAGTTAAATGATTTTCTATGGTCTTTGTATTTTAGATGAATTTGTTTACATTATTATGAAACAAAACAATAAAATCTATAATAAAAGATGTTCTCAGGGAAAAATAATGCAGTTTTTCGAAGAAAGATATCTAAAAAAGTGCAGTTAAAACAAATGTTTGTTAATCAAATAATAAATCCAAAGGATTAATGTTAATGTCACTATATTTAGAGCAGATAAAAGCCTAAAATACTTTTTAATTGTACTTATAATGATCTCTATGTATAGAACTGCAGATTCAGTTTGGGTGTTAACTCCTCAATTTCATGATTATAAAAGTAGGCAGCCTCTTCCTGACCAGAACTCTAAAGTCATGGAAATTCATCACTTGATGAAAACTTATACAAGATTTATTGAGTCTAAATAAGTTCAGTACATCAGACTATATCTAGACATATCCTGAAATGTGGGCACTCATCTCTCCAGAAGACAGCTGGCCACATTGGGTCTTAGGGCTCTTATAGCTTCATTCTAGGTGTTCACTTTAACTTAGGGTATTTGTGCTTTACAATGGATAAAAGGCACATACACGTGTGCACATACAAACATAGTTGTTGTTTTTTTTTTTCACTTACAATTTAAAAAACTGATTTGGAGGTGGGAAAATATAACTGAGAATATATCTGTAAGAGAGCACTCCAGCCAGAGGGAGCATCAAGGGCAAAGTGTGCATGAGGCAGAAGCAAAGAGGAAATTGTAACCTGAAGAAGGTTATGAGTAGGAGAACTCAGGACTGAGAGGAGCTAAAAAACTGCTAGTGGAGGGTATTGAAGGAGAATGGGAATACTTTTATTTGGGTTTCATTAGTGTGGATCCTACAAGGTACAGAAGCTATTGGACTGAAATCAAGGAAAGAAGAATCAAGCCTATCAGGTCAGGGACTGTAGGAACAATCTAAATGACAGGGGGTAGAGTAAGGATGAGGGTAATAACAGTGTAACTTATAAGCAGTGGTCACTCCTGGATATATTTTGAGAACAGAGAAAAAAAATAATTTTCTCTGCTATTAGAGTTTGTTGTGAGAAATAAAATCCAGGATATCACTAAATCACAACCAGATCAAAAGGAAGGGTGAAATGATCATTAATTGAGATGCAGAAAATCATGGGAGAAAAATATTTGAGTAAAAAACCAGTACTACCTAAAATAGTCAATTATAATAATTATAAACTTAAGATATAATGAAAATAGACAACACAAGTATCCAAAAAGAAGTATGAAATTTCAGTGCTGTGGTAAAATACTCTCACCTGAGGTCTCCTTTAATACTGCTTACAGATAAAATATATTTCTTAGTCAATGGTATTACAGTGACAGGGACAGAGAAGGAAAGAGTAAATAAAAGGATTTTAACACCTGAGTAATAAAAACCTCAGGACAATTCCACCCACTAGAACAAGATCTCACAGTCAAGTGTGAAACAGGCACACAGTCAACAGTGGTTATATTCATACCAAGGCTGCCCCCCCCCAAAAAAGTAGAAGTAATGTGAGTTTTTAGGTAGGTTATAGGATAATCTTTTAAAAGTAGCGGTAAAAAAAGTTTATTATTAAGCAAGCACATGAAAAATATTTTCTTAATGTGTGGAAATAAAAATAAGGGCAGAAGATGAAGAAAATGATAAACAAGAGAATGATGAAAGGGAAACAATGAAGTCAGGAAAGAAGTAGGGAAGAGGGAAGGAAGGAATAACATAAAAAAAGAAAATAAGGAAGAAAGGAAAAGGAAGTCACAGAAATTTATGTTAAGGTACTGTATTATGAAAAATAGAACTTGTTGGATAAATATGGTGAGACAAGACTTGTTCAGAATCATTTCAGGACTGTGATATACTGTGTATTTTTATAACGAAGCAAACCATTCCTGAAGATGATGTGTTCTGAATCTCAGTTTTATTAAGAATGTTTTCATTACCACCTTTGGTCATTCTTAATATTGAAGTGACAAGAGATCAAAACAATTTTACCAATCCTATGATGGTTCTATTCTGAAATCCACACATAAATATTTAACTAGCATGAATCAACAGAACCCTTTAAAACAAGTTATGTATATTTATGCATCATCATTTCAACTACTGACATTCTAAATATAAAATTTACTTCAAAAAATAAAAGAAAATTGCTCCTTAAAATGTTGGGAGATGGTAGGGTGTTGGGAAACATTGACAGTGAATGAAAAACAATCAGAATTTGTTTCCAAGTAGAACATGATGATATGAAATCAATATTGGAAAATGAATCACTGAGTCAAGTATTTCCAAGCTACACATTTACTGCAATAAAATAAGGTAATAAAATTTCAACCTGGTACACTCTTAGATAACAAGATAATTCTGTTGATTAACAATAATATACTAAATGTGTATATTTATTATAAAAAGCCATTCTTATTAATTAAATGCTAAATATTAAAATCAAGAAATTTTCTTGCACATTTTATTAACTATCACTTTTCCTAATGCCATCTGTATGTCGTTGTTTCTCAGGCTCTAAATGAGAGGATTCAGAGCAGGAGGCAACACAGTCTAAAGCACAGATATCAACAATTCCATTGAAGAGGATCTGAAGATTTTTCCTGAATATATAATAATCCAAGAAAGCAGGAACAGCATCAACACACTGAGGTGGAACACAGAGGTTGAAAATGTTTTAGTCTCCCCTTTCAGATGGGATTCTTAGAACAGTGGAAAAAATGTGAAAATAAGAAATAACCATTAAAATAAAACACACAGAAGCAAAACATCAGCTAATTATAATAAATGCATCTTCTAAACTATCTTCCCCAGAACAGGCAAGTGGTAGCAGTGATGGAACATCACAGAAGAACTGATGCCCTATGTTGGATCCAGAGAAACTGACAGAGAATATACCTGCTACATAAATGGAGCCATAGACACATCCACTGAACCATGATGCAGTCACCATCTGCAAACAAGCATCTCTGTGAATAATGCTCTCATAGTGCAGAGGATGGCATATAGCAGCATAGCAGTCATAGGAAATCACTCTAAGGATGGCAAGCTCTGTGCCAGCCAAAACAAAAACAAGAAAAACTTGTGTGACACATCCAAGGAAGGAGATGCAATGGCTGTTGGTCAGAGAGTTCATAACGGAATTAGGAAAACTGACAGAGATGTAGCAGATATCAATGAAGGACAAATTCTGAAGAAATACATGAGAAGTTGGAGATGCTGGTCAACAGTGGTGATGATGATAATGAGGAGATTCCCAATCATTGTTACCACATAAACTATGAGGAAAAGTATGGCATAGAGTCCTTGTAGCAGCCAGTCATCGGGGAATCCCATGAGCAATAATTCTGTTATGATAGTCATGTTGGTAAATTTCTCAGTCATGCTAATTCTTCACAGTGAAAATAGATAAAAGACAACACAATCTTATTGACTGAACTCCACCTGTTCTCTTCTACTAGTTTTTTAATGCTCTTCTATCATGAATGGTGAGCTTATATTTGTTACCAGTCTAATATGGAAGAATTCCAGCCTCTACAAATATATAGAGTGAATAATAATAATATAAACATTAATAAATCTGCCTGTGAACTGGAAATGAACACAGAACTGCTGCTTCACTTGCTGTACCTTCAGAGTCTGTAAGACAGGGGTAATAATTTTGGAGCATATTTGGATTACACATGAGCCAAAGTTCATTACTAAAATGATCAATAAAATATTTTCTCCTTTTTCTATGGAGTTTATTTTTCTTTTCAAAAAAAAAAAAATCCTTATATATGTGTGGCACTATTGTTGTTAGCAAAAAATATTTCAATTTTCCTAGAACATGGAAATAGCATATATTTTTCAGAACTATGTAAAATGTTGCAGGAAAATGAGTTGTCAAAATAAAGAAAATATATATTGGCATATCATGGGGCAAGTTCATTTTTTTTTTTTTTTAAGATTTTATTTTTATTTATTCATTCATCCCCCCTTTGCTGCTTGTGCTCACTGGGTCAGCTAACCATGCCGTGTGGGCAGGCTTGCCTTCACCAGGAGGCCCTGGGAACCGAACCCGGGGCCTCCCATATGGTAAACGGGAGCCCTACTGATTGAGCCACAGCCGCTTCCCCAAGTTCATTCTTAAAAAAAAAGCTCTCTACTTGTATGTGGAATTACAGAAATATGTGTGTACATCTATGTTCTTGCCCACTGATTTATTATATAGGTAGCTATAAATGAATCATATATGTATGTGTGTGCTTATATTTGAGAGTGCAGTTGGCAAGCTTTCCAAATATCATATTTAATATAATGCTTTACTTCACCCAAAATGTTAGTGAGCCTTGTTGTTACAATGGTGGAATGGCTATTTAAATTACCAAATACAAATATTGGAATGAGAAGATTAGTCCTTTTCAGAAATGTTTAAGGCTTATACAATGCAAATATGATCTTAAGAGTTTTTGGAAAAATAAAAAGATTTCAAAGTATATCAGCTTGTCAGATACTGATTTGGCAATATGTACTGAACTGAATTGATTTGAAAGTAGAGCTATATATTCAAACCTCCATATCTTATCTTTCTTATTATTAGAAGAAAGGAGCATATAGAATAAATTAACATACACGATATATTTTTTAATTTTAATATGCCATTTCCTAGTCTTCTGCTCCCATATGGGCTAACAACAATGGATAAATCTGGGGTGTAAAGAAGCTCTCAATCATGAAGGACTGAAATTGTCCCACCATCTAGAAACCTGCAGAGTCTTTCAATTCCATCTCTCCCTGAAGGCATTCTTCATGAAATGCTGATCTTGAGGCAGAGATTGGAATAATACTATCCATTTTAATACTCACAAAACAGGGAAACTAGGTCTGAAAGAAAAGGATTGTATCATATTGCCTGAGTGCAATTCTAGATGACAATTCATTATTAAGCTGCATTTTCCTTCCTCTTAAGTGTTTAGATTTAAAAGACCACAATATGTGTGCATTTCCTGGAGTTCTCAAGTGATTAATTAGAATGAGATCCTTCTGACCAAAAATTGGGACCAGTGACTTATTTTCCTGTGAGAAATTTATCAGCTTGGGATTTGAAGCCCAAGCAGTCCAGATTTTCAATCCAGTGCCATCATATTTATATTCATGTGTCAACTAGTCCAGATTATGGAGTGCAGGTGTTTGGTCAAGCAAGCACTGGCCTGATTTTTACTGTAAGGATATTTTGTGGACTTAAATCATTAGTAAGTTGATTGCAAATATGTCTGATTACATCTACAGTCAACTAAGGAGATGGCCTACTATAATGAGAGATATTTACTCAAATCAGTTGAAGACCATAAAATGAAAAGTGGTGATTTCAGCAGCCAGAAGGGAGAATTTTGATCTCTACTTCAGTGAACCAGTTCCTCTTAGGGAATTCATCACAAACTTTCATTGGAGCCCCAAGCTTGTAGCTTGTCCTACAAAATTGGACTTACTCATACCCATAGTCAAGTGAGACAAATACTATAATACATATATGTATGTATATATATATATATACTCTCTATCTATCTATCTATCTATCTATCTATCTATCTATCTATCTATCTACCTACCTATTTATCTATCTCTCCATTCCATCAGTTCTGTTTCCCCAGAGAAACCTAATCCCATAACCACAGGAATTTATGTGAATCACAATAAATAAATAAGAACAATACTAGGGTGCAGATCCTCTTTCTAAATAAATTAGTGCTGCCTTTTTGGCTGCCACAATGGAATAAAATATTTGGTAAATATTTATCTGATAAGGGCCTAATATCAGCATATATAAAGAAATACAAAATTTTAAAATAAAAAGACAACCCATTTAAAAATAAGCAAGAGACTTTTCCAATGTAAAAACAAAAATGGCCATAAAGCAACATCACTAGCAATTAGGGAAATGCAAATAAAAACTACAATAAGATATTATCTTAAACCCATTAGGTTGGCAGTTATTAAAAGAAGAGAGAACTACAAGTATTGGAGAAGATGTGGAGAAAAGGGAAAACTCATTCACTGCTGGTGGGAATGTAGAAAAGAGCAACCATTGTGGAGGACAGTTTGGCAGTTCCCCAGGAAGCAAACTATAGAACTTTCATATGACCCAGCAATCCCATTGTTAGATATATACTAAGAAGAATTGAAAGCAGGGACATGAACAGATATATGCACAGCAATGTACATAGTGACATTATTCACTATTGCCAAAGGTTGGGAGAAATCCAACTGTCAGATGAATGGATAATCAAACTGTGGAATATACATACAAAAGCATATTATTCAGCTGTGAAGCAATACAGTAATAACACACACGAAAACATCGATGAATCATGAAACTCTTATGTTGAATGAATTAAGCCATTCACTGAAGGACAAATATTACATCACTTCATTGATATGATTTAAGCAAATTTAGCAGACTCACAGAGGTAGAATCTGGAAGCTAGGTTATCAGAAGACAAAAAGGAAGTAAAGAGTGATGGGCCCATGCTCATTATGGGCAAAATATATGATAAGATTGAAGAAGGTGTTTGGGATGTAGATAGGGGTGGTAGTGGTGTAGTGATATGATTGGATTTGAAGGTGCTGGAATGTGATGGTTGTATGGTGAGAATGTGGTTTGGACTATCCATGGACATTGGGGGAGGGTCAGAGTAAGAAGCAGGTGAGCTCCTGGGATATGGAGGTCTGAGGTTAATATTAGATTGGTGAGGAGGCAACCAGCAAGATGGCAGCAGAATAAAGAACTCTGAGAATCATCTTCTGCTACGGGAAAGTTAGTGATCACCCACAACTAATTCCAGAGACCACAAGTGCATTCTGCAACATCCTTGGAAGAATGGAAGGAGGAGACTGCCCATCTGCTGAGAAGATTCACAAGTAGAGCACTCCACGACATGGAGGCTGGTGCCCATCTTCTACTGGTGGCACAAGACACCTGGGGAGCTGTTCTGCTACTGGAATTGAATGCTCCACTTCCCAAAATGGGGGAGGAAAAGAAGGTTTGGCACCAACTTCAGCTACTGATTAGTAAATTCAGGGGGCTAAAGTTTAACCTAAGAACAGCTAAAGTTTGACCCTTTCCAAGACAGAAGGAGGCTGTTAACTGCCATTTTGACTCCACTCCCAGCATGAAGGGAAGCCCAGCTGACTGAAAATCACAGTGATGGTAGACACCAGTTTATTTCATACAGATTGCCCTGCAGCACTAGCCAAGGCTTCAGCCTAGCCTCTACCAGGGAAGAAGCTGATGGGCCCTGCACCAGCATATCCAGGTAACTGCAGGTATATTTAGCTAGTGCAGACTGAGTAATCAGAAATCTACCAGGGCAACTGTGGTCTTCTTGGACCTGCACTGCAGAGATTGTTGTCCACACCTGCAGCTCCATCCCTGCCCCAAGCAGGGGAGAAAGGGGAGTGAAACTTCATCAGTCTCTCTGGGCAACTACAGTCTAGTAATGCATGAGTTGGATTATTCCACACAGCTGTGGCTCTGTCCCTACCCCTGTAGAAAGTTGGGAGAAGCTTCATTGGTCTTAGGGCAATGAGGGTAGCTTGAACTTCCACAGCTTATAGCACCAACTACATCCTTGACTCCTACTACAATCAGCAAGAGAGAAAGGGCAGGAAGACCTAAACTAAAGAGAAAAACTGCACCCAGAGTAAATACTCTAGTAAGCCAGATGCCAAGAAACCAACAAAAATTACAATCCACAGCAAGAAACAGGAAGGTATGGCACATCAGTTAAAGGAACAAGATAAGCCTCTAGGTGACATAAAGGAGTTGAGACAACTAATCATAGATGTTCAAACAAATCTCCTTAATAAATTCAATGATTTGGCTAAAGAAATGAAGGATATTAAGAAGACATTTGATGAGCACAAAGAAGAATTTGAAAGCATACATAGAAAAATAGCAGACATTATGTGAATGAAAGGTGCAATAAATGAAATTAAAAATACACTGGAATCATATAATAGGAGAATTGAGGAAGCAGAAGAAAGAATTGGTGAGCTTGAAGAAATGGCTTCTGAAAGTGAACATGCGAAAGAATAGATGAAGAAAAGATTGGAAAAACTTGAACAAGTTCTCAGGGATCTAAAAAGACAGTAAGAGATGTGCAAACATACATGTCATAGGTGTCTCAGAAGGAGAAGACAAGGGAAAAGGGACAAAAGGAATATTTGAAGAAATAATGGTAGAAAATTTCCCAACCTTATTGAAGGACATAGATATCCATGCCCAAGAAGCACAATGTATCATTTGAAAAAATCTGAATAGACAAACTCTGAGACACATACTTATCAGAATGTCAAATGCTAAAGACAAAGAGAGAATTCTGAAAGCAGCAAAAGAAAAGAAATGCATAACGTATAGGAGATACCCAGTAAGATTAAGTGCTGATTTCTCACCATACACAGTGGAGGCAAGAAGACAGTGGAATGAAATAGTTAAGATACTGCAAAAGAAAAACTTCCAGCCAAGAATCTTATATCTGGCAAGATTGTCTTTCAAAAATAAGGATGAGTTTAGAATATTCACAGATAAACAGAAACTGAGAGAGTTTGTAAGCAAGAGACCTGTTTTGCAGGAAATACAAACTGTGTGCTATGTCCTGGAAAGAAAAGACAGGATAGAGAGTCCTGGAAGAGGGTCTAGAAATGAAGTTTATATCAATAAAAGTAACTAAAATGTCAAAAGAATGGTGAAAATAAAATATGACAGATAAAACCAAATATTCAGGAATGAACTTAACCAATGATGTAAAGCACTTGTATTCTGAAAACTACAGCTCATTGTTAAAATAAATCTTAAAAAAAAAACCTAAATAATTGGAAGAAAATTCCATGTTCATGGATTCAAAGATTAAATATCATTAAGATGACAATTCTACTCAAATTGACATACAGATTCTATGCAATCCCGATAAAAAAATCCATCAGCATCTTTTAAATAAATGAAAAACAGGATTATCAAATTTATTTGGAAGGGTAAGGGGTTCTGAATAAGCAGAAACATCTTAAAACAGGAAAAGCAAAGTTGAAAGACTCACATTTCCAGACTTTAAGTCATATCACCTAGCTACAGTGGTAAAAACAGCATGGTACTTGCATAAAGACAGACACATAGACCAATGGAACTAAACAGATGGTTAAAAAACAGACCCTCACATCTATGGTCAAGTGTTTTTGGACTAGCCTGTCAAACCCACACAGCGGGCAGAATAGTCCATTCAAAAATGGTGCTGAGAAAATTGGATAACCATAGCAAAAGTAGGAAAAAGGAACCTTATCTCACACCCCATACAAAAATTAACACAAAATGAATCAAAAACCTAAATATAAGAGCACAAATGATAAAGCTTCTAGAAGAAAATATAGGAAAATATCTCCAAGACTGGTGGTAGGTGGTGGATTCTTAAAGGACATAAGAGGGGAACTAAGATGGACTAGTGATATTTAATGTATTATAGAAATTTTAATTAGCTTTACTGTAAAAGTGTGGAAATGAACAGAGTTGATGGTAATACATTATAGTGAGTAACAGCTGGTTTATAAATGGACTTGTGGCTGAAAATGTTAGTCTAAGACTATAAATGCCAATTAACAGAAAGCTAGAGAATAATCTAGGGACTAAAGAGCACAGTAAACCCAGAGGTGGATGAGAATAGGGGTTGATGGTACATATGCAAAAGTGTCCTTTGTGAGCTAGAACAGATGTGCATCACTATTGCAGGGTGGTGGGAATGTGGAGAAGCATGGGAAAAATACAACTAGAGTGACCTGTGGAGTGTGGTTAACAGTAATAATGTAATATTATTGCATCTATGCCAAAGATGTACTGTGTTGATAATGGGGTAGTATAGAAAATGTGTGCCAAATGTATGCTTGTGGACCTGGTAATAATCGGATGATAATGTTTCATAATCTGTAGCAAATATTCCACCATGGTGTGGTGTGTTGATGTAGAGATGTTGTTGTGAGTTCTACACATATGCATGATTGTTTTGTAAATTTCCAACTTCTGTCATAAAAATATATTTAAAAAATGATAATAGGGTAGGCTGGGGGAAAATACACCAAATGTAATATAAGGACTATAATTAGTAATAAGATTTTGACAATATTCTTTCATAATTTGTAATAAATGTCCCACAACAATGCAAGGTGTTGGTGGAGTGTTGATGTATGGCACCCCTGTAGGATGTTATGAGTCTTTGCTTTGTAAGTTTATAACCTTTACTATACACTTATTGTTTATGTATGTTCATGTGTAAATGATATAAAAAATAATAATGATAGGATGGGTTGGGGGAAAATACTTTGGTTAGTAGCAATATTTTGAGGATGCTCTTTAATCATTAGTTAAAAATGTTTCACAATAATGCAAGGTATTGGTAGTAGGGTGAGGCATGAGAGCCCTGTATGATGTTATGTGTTTGTTTTGTAAGTTCACAACTATTACTATACACTTATTCTTTATGTATGTTCATGTATGAGTGATATACTTTAATAATTTTTTTTTAAAAAGCAATTATTTTCCATGCAATTTCCAGACCAGCCAGCTTATTGCACTCTCAGTGTACCTTTCCATGGAGGCTTTTGTTACATTCTCCACTTTCCTGTGTTTTTGTCTGGCCAGAGAGAAGATTCAATGCAGGCTCTGCTGGCCAAATTCACTGAATGGAAGACCCCGGTATTCCCCTCCCTTTTCCTTTGTGACAGCTGAGAGGGAGGAAGATGTTTGTTCTCTTCTCAGTTGACTACAGTGAGCCAGAGGTTGTATCCCAGGCTGGGTGTGGGGATTGGACCTCTTCTGGCTGCCGTGGAGATTTGGTAATTTACATTTGTTGTTTTGGGTTCTTCATCTAGAAAGTGTTCAAAGCAAATATATGTGTTTAATTAGTCACCATTATTTTTACAAGCTTTTTATCTGTCCCGGCCCGCGGGACAAATCAACTGAGACTCTGAGTTACCCAGTGAAGGAATGAGAGGGATGTAGACACAATTGACACAGACACACACAGGAGAGACTTTCTACATGCTTCTTCTTTATTGCTTCTGCTTCCTTGAGGGAGGTGGTGGCATATATATCATGAAAAAGGGGAAGTACGTGTAAGGCATATGTGGCAGGCTGGGATTGGGCACAGTTGGTTGCTAGGGAGGGTTTGCTATCTGTGGAAGGTGGGAAGGTTTCGCGGGCACGGGAACAGGGTGAGCTACTTCCTCAAAGAAGGCTAAATATAGGATCAGGCTTGTTCTTTGTTGTTAGTCGGCCATTTTAGCTTCACCTCTTTCTGGCTGCCTCCAACATTTATCTATTTATATTTGGATAACCCTATAGTCTTGCACCAAAACAAGATTGTTAGTAAAGGTGACTGCTGAGGTTAAGACCTCAAAGCACTGCTTTACCTGCGTTCCACAATATGTGGTGTTTGTATTTTCATTTCTTTCAGAGATCAAAATAATTCCTCTTGGACACATGGGTTCTTTAGGTATTTCCTATTTAATTTTGAAATATATAGAGGTTTTCCTGTCATCATTCTGTTCTTGATTTTAACTTTGATTTAATTTTTATCAGATAACATATTTCATATTTTTAATTCTTTAAAATGTATGAATGTATGTTGTATTCCATGTAAATTTGAGAGGAATGTGAATATGATTTCTTCTTTTGTTGGGTGGACTGTTTCAGTAATGTCATGTAGATATAATTAGTTCACAGTGTTGTTCAGAATTTTTATATCCTAGTTGATATTCTTTCTACTAACTTTGTTACTGAGAAAGGTGTGTTGAAATCTCAAACTGTGCTTGTGGATTTGTTAATTTTTCCTTTCCTTTCTGACAGTTTATATGTCATGTGCTTTTCAGCTCAAATCTTAAGATTATGCCTTTTTGGCATATGGATCATTTTATCATTATGCAATGTCTCCTTCATTCTTAGTAAATAATTTTTGGTTATAATATAACCACTTCAGCAGTCTTTGGTAGACATCACATGCTTGTGAAATTTTGTAAATGTATTCTGATAATTTCTGCCTTTTAAGTAGCAATATTAGACCATTTCCATTCATTATAATTATAGATATTGTGGAGTTAAATTTTACACTTTTATTTTCTTTTATATGTAATTTTAAAAATATTTTCATATAGGTTAGTTTAATATAAAATATATATATATAAAGGAAAAAATAGAGGGACTAACAAACCATCTAACATGTATAGATTCCTGAATTTAGGTCATAGTAGTAACTGAATTCAGATTTTCAAGGAGTGCCTATCAAAAAGGCAGTAATAATTTGTTTTTAATGGGAATTTTTTCTTTTTAAAAAAGCTTTAGATTACATAAATATTACATGAACAATATAGGGAGATTCACATATACTCTGCCCCTCCCCTTCCACACTTTTCTCCATTAACATCTTTCATTAGTATGATACATTTGTTACAATTGATGAACACATATTGAAGCATTGCTAGTAACCATGGTCCTAGTTTACATTATAGTTAACACTTTGCACCACACAATTTTTATAGATTTTAACAAAATGGATAATGGCCTGTATCCATCATTGCAATATCATGCAAGACAATTCCAATGTCCCAAAAAAGCCCCATGTTATACCTAGTCTTCCCTCTCTCTCCCCTCAGAATTTCTGGGGACCACAGCCTTTATATCACTGTTATGAGTTTTTTTTCTTTGCTAGCGTAATAAAATGTCTACTTTAATCCATAGTTGAATTACCCCCTTAAGTTTGTTCACTCCTCAATCTTGAGGATTTGGTATGACGATGCCTACTCTGTTTCTGATTGAGTAGTGGCTTAGATCCCATGGGACTGTTGAATGGAATTGGCCTGCTTGCAGTTATACATACTGTTTGTTTTATGGGATGGAGATTGTCCATAATTATCCTTTCATTAATAGTCCTGGGTGTGTCCAATGAACTGGAAAGTAGATGATGCAACTCTACTGAGATTCAGTGCTCAAAGGGCATATGAACAGACCAAAAAGTTAAGTGTCTGTGACATACATTTAATGAGTATGGTGCTAAGTATAGATTCATATAAAAGGGATCAAAACGCCATGTGTAGGGAAATATTGAAGGAGTCTAACTCTGTTAACATTTGGGAAGCATAAATATCAAAGTAAGGCCCCACCAAATTGTTGCCAAATTCCTGATATTGTCTACCCTACTTAGAAAGTCTAGATGTCTCTAGAGTTCTCATGAGCTCCTCTGAGCAATATTTACTGTGGCAGTCAATGATATCTTGCTGAGTAGTGCTTAATGTAACCTCTGGAATGACCTCCTATCTCACTTTGAAATCTCTTAGTCAAAAAAATTCATTTGAATTTAAAATTTCCTCCTTTTTTCAAGTAATTTTCCAAATGCATCCCTAGTGGGTGCTTGGTAATCCTCCCTAATTGCTAAGGAGACTCATCACCAGGAGTCCCAAGCTGGGACAAGGTTATGCATTTGTATGCTGAGTTTGGCTTAGAGAGAGGCCACTTTGAGAAACAAGAAGGCTTTCAGGATGTAACTCTTAAACAAAATTAGTTTCATTTCCACAATAAAAGGGTCATAACTACAACCGTCAATATAAAGGTCTGGCATTGTTGTCCTCCTTCACTCAGCACTGCCCACGCACTCAGGAGATTCTTGCTGCTGTATTAAAGAAAGTAATAGGATAACCCAGAATAGAAATTCGATATTCTTTCAGTTATTTTATGAGTTTCTATCCAATGAGAAAATGCCACAAGATCACCTGAACATATTATTATGCCATAGAGGCATGGCTCATGTTCACCTCTCCCCACACATTATCCCATCACCAACACCCCACACCAGTGATCCTCCCTTGCCATATTTGTAACACTTCTGTGATCCAAAACCTCCTCAAAAAGAAAGGCAAATAATAAATAAAAATAGTAAGAAAATAAAATACTGCTACTAATGAAAAATAAACAATAAAATACAAAATTAAAAAAATAAAAGGATAAAACTTAAAAAAATAAAATAAACTTTATTTTATTGTGTCATTTATCATTGTAAGACCTTTTATCTTTTATGTACAGTGGCAATTTCTTCCTTATGCTTCTCAGTGTTTTATTTTATTTTTTTATTTTTTTGTCTTCAAGGAAATTTTAGGTTACTGAAAAGTCATATAGAAAATAGAGGGGATTCCCATATGCCAACCCACTCCCCCTCTCCCAATCTCTCCCACTAGTAACATTTTACATATGTATGGTACATTTGTTACAATTGATGTCCAAATATTAAAGCATTGTTACTAACCCCTGTCAATGATTTACATTATAGTTTACATTCTGCACCATACACTTTTATAGGTTTTGACAAAAATTAAAATGGCCTGTATCCATCATTACAAGATTACGCAGAGCAATTCCTTTGCCCTAAAAATGCCCTATTTTCCATCTGTTCTATTCTACCTCCCCATGCCCCCAGAACCTATAGTAACCAGTAAGTTTCAATTTTTGAAAAATACGGTTCATAGTCACATGCAATAATATTGAGGGCAAGACATAGTGGTCTGTTTTCTTTTATTAGACACTGCCTACATTCTTGAGAGATTCTTGTCCCTCTAATTGAGAACATAGTAGGGCTACCAAGGATGGGAGTTTAATATTTCTTGTTTATTGTGTGGGTCTCCACCCACTGAGATAATACATTGTGACAAGATGAACACTTTCTTGTTACATACAAGCAAGGCACAGGTCTACCTTATGACAAATATTCCCCCACTTCTTATGCCCTGTACCAGTAACCCTCCCCTGCCATATTTTCCAAAAGAGCAGTTTCTTCAATGTAATTTTAGCCTCAGACCTACATATCCAGGAGTTCACCTGCTCCTTCCTCCAACCCTCCCCAAATGTCCATGGATAGTCCAAACCATGATCCCACCCTAGTCCCATCACATCCCAATACCTTGAAATCCAATCATATTACAGCACCTCTATCACCCCTATCTGATGCCCAAACACCTCACTCAACTTTATCATAGAATTTGCCCATATTGAGAATGGGCTCATCACTCTCTACTTATTTTTTGTCCCTTGATAAGCTATCTTCAGGATTCTAGCTCTATGAGTCTGCTCAATTTTCTTAAGTCATATCAATGAGGTCATGTAATATTTGCCCTTCATGACTGGCTTAATTGATTCAACATAAGGTCTTCATGATTCATTCATGTTATCCTGTGTGTTATTTCTGTATTCTTTCTTACAGCTGAATAATATGTCATTGCATGTATATACCACAGTTCGCTTATTCATTCATTTGTTGAGGGACACTTGGTTTGCTCCCAACTTTTGGCAATAGTGAATAATGCTGCTATGTACATTGGTGTGCATATATCTTGTCATGTCTCTGCTTTCAATTCTTCTTGCTATACATCCTACAGTGGGATTGCTGGGTCATATGGCAGTTCTACAGTTTGCTACCTGAGGAACTGCCAAACTCTCCTCCACAATGGATGCTGTATTCTACATTCCAACTAGCAGTGAATGAGTGTTCTCTTTTCTCCACATCCTCTCCAACACTTGGAGTTATCTTTTTTTAAATAACTGCCAATCTAATAAATCAAAGATAATATCTCATTGTAGTTTTTATTTGCATTTCCATAATTGCTAGTGATATTGCTTTTTGGCCATTTGTATTTCTTCTTCAGAAAGGTCTGTTGCCCACTTTTAAATGGGTTATTTATCTTTTTATTTTTAAGATGTTGGATTTCTTTATATATGCTGTGTATTAGGCCCTTATCAGATAAATGTTTACAAAGTATTTTCTCCCACTGAGTCGGCCAAAAAGGCAGGAAGAATTTATTAAAATAGAGGACCTGCACCTTAGTATTGTTCTTATTTATTTAATATGATTCACACACATTCTTGTAATTATGGGATTAGGGTTCTCTAGGGAAACAGAACTGATGGAATGGGTTGATAGATAGATAGATTATACACACACACACACACAATAATATTTGTCTCACTTGACTATGGGTATGAGTAAGTCCAATTTTGTAGGGCAGGTTAGAGGCTTCTGGCTCCAATGAAGGTTTTTGATGAATTCCCTAGAAGGAACTGGTTCACTGATGTAGAGTTAAAAATTCTCCCTTCTGACTGCTGAAATCACCACTTTTTTCCTTTTATGGTCTTCAACTGAATCTGAGTAAATATGTCTCATTATGGAAGACAGTCTCCTCAGTTGACTGTAGATGTAATCAGCCATATTTGCAATCAACTTACTAGTGATTTAGGTCCACAAAATATCCTTACAGTAACAATTAGGCCAGTGCTTACTTGACCAAAGACCTGGACGCCATAATCTATCCAAGTTGACACATGAATTTAAATATGACAGCACTGGATTGAAAATCTGGACTGCTTAGTCTTCAAACCCCAAGCTGATAAATGTCTCACAGGAAACTAAGCCACTGGTCCCAGTCTAATTAGCCACTTGAGAACTCCAGGAAATGCACATATATTATGATCTTTTAAATCTAAACATTTAAAAGGAAGGAAAATGGAGTTTGGTAATGAATTGGCATCTAGAAAGCACTCAAGTAATATGATACAATCCTGTTCTTCCAGACCCAGTTTCCCTGTTTTGTGAGTATTAAAATGGATAGTATTATTCCAATGTCTACCTCCAGATCTGCATTGTATGAACAATGTCTTAAAGGAGAGATGGAATTGAAAGACACCACAGATTTCTATATGGTGGACAAATCTCAGTCCTTCATGAGTGATAGCTTCTTTACACCCCAGGTTTTTTAATTGCTGTTAGCCCATATGAAAGCAGAAGACTTGGAAAATACATGTTAAATTTTTAACATGTAACTTGAAGGTTAATTTATTCTATATGCTCCTTTCCTCTAATAATAAGCAAGATAAGATACAGAGGTTTGAATAGCTGAGACTACTTTCAAATCAATTCAGTTCAGTACGTTAAGCCAAGTCTGTATCTGACAAGCTAATATATTTTGATATCTTTTAATTTTTCCATTGACTGCACACATAATAGCTACATTGTAAAAACCTTAACATTTCTGAACAGGTCTGATTCTCTCATTCCAATATTTGAATTTGGTATAGTAATTCCACCATTGTAACTCATATACAACAGCCATACTAATATTTTGGGGGGAAGTAAAGCATTATATTAGATATGTTATTTGGAAAGCTTGCCAAATGCACTCTCAAATATAAGCACACACATACATATATAATTTATTTGTAACTACATATATTGTAGATTAGTGGGAAAAAACAGATGTACACTCATATTTCTGTAACTCCACATGCAATTATAGAGCTTTTAAGAATGCTCTTACTCCATGATATACCAATATATATTTTCTTTATTTTGTCATCTCATTTTCCTACAAAATTTTTATAGTTCTGAAGAATATAGTATATTTCTCTGCTTTTAGAAAACTGAAATATTTTTTGCTAGGGTCAAATAATAGAGCCACACCTATGCAAGTATAATTTTTTTTAAAGAAAAATAAATAAACTTGGTAGAAAAAGGAGAAAATATTTTATTGATCATTTTAGTAAAGAAATTTAGCTCATGCATAATCCAAATATGCTCCAGAATTATTAACTCTGTGTTACAGAGTCTGAAGGTAGAGCAAGTGAAGCCGCATTTCTGTGTTTATTCCCAGTTCACAGGCAGATTTATTAATGCTCATATTATTATTATTCACTCTATATATTTGTTCATGTTGGATTTACTCCATATTAGACTGATAACAAATGTAAGCTCACCTTTCTTGATAGAAGAGCATTAAATAACTAGCAGAAAAGAACCAGTGGAAATCAGTCAATAAGAATGTGTTATGTTTTATCTAGTTTCACTGTGAAGAATTAGCATGACTGAGAAGTTTACCAATATGACCATCATAACAGAATTCTTGCTCATGGGATTCTCTGATGATTGGATGCTACAGAGACTCTATGCCACACTCTTCCTCATAATTTACTGCGGCCAATGATGGGGAACCTCCTCATTATCGTCATCACCACTGTTGACCAGCATCTCCAACTTCCCATGTATTTCTTTCTTAAGAATTCGTCCTTCATTGATATCTGCTACATCTCTGTCATTATTCCTAATTCCATCATGAATTCTCTGACAAACAGCCATTCCTTCTCCTTTCTTGGATGTGCCATGCAAGTTTTTCTTGTTTTTGTTTTTTGCTGGAACAAAATTTGCCATCCTTATAGTGATGTCTGATGACCACTATACTGCTATATGCCATCCTATGCACTATGAGGGCATTATTCACAGAGATGCTTGTATGCAGATGGTGACAGCATCATGGCTCAGTGGATGTGTCTATGGATCTATTCATGTAGCAGGTATATTCTCTGTCAGTTTCTGTGGATCCAAAATAGGGCATCAGTTCTTCTGTGATGTTCCATCACTACTTCCACTTGCTTGTTCTGGGGAACATAGTTTAGAAGATGCATTTATTATAATTAGCTGATGTTTTGCTTCTGTGTGTTTTATTTTAATGGTTATTTCTTATTTTCACATTTTTTCCACTGTTCTAAGAATCCCATTTGCAAATGTCAGCCTCAAATCATTTTCAACCGCTGTGTCCCACCTCAGTGTGGTGATGCTGTTTCTGCTTTCTGGGATTATTATATATTTAGCAAAATCTTTAAATCCTCTTCACTGAAATTGTTGATATCTGTGTTTTACACTGTATTGCCTCCCACTCTGAATCCTCTCATTTAGAGCCTGAGGAACAAGGACATGCATAGGGCATTAGGAAAAGTGATAACTGATAAAATGTGCAAAATATTTTTTTGATTTTAATATTTGGCAGTTAATTAATAAGAATTAGTTTTTATAATAAATATACACTTTAGTATATTATTTCTAATCAACAGAATTATCTTCATATAATCTAAGAGTGTAACAAGTTGAAAAATTATTACCTTATTTTATTGCAGTAAATGAGTAGCTTGGGGATATTTGACTCAGTGATTCATTTTCCAGTATCGATTTCATATCATCATGTTCTACTTAGAAGCAAATTCTGGATGTTTTACATTCACTATCAATGTTTCCCAATACCCTGCCACATCCCAACATTTTAGGTAGCAATTTACTTTTATTTCTGGAAGTAAATTTTATATTTAGGGTGTAAGTTAAAATGATTTTCATAAATATTCATAACTTATTTTAAAGGGTTCTGTTGATTCATGCTAATTAAATATTTACTTGTGGAGTTCAGAACAGAACCATCATAGGAATGGTAAAATTATCTTTTGTCACTTAAGTATTAAGAATGTCCAAATGTGGTGATGACAACAGTCTTGTTAAAACTGAGATTATGAAAGTCCATGCCCCTAGCACGTAATGTATGATAAACTCATTAAATCTAATCTCCCAATGGAAGCCCTTGTATGAAGAGAGAACTAGCTTGCCAAATCATTCCTGAAATACTTTTCTAGTAAATTCAACAATGTTCCACTGTGAAATCGTAATATAGTGAGGGACAAAGCCATCTTGTGATGGAATACACACATGCAAATACCCAGATGTTGCAACATGACCACAGCTATTTCTTTATATCTCCAAGTCTTAGTTTGAATTGGGTCAGGTCTTCAAATATAGGATATTCTCATCTGACTTTTTGAAGGTTCCAGTCAAACTGACACTGTGTCCATGAGTACCTGTAGCACTGTTAGAAATATATTTAAAAAGTGATATCTGAAAGCCTTATAATGCTTCTCTAAATTAATCAAAGAAATATTTCACAGGGAACTGGGGACATCAGCAAATGCCTAGTAGTCATCTCCCAGCCCTTGCCAAATCTCTCCTTTTCTTTGTTTACAAATTTCGTGATCTTCATTCTTTTCAATCTCCTCCTTGAACTCCTACTAAGAATTTGTCGGAGGATGGGATTGAATGTGAGACATGCCAAGTTTCTTCCTTTCAGATTGATTGATTATGGTGGTGTTGGCACCCTCACTGTAATGTTGGGAAAACCCTGAGAGGACATCCTCTCCAAGCTTCTGTCCATATATATTCTTTCAAATCACATATGCCTTTTTCAATAAAGTCTTGTCCATTCATTTTCATCTCCACATACTCACCTGCAATTCTGATATTCTTGTGAATAATGGCTCTCCTCATACATACCTCAAGATCAGTTTGAGTGGCATGAGTGCCAGGAAGCCATTTCAAGAAAATGAATTCATTTAAGAGGCGATGAGCCAAGGGAGAATATGCTTGGCAGTAGAAGTTCTAACTTCTTTGTTCTCAGTGTGTTAACATCCAGCTAATTCCATGGCATTCATGGGGGAATTCTTTTGAGAAGGTTAGGGATAAATCCTAACCTAAAGGGAAAGATACAACCCCTTGGTCCCCCAGCCATAGAACAGTACCTCTACCCAGGTTTAGAGGGCATAGTTGATCCATCAGTATAAACTACAAAGCAATGATTCCTGTTTTGCCAAAGACATTTATATAGGAAAGGATTGCAAGAGGAATGAAGAGAACGATCAGTGAATCAATCCCCTCGATACTTCCCTATGCACCTTGCTTATTGTGGAAATATTTTCTTTATTTTGTGTTGTATGAACACAGGCCCTGCAAAACAAAGATTCTCAGAAAATAATTGCTTTATTATGTACACTGTACAAAGGCTCCAAAAGAGCAGTGGAAAATATCCCATGATGGTTTGTCACTCAGGGATACCTAGTGCTCAGTCAGGGATGATGGATGGCAGCTCTGCACATCATATTTTGTGACAGAGAGATCGGGTACCTGTGTTGGCCAAGGGATGAATAATTATGCACCCCAGGGAGAGAGAGTCCTGCCCCTGGAGAATTCCTATTCTGAAGACAGATGGAGCTGCTTCTTCCTAGTTCTAGGTTCAAGGTCCTGTCCAGGCATTACATTAGAAATAATTTTCCCCTGGTATGTGGAATGGAATATATTGAAACATCTGCATAGAAAGAAAAGGAGGATTATAGCAAGGACTAGAAGCTGTCACTAGGCTTTGAGTGAATTCCCCAGTTCCCTGTGAATTATTTAATTAATAATGCCAGAGAGTCAGTACAAAGAATTCTGAATCTCATTTATTTTTCTACTTTCCTATATTACAGCTTATATCATGAGAGATTTGGGGAGATGGGGTTTCCTAAAGATTTTCTCTGCAAATTTGTCTGATATTTTCTATGAAAATAAATTACATCTACTACATCATAAGTTCATTCCTATATCAATGCTATGTTTTAAAAGATTTACTTATTTATTTATTTCTGTCCACCCCCTCATTGCCTGCACTTATGAGTCTGTTCATCTTCCTTGTTCTTTTTTTCATTCTTTTCAATTTTTTTTTATTTTTAAAAATATACGTAGATTGCATAAATGTTACAGAGAATATATAAGGGATTCCTTTAAGCCCTGCTCCCCACACCTCCCATATTTTCCCACATTAGCACATCTTTCTTTAGAGTGGTACATTAATTGCAATTGATAAACAAATTTTGGAGCATTGCCACTAAGCGTGGATTATAGTTTACATTGTAGTTTACATTCTCCCCATTCAATTCTTTAGGTTTTGGCAAGATATATAATGGCTAGTATCTGTCATTGTAATGTTATCCAGGATGATTCCCAAATCCCCAAAATGCCCCTGCATTACACCTGCTTTTCTCTCTCTCTCCCTACAGAATACCCACTGGCCACTGCCTTCACATCAATGATATTTCTTCCATTGCTAGAATCACAATAAGTGTGTAGTAGAATACTAATAAATATATTTTAGTCCATAGTTCATTCTCCAATCCTGAGGATTCTGGGATTGTGATGCCCACTGCACCTTTAGTTGTGGGGAGGTTTTGATCCTTTATGGCTGATGAATGGAACTCTCTTGCTTGCATTTGTAGACACTCTTACTTCCTTGGTGTGTTGGTTATCCATAATCTCCTCCCTGTTCTTTTTCCTGGTTGAGTCCAATGAACTGGATAGTAAGTGTAGCAACTCTGTTGAGATTCAGGGCTCAGCTGGCACAGGAACAGCCCAAAGATTTAAGTGTCTTGGATATACACTTACCAACATTAGTACTAATTATAAGTTCAAATAGAAGGACAAAAGAGCCATGTGTAGGGAAACCACAACTGAGTCCAACTCTGTCACACTGGGGAGCATAAATTCCATAGTAGGGCTCACTTACAAGGAACCAACTTTAGCTATCTGCCCTGACCATAGTGTCTGGATGTTTTCTGAACCCACAGGCGTTCTCCTACTGGGACTACTTTGTCTGACAATGAGATCCTGCTGAGATGTGCTTAAGTGTAACCTCTGGAATGACCTCAAGAGTCACTTTTGTTTGTTTGTTTGTTTGTTTTGTTTGTTTTGTTTCTTATTTATTATGGGTAAAAATCAAAATACTCACAATACATGCAATCATACAGTATTTGTCCTTTTGTATCTGGCTTGCTTCACTCAACATAATATGGTCCAGGTTCATTCATGTTGTCATATGCTTTATGACTTCATTTCTTCTTATACCTGCATAAAAATATTCCATCATGCAAATACACCACAATTTATCCATTCATCATTGATAGACACCTGGGTTGTTTCCAACATTTGGCAATTGTGAATAATGCCACTATGAACATTAGTTTGCAGATGTCTGTTTGTCACCATACTCTGTTCTTCTGGTTATATACCCAGTAAGAATATTGCAAGGTCATGTGGCAAGTCTATATTCAACTTCTTTAGGAATTGCTGAACAAACCTCCCCAGTGGATGTACCATTCTGCATTCCTACCAACAGGGAATAAGTGTTCCTATCTCTCCACATCCTCTCCAGCACTTGTACTTTTCTGTCTTTTTGATAGTGGTCATTCTGATAGGTGAGAAATGATATCTCATTGTAGTTTTGATTTGCATTTCCCTAATGATTATTAATATTGAGCATTTCTTCTCTCTCTTTTTTTTTTTTTTTTTTTTTTTGCCTTTTGTATTTCTTCTTTGGACAACTTTCAAATCTTTTGCCCATTTTTTAGATGGGTCACTTGTCTTTTATTGTTGAGTTGTAACATCTCTTTATATATCCTGGATATTAAACCCTTATTGGATATATGATTTCCAAATATTTTCTCCTATTGAGTTAGCTGACTTTTCACCTTTTTGAAAAAACCCTGTGGGATGCAAAAAGTGTTTAATATTGAGGAGGTTCCATTTATCTACTTTTTCTTTTTGTATGTGTGCTTTGTGTTTAAGGTCCAAGAAACCACCACCTACTACAAGGTCTTGAAGATGTTTCCATATATTTTCTTCTTGTAGTTTTATGGTCCTGGCTTATATACTGAGGTCTTTGATCAATTTGGGGTTGATTCTTGTATGGGGAGTGAGATAGGGGTCCTCTTTCATTCTCTTGGTTATAGATATACAGTTGTCCCAGCACAATTTTTTGAAGAGATTGTTTTGTCCTGCTAACACTAACTTGGTAGATTTGTCAAAAGCCAGTTGAATGTATAGGTGAGGGTTTATTTCTGGATTCTCAATTCAATTCCACTGATCGATGTATCTATCTTTATGCCAGTACCATGTTGTTTTGACCACTGTTGCTTTGTAATATATTTCAAGGTCAGGCAATGAAATTCATCCCATGTCACTCTTCTTTTTTTTGGAATGCTTTTGGCTATTGGGGTGCACTTTCTGTCCAAATGAATTTGGTAATTACCTTTTCTAATTCTCTAAAGTAAGCTTTTGGGATTTTGATTAGTATTGCATTGAATGTATAAATCAGATTGGGTAAGATTGACAACTCATGATATTTATTCTTCAAATCCATGAATGTAGGATATCTTTCCATTTGTTTAGGTCTTTTAAAATTACTTTTAACATTGTTTTGTAGTTTTCTGCCTATAGGTCCTGTACTTCTTTGGTTAAATTAATTCCTATGAGCATTTTTGTTGCTATTATAAATTGAATTTTCCCCCTGATTTCCTCCTCATAATTTTCAGTACTACTGTACAAAAACATTACTGATTTTTGCATGTGGATCTTGTACCTGCCATTTTGCATAACTCATTTATTAGCTCAAATAACTTTGTAGTGGATAATTCAGAATTTTCTAAGTATAGGATCATGTCATCTGCAAACAGTGAGAGTTTTACTTCCTCTTGTCCTATTTGGATGTCTTTAATTTTTTTTTCTATCTAATTGCCCTAGCTAGAACTTATAGAAAAATATTGAATAACAATGGTGATAGTGAGCATCCTTGTCTTGTTCCCAGTCTTATAGGGAAAGCTTTCAACCTTTCCTCATTGAGTATGATGTTGTCTGTGGATTTTTCACATATACCTTTTATCATATTGAGGAATTTTCCATGTATTCCAATCTTTTTAAGTGTTTTTTTTTTCAAGAAAAGATGCTGGATTTTGTCAAATGCCTTTCTGCATCAATTGAAATGGTTTTGTGGTTTGTTTGTTTTTTTCTTCAATTTGTCAATGTGGTGTATTATGTTGATTGATTCTCTTAAGTTGAACCAGCCTTGCATACCAGGAATGCATCTTTATAAGTCTTTTGATATACTGTTGGATTCAATTTGCAAGTATTTTGCAAGTATTTTGTTGATAATTTTTGCATCAATGTTCATTAGAGAGATTGGTTTGTAAGTTTTTTTCTTGTAGTTTCTTCATCTGGCTTTCCTTTTAGAGTGCTGTTGGCTTCATAAAATATGTTGGGTAATTTTCCCTCCTTAATATTTTGGAAGAATTTAAACAAGATTGCTGTTAATTCTTTTCAAAATGCTTGGTAGAATTCACCTGTGAAGCCCTCTGGTCCTGGACTTTTCCTTGCTGGGATATTTTTGATGGTAGATCCAATCTCTTTAAATGTGATTTGTTTATTAAGTTCTTGTAAATCATTTAGTTTCAGTATATGTTGTTTGTGCATTTCTAGGACATTTCTTATTTTTTAATATAGGCAATTAGGGCTATACATTTCACTCTCAAGACTGCCTTCACTGTATCCCATAAGTTTTGAAAAGTTGTGTTCTCATTGTAATTTGTCTCAATATATTTACTGATTTCAATTGCAATTTCTTCTTTGATCCACTGATTATTTAGGAATGTGTTGTTCAGTCTCCACACAAATGCAGTTTTACTTTTTACCTGCCTATTATTGATTTCCAGTTTCATTCCGTTATGATCTGAATAAGTCTTTTATATAATTTAAATCTTTTTATATTTATTGAGAGCTGCATTGTGCTTAATATCCTGGAGAAAGATCCATGGGCACTTGAGAAGAATGAATAAACCTCTGAGTTTGGATGCAGAGTTCTGTATATGTCTGTTAGGTCTAGCTTGTTTATTATATTGCTCATATTCTCTGTTTCCTTTTTGATCTTCTGTCTAGTTGTTCTGTTTAATGATGTGAGTGGGGCTTTAAAGTCTCCAATGATTATTGCAGAGATGTCTATTTTTCCCTTCAGTTTTGCTTGAGTTTCTTTCATGTATTCTGGGCATCCTGGTTAGGTGCTCAGATATTTATTATTGTTATATCTTCCTGGTCGATTGTCCCTTTTATTAATATATAATGGCCTTCTGTATCTCCTATAAATTTTATGCACTTAAAGCCTGTTTTGTCTGATATTAGTATAGCTACCCCAGGCCTTTTTTGGTTACTATTTCTGTGGAGTATCTTTTCCCAATGTTTTACTTTCAGCCATTTTTTTGTCCCTGGGTCTAAGATGAGTTTCTTGTAAACAGCATATGGATGGCTCTTTTTATTTTTATCCATTCTGCTGGCCTGTATATTGTGATTGGGGAGTTTAATCCATTCACATTCAATGATATTACTGTAAATGTACAATTTATTTCCACCATTTATTCTTTGGTTTTCATGTGTCATATCATATTTTTGTGTCTTTTTTACTCTTTTGCTTATTCTTTCTGCTATTCATTCTTCTATAATCTCCTCCAAGCCTCTCTCACCTGCCATTTTATTTCAGGTTTTAAAGCTTCCTTATTTTTTCCTGCAAAGGTAGATTCTTTTATGCAAACTCTCTTAGTTTCTGTTTGCTTGTAAATATTTTACTCATCTTCATATTTGAAGGAAAATTTTGCTGAATAAACAAATATTGGTGGGCAGCCCTTCTCTTTCAGTACCTTAACTGTATCTACAACAGCCTCATCATCTACATGGTTTCTGAAGAAAAATCTGCTAAGTCTTACTTGGTGTCCCTTGTACATGATGGTTTGCTTCTCCCTTGTAGCTCTGAGAATTTTCCCTTCATATTTGACATTTGACATTCTGTGTAGTATGTGTCTTGAAGTAAGTCTGTTTGGATTTATTTTGATAGGAGTATGGTGTACTTCTTGAACATGTAAATTCATTTCTTTTGTGAGAGTTGGGACATTTTCAGCTCTTATTTCATTTCCTCAAATACTTTTTCTGTCCCTTTTCCCTTTTCTCCTTCTGGAACTCCCATACCATGTGTGCAGTTGTGTTTCATGTTGTCATTTAACCTTCTAAACCTCTGTTCCATTTCTTCCATTCTTTTCTCTCTCTGTTCTTTCTTTCTTTAATTTCATCTGTTCTATCTTCTGTATCACTTATTCTTTCTTCTATCACTTCGCGTCTGTTGTTATATGCCTCTAATGTATTTTTGATCTCACCTATTTTGTCTTTTATTCCTATGAGCTCTTTTACTTTTCTATTCAGGATTTCAAATTCTTCTTTGCACTTGCTCAATGTCTTCTCGACTTTAACCATATAGTCTTTCAACACATTAATTTGACTTTGAAAATTTGTGTGCATCTCCCTGATTAGTTCTCTCAAATCCTGGGTCTAGGAGGATTTGATATATTCTTTCGGGGGGGGGCTATATATTCTATTTTCTTAGTATGGCTCAAAATTTTGTGCTGATATCTAAGTATCTGATTAGGATATCATTTATTCAAATGCTCAATTTCTTTCATTTTTGTGGGGTTTAGTGACAGAAGGCTGTGTGTTACTGCTGCTCTTTGATTCTTGGCTCAATCAACATTGTTAGAATTGTCTCTACTAGTTGCTAAAAACTGGGCACTGGACCCAATAATTGGTTGTAGACTCACCTCCTAGGATCTTGGGGAGGGAGGCTATAAATGCTGTATTAAGACACTCCTACTTATATTTAATTTTCTCAAATGCACTTTCTTGATCTGCCAGCAGATGTTGCTGTTTGGCTGTGCTCAGTTCAACCACTGGTCAGAGTGTTTTTGCTGCAACACAGACTGGATCAATGTGATAAAGCTTCATGCCTGGAGGCTAAGAGCTTTGTAATTCAAATTTTCCCTGAGACAGTTCTCCAGTCTTCTTTGGCAGCACCCACTCTTTTCCCCAGCTAGGAAATATTTCCACTCCCCACTGAGTCCTCAACAATCAGTCCTGGTTAGTAGAGGAAGAGATTGAGAGGGCCATATATCTTTAGCCCATTGCTGGCTCCCAAGTCAAACAGTGGCGCGGCCCCACTTGGCCTGGAAGGTCTCCTGGAACACAACAGACCAAATTTATGAATCAAATGCTGTGTCAGCCTTAGGCTGTGTCCCTCTCTTTCCTGAGAAGGTACATCCTCAACAATCAGTCTCACTAGAAGAGAGGGAGACTGTGAGGTTTAGATTTCTCCAGTCCTGTGCTGAATCCCAGGGTAAAGCACGGTTTGGACCCTCCCAGCCTAGAAGGGCTGGTAGGACATAGTAGACCAAATTTGTGGGTCAGAAGCTGAGTCAGTCTTAGTCTGTGTCACTCTCTCTCCCCTTTCCTGGAGAGGTAGATCCCTGGAGCCCCTTTGTCTGAAGCCACAAGTCCAGATGCCTGAGAATTCTAAATTCTCTTTAGTGTGTGTGAGGATGCTAGCAGCAACAGCTGCTGGTTTCAATTAACATTTCTGTAGTCACGATTTCCCTCCTTTGTCCCTCTCTACTCTGGTCTGTATCCAGGCTTCGCCTGGTGTCCTAAGCCCTTGAAGATATTTTTCTAGGCTGTTTCAGCCTTTCTTCTAGCTATTTTTCTTGAGGAGAAGAGAGTCTTGTGTCTTTCTAGTCCACCATCTTCCCAGAAGTTCTCTTTCTTGAATATTAATATTCATGTCGTTCATAAAGTTTTTTGTTTTTGGTCATTATTTCACCAAATGTTCTTTCTGCCACTTTTCCATACTCTTCTCCTTCTGGGACACCTATACAGTGTATGTTTGCACATTCTATATTGGCATTCAATTTTCTGAAACACTTTTCAATTTTCCATTCATTTTTCTCTCTGCTTTCCTATCTTTTCAAGCTCAAATGTTCTGTCCTCAATTTCACTTATTTGTTCTTCTGCCATTTCAAATCTGTTTTTTTATGCCTCTAATGTTTTTATATTCTCATCAGTTTTGTTTTCATTCCCATTAGTTCTGTTACATTTCTTTTCAGGCTTTCAAATTTTTCTTTATGCTCTCTCTGTGTCTCTTTATTCGTATTTTCCTTCATCTCCTTTAGTTGAATAGGGAGGTTTGTGTGAACATCATTGATCTGATATCCTCTGTCTCATCTGGATTCCTGGTTTGTTTCTTTGGCTGGGCCATATCTTCCTGCTTCTTAGTATCGCTTGTTAGCTATTGTTGATATCTAGGCATCTGATTTTGTTAGTGATTTTACTCTATTGATCAATTTATCTGTAGTTTAGTGGTTTTATATCACAGTTTCTCTTAGATTTTTGATTTTTTAATTTTTCTAGAATTTTGTTATTGCCCTGTTTAAGTTATCAAAACAAAGGAAAGCAACCATTAGTTGTGCATAGACCAGATCTATGGTGCCTAGGAAAGAAAGGGGAGAAGAAGCATTTCTTCCTTTTACTTTTCCAGCTGGCCAGCAGATGTTGTTCCTTGGAAAATGCCTCCACAGAAATTAATCCTCAATCTTAAATAACTGGCTTTTCTGAACCAGAGTCTACTTATGCTAGTTATTCACTGAAGAGAAAACACAACCAATCCTCAGCTACAATTTCATTCTTTTTAGGGGGAACATAACATTACCTCTCTCCATTGGCTGTTCAGCCACAGAATTTAACAAGGCTTTTCGCCTTGTAGTTGGGGGATGTGCAGCAATACTTATGTTTTTCCTTTGGCCTCTTCATCTCTCTTTTCCCAGTCCATAAGAGACAATGTGTATGGCCCTTTCTTTGTCTTCAGGTGTCTATAGCACCTCCCTTAGATGTCTTCTATGTTTTTACCCTATGTTGAAAGAGAGTTGCCTTACATGAGCTATTCTAATGCCATCTTTGATTGGGACAATTTATTAATAAATTGGAGAAGAAAAATTACATGATCATCTAAAAAGGCATTTGACAAAGTACAACATCCTTACTTTATAAAAAACACTCAGAAAGAGGAAAATTCATCAATAAAATAAATTGCATATCTGAAAAACCCAAAGATAACATTGTTTTCAATGGTGAAATACTGAAAGCTTTACCTCTGATATTGGGAACAAGACAAGGATGCCCACTCTCTCCAATGTTTTACAATAATGTTCTAGAATATGTAGCAAAGGCAAGTTTGCCAGTAAAGCAGTCAAATATAAAAGGAAGGAGTACAACTTTCACTATATGCTTATATGATATAATACTATATGTAGAAAATCCTGAAGATCCATAACAAAACTACTAGACTTAATAGATGCATTCAGGAAAGTGGTGGGATTCAAAATTAAAACACAAAAATCAAAAATATTTCTATGCACTAATAACCTGAAAAGGAAGTTAGGAAAAAAATCCATTTACAATAGCAACTGTAAGAATCAAATATTTATGAATAAACTTAACCAAGGAGATAATGGAACTATTCAGAAAATATAAAACATGGCTAAAAGAAACCAAAGATGATCTAAATAAATAGAAGGATATTCTTGGTTGATATGCTGGAAAATTAAATATTAAAGTGTTAAATCTATCCAAATTACTCTAAAGATTTAATGCAATCCTGATTAAAAAATCCCCATAGCCATCTTTGTAGAATTGGAAAAGCCAATTATAAAATTCATCTGTAGGAGTAAAGGCCCCTGAATAGTAAAAAATATGTTAATAACAGAAGCACAAAGATGGAGATCTCACTTCCCCACTTTAAAGAATATTATCTAGCTACAGTGGCAAAAGCAGCAAGATTCTGGTATAAAAGTATATAGATTGACCAATGGATTTGAATCAAGAATTCATAAATGGACCACCACATCCATGGTCAAGTGATTTTTGACAAAGCTGTCAAACCACTCAACTGGGTCCGAACAGCCTGTTCAGTGAATGGTGCTTGATAAACTGAATATCTATAGCTAAAATATAGAGGACCCCTATCTCACATTTTATACAAAAATTAACTCAAAATGGATCAACAACTTAAATATAAAACTCCAAGAAGAAAATGTAACATAACATCTTCAAGAATTTGTAGTAAGTGGTGGTTTCCTAACTCTTACTCATGAAGAATGAGCAATGAAAGAAAAAAATTTGAATACAGAGGTGATTCCTCAGCAAACTCAATATAGAATTGTCATATAACTGGGCAATCCTGCCACTAGTAATATATTCAGAAGAACTGAAAGCAAGGATATGAACAGACATTTGCACACCAAAGTTCAAAGTATCATTATTCTCAACTAGTAAACGATGGATACATCCCAGGTGTTTATGAACCAATGAATGTATAAAAATAAGCTGATATATTTATATGATGGAAAACCATTCATTTGTAAGCAAAAATCAATTGGGGAAGTGTATGACAACATGGTGGACATTGATGATATTATGTTGAGTGAAATAAACCAGACATCAAAGTACAAATATTATATGGACTCCCTGATATGTACTAAATATGATGAGTAGAGTTATGGAGTTGGACTATGTGGAGCCCTAGGTTTTTCTAGGGGCCCAGGAGGTCTGATCTTTTATTGATTCCCTCTGTTATTACAGGGTTTTGCTCAGGAATGACCTTAAACCTTTAGCAGGCCCCTGAGTACAGAAGCAGTGTCTAGTGAAGGAAGATGTACCATTGATGGGCTCTTTATATTGATGACTATACTTATGAATCTTTACTTTTCAAATTGAAACTTAGCCTAGTATTATAGGGTGCATAAGAGTTACCTCCTGAGAGCCCCCTTGCTGCTAAAATGTGGCCTCTATCTAAGCCAAACTCAGCATATAAATGCATTACCTTTCCCCTGGTGTGGGACATGACTCCCAAGAATGAGCATCCCTGGCACTGAAGGATTACTAACAAGCCACAAACTACCAATGCCTCTGGAAAATGACCTTGACCAAAAGAGGAAAAAAGTAAAGACAAATGAGTTTATATGGCTAAGAGACTTCAAAGTGAGTCAGGATGTTATTCCAGAGGTTACACTTATGAACATCTCAGCAGGATCTCATTGACTGCCACAGTAAATATTGCCTCAAATAGGTTGGCTTTTGAAGGCTCTGGAGACCTCCAAACATTATAAGCAGGACAGAGAGCTCAGGACCTTGGCACCCTGTTAGTGGGCCCTACTTTGGAATTGATGCCTGTCAGTGTGACAAAATTAGACTTAGTTGTGGTTTCCTTACACATGGCTCTTCTGCACCTCTTCCTTGAACCTATAGTTAATACTAGAGTGGATAGGTGTATGCACAAGAGCCTTAAATCTTTGGGCTATCCATGTAGATGGTGGGCCCTGAAACTCAACAGAGTTGCAACACCTACTCTCCAGTTCATTGGACTCACACAGGATAACTAACAAGGAAATGATGATGGACAACGACCATCCCAAGGAAAAGAGAGTCTTTAAATGCAAGCATTATAGTCCCATCTATCTGCCCCATGAGATCTAAGCCCCCTCTCAATTAGAGTCAGAGTTGGCATCACCATCCCAGAATGCTCAGGATTAGGGAATGAAAAATGGACCCGAGTAGACTTATTGTTATTCTACTATAGACTTGTTATTCTTGCAATGGAATAACTTTTATCATTGATATGGAGGCCACTGGATGTTCTGAGGTGAGGGAGAGAGAAAAATAGATGCAATATGGAGCATTTTTAGGGCTTTGGAATTGTCCTGAATGACATTAAAATGACAGATACAGGCCATTATAAATCTTGTCATAACTAAAATTGCGTGGGAAAGAGTGTAAACTCTAATGTAAACTATAATCCTCGCTTAATGGCAATGTTTCTGTATGTGTTCATCTATTTTAAGAAATGTTCCAAACTAATGAAGGCTATTGCTATTCTGGGAAAATATGGGAGGGGTAAGGAGTCAGCAAATTGGGAACCCCCTGTATATTTAAAGTAATATTTATGTAATCTTTGTGTCTTAAAAAAATAAAAACATATGCATATATGCATATATAAAAGTTGTCATTTAAGTTAGCCTTATATGAAATTGTTTTCTTATGATAATTGTTTTGGACTGATTCTGGATTTTAATATATATTGAAAGCTATTTCTAAGTCCAAAATTGGAAGGCCTACCCACCCTCTACTCTTTGATATTTGCAACAGATATCAAGAGCTCTTTGACAGATAAAAGACTGATTACCATTGTGCCAATTTATCTCCTAGATCTAGGGAAGTGAACTGACAGACTCAAAGAGTATCTTTATGAATACATATGGATTTTCATTCAGTTCCTGGACAATATCTTGGATTTTGCTTAATTTTTTCTTGTTAGGAACACCATTCTTGATTCTTTCAATTATGCAAGATTTGTAATACTCTAGTTTACCTCAGTCCACTTGTTCATTTGGGTTCAAGTTGGTGTCTGCTGTTGATGCTGCTTGGATTCCCCAGGGCATTGTTAGGGTTACTATCAGCTAGAAAATCAGCATGATCTTGATCCTTTTGTAATACAATCTGTTTTTTCTCTGAAGGTAAATTTCATTTAGTAAAGAATGAATGTCTGCTCAACTATGGTTGTCAATTACAAATAAAGTTTGAAAATTTTTTCTATCCTTCTGGGGTCTTCTCTCTAGCTAGGGTCATGATCTTTCCAATCATATAGGTCTGATGTTGAAAACAGAGTATGCCTGTATAGATAGCCTCATGGTTGCCCTTGCTAATCTTTTCCTGCAGGTACTTGTCAAAGGAAAAATTTGCCTTGGACTTGTCCTCCTGAAGCAGAGGTGTCCTGGCTCAAAATTGCATCACTTTTGGTGTGGGTTGGAGAGGCCTTTTCTGGAAGAAGTAATGGTAACTCAGGTTTGTTTCCATAACCTTGATATGAGGATGTACTGGGACTGTGGCAATTTCAAGCCTAGAAGTATTTGAAACAATGATGGTAGATCAAACTTTATCAGCATCAATGAGATTAGAATCAGGAAAAATTTGTTTTCTGATTTTGTTTCCCTCATTATTAAAGTGATTTTACTCTTTCTTTGAAGTAAAGTGTTGATTAATCAATTCCTTAGCTTGCTGAAATAGTGAGCCTTTGTCATCTCTGGTTTTTGATCACTGAGGGCTTGGGGCTTGACTAAATGGCAATACATCATGCCTGAAATTTTCCCTCTGAAGTTTTTCACTTTGGGCAAGTGTCATAAAACATTGACTATAAGGAATTTCATGCCATTTACTTAATTGCCTACATAAAGGTCTAGTTTAAAATAGTATTATATTCAAAGGGTCCTTGGGTGGCCATTTTTGTTCATCCTCTAATTCATATTGAGGCAAGATTTCCTTACAAAGAAGGACCATTCTCTTTTTAGTCATAGATTCATATTCAAATTTTTACCAAAGTTTAAAAATATAACCTATATTATAACCTAAAGGGAGATTGCACCTCCCTTTCCCTTTACTTTAATTACCATTCTAGTTAAAATGTAATCAAACAAGTACCAAGAAACCAAGGCTTGGACTACCAATCTCACCAACACCTTCTTACTCCAGGGGCTGCTCCCTTTAGTAATCCAACCCCAAAACCAAGGATGACATTGACACAGTTTTGGCAGGAGTTGTGCTGCTGAGAAAAAGGACAATACAATTCTCCCATACAGCACCCAGAAAAAATCCTGTTTTCCTTTCAGACTGCTTCCTTAAGGATCCTAGATGCTTGGGCAAGAGACATTTGTTCTAATTCCCTGAGTAAAACACTCCAGTGGCCATAGAACTGGAGCCTACTAATGTCCTCCCTCTGGGTTCAGGAATCCACTGATAAGCATCATTCTTATGAGGATGCCAGTCCCATCTGGGGTGCCAAACTGAAGGAAATCCACATAGTCCACAGACTCATTTCTTGGCATGGCATGGCAGAAGAGACAAACACAGGGGACTAGGCTGGGATGGAAAAGAGACTTTATAAGCTGGTGAAGAACAGAAGATCTAATCAATCTCATACCTACCTCCCCATTAAAGGGTTTTCTTACAGTTTTTATACAGGTTTGAAACAAAGAGAATTAATCATAGACAAGTTTTGAAATAAAGAAAATTAATTATAGCCTCAAGATGCTTGGAAGCAGTTTAGGGAGACTTACTAGTTTGCTACTCTGGTTAACATTGAAGATACATATTGTGCCTCATTTCTCTATGTTTCACAATGGTAAGAATAGGAAATGAATGAAACATTACATGGATACATCATGCATTTTCTTTATAAAGAAAGAGAAGCAAAAGTTCTGGTTAATATTAATCTTGACAGGACTATGGGAAACTTTATGCATATTGTAAGGTATTTATGAGATTATTAGTGCAATTTATTTGTTCATGCTGCTGCTCATGCTACACAACCAACAAATTCTGAATCTAAATTCTGTACATGCTTTTCACACCATTATTAGGGCACACATTCTGCAAATAACTCACAATATTTAATGATGAACAGACTTTCATTCCCCAGGTTCATATTTCTTGTTTTTTTATTATTAGGTCTTTAAATCCAAAGAGAATTGTGAACATACTTCATAAATCAATTAGGCTACTTGTGAAACTTCTATGTCTCTACACAAATGACTGAGCAAAATATAAGCAAAAAGACCAAAAGTGTTAGTTCAGTGAAAATACCTTCATGGGGTGATTTAAAGGAATTCAGAAGAAATTCTTTTTCCTTATTATATTTATTTCCTAAAGCAGAAAAGAAACCTGTTGAGGACTGATAAACAAAGGAAGAACATGAACAGATTTGCATGTTTTAAATTGAGGTGTGTTTTACCTATATGCTAATGCACAGAATTTCAAGTGTGGTTTGAAATATTTCTTTCCTTCTTGACTGCTTTGACTTGATTTTAAAATTTTTAATATTTCATTTTTTCCACTATTGACTGTTTATTCACAGCTCTTAGTCACATTTTATATGCTTTTTCTGTTACCCAGAAAGTGTAACTAAATTATCACTATCATAAAATAATATTGTGCCACTTTACATTTAAAATAAATTAATTACATCATATTTTCTTTCAATGGGATTCTTGATATTGTTGTCATACATTTGTAGTTTTGGCTATAAATCCAACACTATATTATTTTTACCTTAAATTGAACAATGCTTTTAAAAGATTGAAAACACAAAGAGAAAAATCTGTAATATTCATTCAAGTATGTACCATCACCATTGTATTCATGTTTTAATAGAACTGACACTGAATTATTTTATCATTTCCATTCTGTCTTAGGAACTTCAACATTTCTTTGGTGAGGGTCAGATAGACACAGATCTTCTTAGTTTTCTTAGTCAGTACAAAATGTTTAAATCACTTCTGATTTTAAGGGTATTTGTGCTTGTTACAGAATTCTAAGTTGACACTTTTCTCTTTGAGGCATTTTAAACATTTCTTTTGTCTTCTTCCTATCATTGTTTCTCATAGGAACTGAGTAAAGTTTTCGTCTTTGTGACCCTGCTTTTAATGCATAATTTTTCTGAACACTTCATTAATTTAATTATTTTTATTGTGATGTGCCCTTATGTGGTTCCTGGAAAAAAAAATTTTTTTTTTTTGAGATTCTTTGAGCTTTCTGGATCATGAATTTATATTTTCATAAAGTTTGGAAAATTTGTGCCATTATTTCTTCTAAAAAATGCATACTATTGTCCATTTTAGGTCTGAACATTTATGTACTTTTGTTAGTGGCATTAATTCACAATTTATTGAGATTTTTCTCATTTTTCCCTTTTTCTCTCGTTCTTCAGTTATATAATGATATTAATCTGTCTTAAAGGTCAAGGGGATGATTTTTTTCTTTTCAGATTGGTTATCAGTTTTAAAATCTCATGTTTTTTTAATTTCTCTATTGAGATTTCAAAGATTTATATCTTTTTATATTTTCTTTTACATATTTGAGCACATACAGAGTTTCTATGAGTCGGTTTCCATTTCCCATGCAATTTTAATTTGTTTGGTTGTACACTTGTGCAGTCCAAGTCTCAGTGGCTCTCCAGGGCATACTTCTGGAGATCCCTGCTGCACCACTCTTATGTATATAGGGCCTTGCCTTCCAAATTCCAGTAATGTCAATGGCCTCAAATACTGATCTTTGTCTCCACAAATCATTGAAATTTTCCTGCTTTTGTGGTTTCCTGTGCTGAAGTTCAGAAAGTTTGTGCAGACAAAAGTGATTATAATGGCTGAACTTATTTGTTCTTTTTCTCAGTGACAGCATTCCAGCAGTGCCTATTCTTCACTTTCCAAAATAATAATTTCATATTTTTTCTGTCATAGAGATAATTTCTGAATTCATTATAGAGCAACAACTAGCAAAAAGAAAAAAAAATTACTGGACAATAACACAATAGATATTAAGAACACCTTTAGTACAATTCTTCTGTGATCCTAGCAGCTGGTGATCTCATAAGAGATTTATTAGGCCCTTACTAGCTTTTAACTATATTAATAAGATTAATGGCACAAGCCTTTTTAAAATTTCATATGGCAGCCAAGGATATAAAGACCTCAGTTTACTTTTATTACACTATAGGAATTGGGTTAATATTTAGTTGAAATGCATGGTATTTTCTATGAAATATCATGAGTTCATTTATGGGATTTATCTTTTTTTTACTTCTTTAAGAAGTTCAAATATGATTGATGTGAAATTGAAGTATATAAGTATCTAATGATTTTATAAATGTGAAAAAGTATTGGTTTTTATAGTGTATGTAAAAGTAATTATTATTTTCCTCACTATTTTGTTAGTATTTTCCCCTTAATTTTTTATCAGTCTTTAATCATATTATTTATCTTTAAATTATATTTTGCATTATTTTATGTTTTCCATTATCTGTTGTCTACAAATCTGTGAAAAATCAATGTGACTTAAAATAGATATCTTCTTATTTCCCATCTAGACATGCTGAATAATTTCATAAATTCAAGTTCATGTAGGTATTTGATTATGCTTCTCATTTTAGCCAATTCAGAAATGTAATTCTTGTCTCTTAAATTCATTACCTTGTACACTGTTTTAATAGAGCTTTCCTATGCATAGGATTTTTTCCACAAAGAGAATATATATAGTAGTATTTAAGTATAAATTAGGATGGCCATTTTTTTCAGTTTGAGTGCCATGCTTCTGAACCAAAATAAAGTTTTAATATATACTGGTTTTAATGATTGATTGCAATTATCGAGTGAAAATAGAGGTGTTTTTACACAATGGGGTCAGGTGTATGTATAACTTAGGGAGATCTTCTCAAGCATCTCCTCTTATTCTCATGTAGCATGAAAAAATTAGCAGAAAGCCACAAAAAACTTACACAAGAAACAGCATTAAATATAAAGACATTTTCCTGATGAGGGCTTGTATTCCACTAATAAAGTTTCCCCCGACAACTGATACATGTTTCTGTGTGAACAAATGGAAGACTTGAGGAAAGCATTATAAAAAGCATGGACAGATGGTCATTAGCATTAAAGAGAATTGCAGCATTTTCATATATTCTTCCTTGTTTGATTCTGTATATGTTCTCTATGTCCTTCCATTTTTCCCTCTGCTTTTCTGCTACCATTTTCTCATATTTGCTGAGCTATTTCCATACCATGGAATCCATTTGCTGATGTTCACTATATCCACAGGTTTCTTAAAACATCATTAGTATCTAAGTTTAGAACATTTTCCTCATTTCAAAAGGAAACTCCAAAACTGTTAGCAGTTGCTACTTCTCCACCTCAGTCCTTATCAAACACTAATCCAATTTCTAAACCTATGGATTTTCATATTCTGAGTTCTTCAAATAAATTGAATATTGCAATATTTTGACACTGGTTTCATTCAATTAGCATAATGTTTTCAAGGTTCAATATGTTGTAGTATGTGTTAGAATTTTATTTTTTTGTTGCCAAATAATATTACATTTTACAGATATTCCAAATTGTATTTTACCATTCATAACTCAATGTACATATGAGTTTTTCAAGTTTTTGTTTATTATGTAAATTACTGTTAATATTCATGTCTCTTTTACTGGGTAGACATATATTTTCATTCTTTTTGGTATATACCTAGAAATGAATTGCTGGGTCATATTGTAACTCTATATTTAACATATTGAGGGAATACAAAACTGTTTTTAAAAATTGCTGAGTCATGTTACATCCATATCACCTGTGAAAGAGTATCTAATTTCTCCACATTCTCACTGACACTTGGTATTGTCTTTTATTATAAAAGCCATTCTAGTGAGTATGAAGTAATACCTCATTGTGGTTTTGATTTGCATTTTCCTAATGAAGAATGAAGTTCAGAATTTTTTTTTATTCTTATTGGTCATTTCTTTTTTTGATATTCCTTTTCATTGTTTCCTGAATTTAGTTTGGGTTATTTAAATTTTATCATTGAGTTGCAAGAGATTTTTAAAATATTTTATATGTAAGTTCCATGTAATTATATTCTAGATAGAAATTTCTTATCAGATATGATTTACAAATATGTTCTTCCATTCAGCAAGTTGTTTTGTCACTTTCTCCATAGTGTCGTTTTAACTATGAAAGTTTTATTTTTGATGGACTCTAATATATCTATTGTTTTGTTGTTGAGTCCTGGCTTCTTTAAGAGTAGTGGTTCACCGGGATATCTAACATCCAGCTGATAATGTATGTCAGGGGAAATATAGACATTACTGGTTCTTTGAGAAGATTAATAAAATTGACAAACCCTTAGCCAGACTAACAAAGAAAAAGAGAGAACAGATGCAAATACACAAAATAAGGAATAAGAAAGGGGATATCACTCCTGACCCACAGAGATAAAGATTATCATAAGAGGATACTTTGAAAAATTATATGCCAACAAAAATGATAATTTAGAGGAAGTGAACATATTCCTAGAAACTCATAATCAGCCTAAATTGATGAAAGAAGAAATTGATTAACTCAACAGTCCAATTACAAGTAAAGAAATAGACTCAGTCATCAAAAATTTCCCAACTAAAAAGAGCCCAGGTCCAGATGGCTTCACAGGTGAATTCTACAGAACATTCCAGAAAGAGTTAACACCAATCTTGCTTCAGGTCTTCCAAAACATAAAATTAGAAGAAACTATACCTAACTTATGTTCTGATGCCAAAATTACCCTAATACTAAAGCCAAACAAAGATCCCATGAGAAAGAAAATAAAGACCAATTTCTCTAATGAACTTAGATGCTAAAATCCTCAACAGAATACTTGCTGAACGTATTCAACAACGTATCCAAAGAATTATACACCATGACGAAAGGGATTTCATTCTGGGTATGCAAGGATGGTTCAACATAAGGAAATCAATCAATGTAATACACCACTTAAACAGATTGAAAGAAAAAAAAATAACATGATCATCTCTATAGATGCAGAAAAAGCATTCAACAAAATACATGTCCCTTTCCTGATAAAAAACACCACAAAATATTGGAATAGAAAGAAACTTCCTGAACATGATAAAGGGTATATATGAAAAACCCAAAGCTAACATCATCTTCAATGGTGAAATCCTAAAAGCCTTCCCTCTGAGACTGGAACAAGACAAGGATGTCCACTATCACCACTTCTATTCAACATTGTCTTTGAAGAACTTGCTTGAGCACTGAGGCAAGAAAAATATTTTTAAAAAGGCATCCAAATTGGTAAAGAAGAAGTAAAATTTTCATTATTTACAGACAGCATGATCCTATACATAGAAAGCACAGAAAACTATGACAACATTTCTAGAACTTATAAAGGAGTTCTGCAATGTCGCAAGCTATAAGATCAATGCTCAAAAATCAGTAGCATTTCTGTACACCAATAACGAGCAATCTGAGGAGGAAATCAAGAAAAAAAATACCATTTACAATAGTAACTAAAAAAAAAAAACAAATACATGGGAACAAATTTAACTAAAGATGTAAAAGACATATATAGAAAACTACACAACACTAATAAAGGAAATCAAGGAAGACTGAAATAAATGGAGGAATATTCCCTGTTCATGGATAGGAAAACTAAACATCATCAAGATGTCTATCCTACCCAAACTAATCTACAGATTTAATGCAATCCTAACAAAAATGAACACTGTATTTTTTAAGGAGTTGGAAAAACTAACTACAAAATTTATTTGGAAGGGTAAAAGGCCCTGAATTGCCAAAGACATATTGAAAAAGAAATATGAAGTTGGAGGTATCACACTACCTGAATTTAAAACATACTACAAAACTACAGTGTTCAAAACTGCACAGTATTGGCAAAAGGATAGACATACTGACCAACGGAACTGAATTGAGAGATCTGATATAGATCCTTGCATATACAGCCATGTGATATTCAACAAGACCATCAAGCCCACTCAGTTGGGAGAGAAATGCCTCTTCAACAAATGCTGCTTGGAGACTGGATATCCATATCCAAAAGAATGTGAGAGGAACGCCATCTCACATCTTATAGAAAAATCAACTCAAGATGGACCAAAGATATAAATATAAGAGCCAAGACCATAAAGACCTTGGAAGATAATGTAGGGAAACATCTACAGAACCTTGTAATAGGAAATGGTTTCATGAACTTCACACACAAAGCATGAGCAGCAAAAGAAAATATAGATAAATGGGATCTCCTCAAAATTAAAAACTTTTGTACCTCAAAGGACATTATTAAGAAAATGAAAAGGCTGCCTACCCAATGGGAGAAAATATTTGGCAACCATATATTTGATATGAGCCTAATATCCTACATATATAAAGAATTCCTACACCTCAAAAATAAAAAGACAAACAACCCTTTTAAAAAATGGGCAAGTGACCTGTATTTTCTCATACATTTAAACTTATCATTATTATTTCATTTCCCTATTAATTGTATTTGGCTATTTTATTGGCTTCATCTTTAAAGAAGCTTTGGATCACAGAAGGATTACAACTGGGATAGGAGAGGATCATTAGTGGGGGGTTGTCAGGGATGTTGGTTGCGTGGGAGGAAGTTCACCTGAAAATACATGCAAAGTATATAAAATTGTTCAAATATTCCCAGAGCATGGTCACAGTGGGTGGAGACTCAGTCAATAAAAGAGAGAAAACTGAACTCCCTTCCTGGAGAGGTCTGCCACATTTTCCAAGGGAGCACCAGCAGTCTCCCAAGTGCAGGGGCAGTGTCTGGCAAAGGAGGGCGATCCACTAATGTCCCTTGTTATTGATGACTAGCCTTAGGAGTCTTTGCTCTTGAATTTGAAATGTAGCCTATTGTTATGGGATTCCTAAGGTTTGCCTCATGAGCACATCCTTGCTGCTCAAATGTGGCCTATCTCTAAGCCAAACTCAGCATATGAATACATTTCCCTCCTCCCAGCATGGGATATGACTCCCAGGGATGAGCCTCCCTGGCACTGGGGGATTATTACCAAGTGCCAACTGGCAATATGACTGGAAAAAGACCTCAAATAAAAGGGGGGAAAGGTAAAGACAAGTAAGTTCATATGGCTAAGAGACTTCCAAGTGAATCAGAAGGTCATCCCAGAGATAACATTTATGCACATCTCAGTAGGACCTCACAAAGTTAAAACCAATGAGTTCATTTGGTTAAGAGACTTCAAAATGAGTTGGGAGGTCATCCCAGAGGTAACACTTATGCACATCTCAGTAGGATATCATAGGCTTCCAAAGTGGATATCACCCTAAATAGAGGGGTTCCTAAGGACTCTGGAAACACCCTGGTCCTATGTCAGGGAGAATCACTCTGGAATTTGGTGCCTTTCCAGTGGGACCTACTTTGGAATTTGTGCTCCTGAGAGTGACAAAGCTGGACTCAAATATGTCTTCCCTGCAAATCATTGTTCATCTGTCCCTTCTATTCAAACCTATATGTGGTGCTGGAGTTTGTAGGTGTACATCCAGAGACTCGAGTCTTTGGGCTGTCCTTGTGCCAGCTGGTCCCAGAATCTCAGTGGAGCTGCAACTCCTACTCTATAGCTCAATGTACTCACCCAGAACACCTGGTGGGAGATGATGGACATTGGCCATCCTAAGGAATGGAGACAGTCTGCAGCTACAAGCAGGATAATCCCATCCATCTTATCCATGAGATATAAACCCCTTCTCAATTGGAAGTGGAGTGGATATGACCATCCCAGACTCCTCAGATTTGGGAGCAGAGCTGTGGACTAGAGTGGACATACTGGTATTCTGTTATAGACATATTCTGATTCAAGCAATGGAAGAAATTACAGCATTAATGTGGAGTCACTGGATGCTGTGGGGCCAGGGAGTGGGAAAAGCAGTTGTAATAAAGGGGCTATTTCAGGATTTGGGAATTGTCCTAAGTGACATTGAAACAACAGATACAGGCCACTTTATATCATCATATAACATGTAGAACTGTGTGTGAGGGAGTGTGGTCTACAAAGTGATCTATGGTCCATGCATAATGGCAAAGCCTGAGGATGTGTGTATCCATTGCAGGTGATGTGCTACACTAATGAAGGATGTTTATTTGGGAGGTTGTGGAAGGTGTGGGAGGTGGGGCATATTGGAATCCCTATAATTTTTGTGTAACATTTATGTAATCTAAATATCTTTAAAATATTTTTAAAAAATATTAATTAAAAAAAAAGACAACCAACACATGGGAGAAAATATTTGCACCTACATATCCAATAAAGGATAAATATATGATATATAATAGAATTCCTTCAACTTAATAACAGATTGTAAAAATAATTATAAATGGGCCAAAGACTTGCACAGATTTCTCTTCAAGGAAGATAAAGAAAAGGCCATATAGCATGAGAAAAATGGTCCACATAATTATCCAACAGGGAAATACAAATCAAAACAATGAGATATCATTTCACACCTATCAGGCTGGCCATAATTAGAAAGCCAAAAATTATAAGTGCTGAAGAGAAGGTGGAGAGACAAGAACACTTATTCACTGCTCATGGGAATGTAGAATGGTACAGCCACCATGGAGAACTCTTTGTCCATTCCCCAGGAAGCTGAATAAAGACTTGCCACGTGATCCAAAAATACCATTACTAGAAATATAACCAGAAGAACAGAAAGCTGTGACATGAATAAACACCTACACACCAATGTTCATCGCAAGGTTACACACAATTATCAAAATTTGGAAACAATCCAGTTGCCCATCAACTGACAAATGGATAAAGTGTGGCGTATACACGATAGAATATTATGCAGTGGTAAGAAGAAATGAAGTCTTGAAGCCTATGGTAACATGGATAAACCTGGAGGACATTGTGTTAAGTGAAGCAAGCCAGACATGAAAGGACAAATTGTATGATTATGTTATTATGAACTATAATAAATACATTGTGTAAACTCATGGAATTAATAATTAAAATATAGGTCACCAGAAAATAGAATGAGATAAAAAATAGAAAGCTGATGGTCAATCTGTGCAGAACTGGTAAAAAAAAGTTGTTTGTAAATGTTTGGAAATGAATAGAATTGGTGAAATACATCATAGTGTTTGTAATTAGCAGAGCTATTATATGGGTATGACAGTGGTTGAGGGGATAAGTCTAATATTCTAAATATTATTAGAAGGAAATCTAAAAATGTAACATAGGACTGTATAACATAATGAAGCATGATGTAAAACACCAATATGGGTGATATTGCAGACTATTTTTACAAAATATAAATACCAATAAACTACAGAGCCAGAAACAACTGCAGAGGAAGCATAGAAAGATTGAGAAGTGGTAAGTTTTTGTTTGTTTGTTTATTATTGTTGGAATAATGAAAATGCTCTAAAAATGATTGAAGTGATGAATGGACAACTATATGATTATACCAAATACCATTGATTGCACACTTTGGATAATTTATGCTTTATTAATATGTATCAATAAAGTTGATTTGTTAAAAACTAAAAAAAAAATAATAATTACAGTTATCTGAGTAGGTATTAAGGGGTATATCATTGCACTTTATATTTGCAGTTTTTGAATGGGTAATGATATTGAGCATATTTTCATTGCTTATTGGCCATATATATTTTTTTCTTGGGAGAATGTCTACTAATGTCCACTGTCCACATTTTAATTTTATACTTTATCCTATTATTATTGAATTGTAGGAATTTTTTTATTTTCTGAACATTAAATCTTTATTGGTATATGATTCAAAACAGTTTTCTGCCATTTTGTAATTCAAAAAATTTCCCATAAAAATTCCAGAGTTTGTTTTCCAGAATTCAAAAAGCATATCCTCAAATAAGAGTGCTAAAAGGAGATATTCCTTTCTTGTTCCCGAAATTAGAGGGAAAATACCTAACTTCTCACCACTAATATGATTGCTGTACATTTTCTTAGAAGTTCTTTCTTTTCAAGTTGAGGAAGTTGCTTTCTAGAACTGGTTTGCTCAAAGTGTTTAAAAAGAATGGGTAACTATATATATTATCAATTATCAGAAAAAACTTTAGAATTATACACAATTCCAGTTACATACTCAATTCCAGAAAACAGTTTTCAACGTTGCTAAATGCTTTGCATTTTTTGTTTTATCATTTATAGAGATTCAATCTATACATCTTACATATCCCAAAATAAATTGTTATATTTATTAGTTAATAAACCATATGCATTTTAAAGAAGTTGAGAGAAGAGATAATATATATTTGTAGAGTTTCTTATAGTATTCTTCTTTTTTCACATTTCTGATTACCTTCATTTCTTCCTTTAATTTGTGTTTTCATTTGTTGTCATTTTTATACTCTAATATTGTCCTGATATTTTCAAATATATTTCAAGTCTATGTTATGAACTTCACTAGGAATACTGTAGCTACAAATTGCATCAACAATGAGATGTTTTGCCCATAAGGTTAATAAGAATTAGCAAACAACCACATCATTTACAGACAAGTAAGTGTGTGAATAGAATGCTGTTGACAGGAATACACATCTTGGGAAAACTAAATGGTGGTAAAATCTAATTTATCAATTAATTACTATCAAATCATTTATTTTAGAAACATATTTGCATATGTGAACAAAACTACAGGTACAATAATAGTAGTCCAAATATGTTTGAAATATGAAACATAAGAAGATTTTTTTTGTGAACTGTCTATTGATTACCTTATTTCATATAAAAATTATATTGAAATAAGAGGTTGAAATTCAAGCAGACTTGATTTGTACATACTTGCCAAATCTCATAGGATTCTATCACTTGGATAATATTTTAAATTAATAAACAGGATATACATAATAAAAGCCTAAAATTGAAACACAATATACATCTCCAAACAAGAAAATGGATTTACAAATGAATATGAAAAACAACCTATGGAGCCAAGTGTCTTCTATGTCATCAAGTGTATGTGTTTTTGTTTTTTTGTTTTTTGTTTTGCCTCCAGCTCAGGTGTTCTTAACATTTTTTGTTCCATGGACTCATTTGTCAGTCAGGTGAAAACCATGGACCCCTTACTAAGTCCACACTATACTGTGTATTATTTAATAAATATATCACACCATACCAACACATCCCCACAAGAATAATGTTGTTTATTTAATTTCAGTTCAAGCACAGGCATCCCATGTTAAGAACCCCTGCTAGCTGTTACAGCATAGCTCACATGGTTCTGTAGTGACTGATTCCATTTTTAAACATCACAAAATTTTGTTCACTTGGATACTGAATGTTTATTCACTAGGTCCTTTTGTGATTGTCCATTGATGGCGGTATAAGCCCTGATTAGTTTAGAATCCAGAATGATTAATACATATTTTTTAATGTCAAAGATAAACTGGAAGGCATAATGACTGGGAAGGAAATACAAACTCTTCTCACAATGGAACATGAATATAAAGGAAACTGTTTAGAAGTTATTATAGACTGCTTCTTGATACAACTGGAAAAATAAAAAGTACCAACCAGGAAAGTTTAAGGGAAAGTCCTCAAAGAGGGTAGCTGCTTACTTTCTGGCATTATTTTAAACCCTGACCAAGATTCCTATTTTGTTATTGGGATTTGTACAGAACAACAAACAAATGGAATCCAAAAATCAAACCAGCTGTTGTCATTAGGGATATTCCCTTCTGCTTCAGTGTTTTCATAACTGTCTCCTACTGTCACCTGTAATTGAGGTAGAAAGAGTTGCCCCTGCTACAGGACTTGTTGCTCACAGTCCCCATATTATTTTATGATGTCAAAAAGCAGACAACTGATTGCCTTTTGTGTTTTACTCTTGGCTGTGCCTGTCTTTCTCCTGCACACCAACTTATAGCATCAAGATTCACAAAGTGCTAGGTCATTATGAAATTTCACTCTTCTATACACTGCTAATTTGCCTGGAATAACAACAAAAATCAGTGCCAAGGTCCTTATGCTCTTAATATTTTAAAATGAAATTATAACAGGAGGGCAACAAAGACCCCCAAATAAATCACTGTTCTTTGGATCAAGATATCATCCAATCTGCAATACATTCATGTAAACCCCACTAGAAGAGGATGCCATAGCAGGTATCCCCTCTTCTCTTAAACATTGGTTTCTAAAACTTAGTTTGTTTGTTGTACACAGCCATTAAATATTATATTCTAAACAACACTGTTAATTTAAAAACATACACAGGCAGAAAACTTGCTGAAAGGGTCAAGTGACATCTCTCTGGGGCCACTTAGGAATATACCTGGAAATTGGAAACTTCTGTGCTGTTCAGTGCCTAGGTTTTTTGCAACTTAAATGCAAATTAAGTGTAAAAGCTAATCAAGACTAAAATATAGTTCTAAGAAAATCCCCCTTTGTTTTTAATGTAACACAGTAATGTAGGGGTTCTTAACAAGGGGTCTGTGAGATTGACTTGAAATTCAATAAAACATTATTCTTGTGTGGATGTGATGGTGCTGATGTGATATATTTATTAAATAATACACAGTATAGTGTGGACTTATTGAGCGGTCCATGGTTTTTACCTGACTGGAAAAGAGGTCGTGGGGGAAAAATAAAAAGTTTAAGAACCCCTGCACTAATGAATAACAGGTAAACAGGAATTTCCTGAAATACTAACCTGAGAATTCTTGTTCAAAAATTCATTGAATTTTTTTCTTCATGATTGAAAAACACAACTCACTACATCAGATTTTAATAACTCATAAATATCCCAAACAATTTCTTATAAAATGCAACGTATTAACTGTGCAAGAAGATAATGGCATTTGGCTTCTCTTCATTAGTTATCCAGGTGAAAACTGATTATATCATTATCCAGTTATTAGTTTGGAAAATCTGCCATCTCTGATTATCAATATATAGATCTCTGCTTCCTGCAAGCAATTGGTTTCTATAGTTTCAGTTTACCCCATTGGTCACAGGTGAGCTACTGATACCCTTTCAGGCCCCAAATAAAGTCCATCAACAAATTCCAGCATGATGAGAACAGAGCTCCAGGCCTCCTTTCTTAGTTCACATTTGCAGTCACCTAAATCTGAATCCTAATAATGGTTTCTTTCAGAAGAATGAAGGGGGGCTCCCAAAGATAAACTCCATCTCTTCCTACCACAGCCTCCAATCCCATGTTGGCCCATCACTTTTCAATCTCTCATTGTCCATTCTATCATTGCATATTGAGTGGATCTGGGTACCAAACATAACTTCAGTCAAAGGGAAAAACAGAAGACCCTCAAAGCACAAGGAGATCAACAGGATTACAGTTATTGCTGGTGAAAAATGACTTCAATCTAGTGTCCTCTAACACATCAAATAAACTGAAATGCACAGAAAATTAAAGCATGGAGGAAGACAGAGTTATATATAAGTAAAGTACACTAAAAACCTCTGATTATTTTCTCACACACAATAATTCACACACAAGAGTGATGATTAATTTTTTGAATACATCTTTTGCAAATCCTGCTGTAGTATTATGCTCAAGCATGGTACAGTGGTAATTTTGGAAATTGTAAATGGCTCTGCCAGGTTTCTGCAGTAAACTCTCAAAGTATTCTTTACAGCATTTCCTGCGTGTACTGTCCCAGAGTCAGTCAGCATCCTACACATAGAAGAAGACGGAGACTAATGCTAAGCAGTTAAAAATGACTACATTGACCAAAGAGTATGAAGAGGCTTTGGAAGGTAGCAACATATTGAATATCACCACAAGGACTGCATAGAAAACACACAGGCACATCATGACAGCACAAATCATGTTAAATCCATCCCAGATGAACCTGGCCCTGTGAGCCCTGGAGGAGGAGTCTGAGGTAATAGTTGTCACAGTCAGCCACATCTCAGAGTCTGTGTTCTGATGAGTGAAGATTCCCCTGACTCACCTTCACGAATTATTCTAAACATTACTTGAACATTTTGTGCCTTCTCTTCAGGATAATGTTAAGCTGCATGCTCTCTAAGGTGATAGTGAACCCTATTGTAAATGCAAATTATCCAGTTATGGACCTGATTATTAGTACTTAAAAGCCTCATTGTCCCTAAGAGTTGTATCTTTCAGGAAATGAACTCCCTTCTCAGATTCCTCCCCAGAACATTTAATTAGCTTTTCATTTTAATTAGTCAATTGCAAGCTAGTACAAAAGTTCATGATCTATGTAAATATCCTTTCAACCTCTGCTTGCCAGTGGAGAAAAAGACTAACTCAGCAAAACTTACATAGGACTGCAAGAACCCATGAACAATAGCAAGAAGGTTCATCTTCTTGAGGAAAAGACCCAACTCTCACAGATGTTTTTCCTGTACGAGAAAATGATTTTAACATCTTCATGGTTGGCATTTGGTTTCACATCATTTTAAAGAATGGACAACTGAAATAAGGTTGTATATATGGTTTAGGTAAACAAATGTTCCCAAATCTATATGTATCTATTCTAAGCAAACATATGCCATTAATCTGCCCAATGTAGCTCTCTTGATATGATTTAGAAGGTAAATTTACTTCACCACTTTCATTCCACTATTCTTCAGGAAAATAAAACATTGGCTATTTTATTTTAACTTGGTTTGTTATATCATTTTTTCTTTTCCTAATCAAGATTTTACTACATTTTTATAACAATTTTAGAAAATTTGGAAAATACAGGAAGTAAACTATTTTCAAATCAATCTGTTTCTGAACAATTATTATGGAAAGGGTAGAATGCATTATATTTCTAGCATTATACTGACCCTTCAATGAGGGCTTATAGATGATCTACGAAACTTGAAGCCTCTAAAAATGTCAGTCATCTAGTTATGCATATTTGAAAGGTGCATGTTATTATCATATGCAATATCAATATCTTAGACCAAGCTCACATAGAGAATCTTAAGGTCAACCTCCATCCCCCCAGGCAATCTCATTGTCTAGGTTATAATAGTGTACAGAAAGGAAGAAAAAGAAGTGATATCTGGAATTCTAATACTTCTTATTCAAACTTATAAAGGGAACTAAAACAGATTTCAGGTATTGTTAGCAGTAAATAACTTCTCCAATCTGTTCATAATGTTTATGCTCAATTTAATCATATATATAAAAGAGGAAACCCTATTTTTGAACAGATGAGGTAAATATTTTCTATTTTATGCATAAGCTGTCAGCTATCATATACTCTTAATGTCTTAATGACTATCTTACTATAATTTACTTAGGATGCACTGAAAGAATATAGTTTTCAAGATGTGAATTTTCCTGAGACAAGCTGATGATCTGAAAATGTTCCTCAGAGTAAACTAGAAACAAATATAGAAAAAAGAGGATGATTCTAAGGAAGTGTATGAATGAAGTAGTTATTATTCTTCTTATGTTTCCACACTCATCAGTATGTCTGATGAATTTACAAAAATGACAATCAGAATTCTTGTTATGGGATTTCCTCCTTATTAGATGCTACAGAGACTGTGCACTACCCTACTCCTCCTAATTTATTTGATAGTACTCACAGGGAATCTTTTTATTATCACGCTCACCACCCTTGACCAACATCTCCATTCCCCATGTATTTCTCCCTGAAGAATTTGTCCTTAATTGATATCTACTTTATTTCTGTTACTGTACCCAATTCTTCAGGAACTCTCTTACAAACAGCCAGTCCATCTTTTTTCTAGGGTTGCCTCACAGGTGTCCTGTGTTACATTTTTTGCTGGTACAGACAATGTTCTGCTTTCAATGATGTCTTTTGACGACCATGCTGCCATCATCCATTCTGTGCTCTATGAGTCCATAATGAATCTGACCTATGAGTCTTGGGTGCAGATTTTACCTGCATTGTGGCTCAGTGGATGTGTCTATGACTCCATATGTGGTAGATACTTTCTCTGTCAGTTTCTGTGAGCTGAACATAAAGTATCAGGTTTTCTGTGATATTCCATTGCTGCATATTCTTTCTTATTCTGGAGAGCACATTTTAGAGTATGCATTTATTATTGTTTGTTGTTTTGCTTTCCTGTGTTTCATTTTAAAGGTTGTTTCCTAAGTTTATATTTTCTCCACTGTCCTAAATATTAAATCTGCACAAGGCAGGTTCAAAATTTCATCCACCTGCTGGCCTCATCCCACTGTGGTAAACTTCTTACTTTCTTCAGGATTCATTGTGTAGATTCCAACTCCAAATCTCCATCAACAATGAACCTACTTATGAATCTGTGTTTTACTCTCAGTTACCTCCCACCCTGAATCCTATTTGCAGCCTGAGAAGCAGGGATGGAAGTTGGTCTTTGCAAAATGTTCAGTATAAATATGACTCCAAAGTGGTAAAAGTCTAAAATATCCATGACTTAATTATCTACTAAAGCATATAAAATCACTTAGTGCACTTTAATTGATCTTTAATTGATCTTTAGTCTCTCCTTCCGACAGACATCATGCTTAACAATTATATAGATGGTGTAATGTTGATTGAACCTAGTGAGCAAGAAGTAGCAACTATTCTAGACTTATTGGTAAGGCATTTGCCTTTCAGAGGATGGGAGATAAAAACAGGAAAAATATAGAGGTCTTGCAAATTTCTAGGTGCTAATGGTGAGGGGCATTTTATGATATCCATTTTATAGTAAAGGATAAACTGTTGAATCCAGTCCCACCTATGACCATATAAAAAGCACAATGCTTAGTTGGCCTCTTTGGATTTTGGAAACAACATATTCCTCATTTGGCTGTGCTATATTGGCCCCATTTACTGAGTGACCAGAAAAGCTGCTAGTGTTTAGTGAGAACCAGAGAAAGAGGAAGTTCTTTGACAGGTCTAGGCTGCTATACTAGCTTCTCTGTCATGGCCATATGATCCAGCAGATCCAATGGTGGTGAAAGTGTCTGTGGAAAATAGAGATTCCCCCTGGGGTATTTGGCAGGCTTCTATAGAATAACAACATAGAAGACCTTTAGGACTTTGGAGCAAATCCTTGCCATCCTCTGCAGATAACTGCTCTCTTTTTTGAATCAGCTTTTGATCTCTTACTTGGTCTTAGTGGAGACCAAATGCTTGACCATGATTCACCAAGTTACCTTAAGACCTGAGATGCCTATCATTAATTGGGTGTTAACTGATTCACCATACAATAAGATTGGGCATGCACAGAAGCTCTTCATCATAAAATGGAAAGTGTATATAAAATATATGTCTCAAGCAATCTCTGAATGCACAATTATGTTACATGAGGAAGTGTCCCAAATGCCCATGGACCCCACTCATGCCACCTTACTTTCTTTTTACAAACCCTCAGCTAAGGCCTCTTGGGTAGTTCCTTATGATCAACTGATTGAAGAAGAGAAAACTCAAACCCTGCTAACAGATAGTTCTAGGCAATATTCATGTACCACTGGAGAGTGGACAGTTGCAGCACTAGGTTTCCTTTCTGGAACATCCCTGAAGGACAGTGGTGAAGTGGATTGAATATCAAGCTATGCACCTGGTTGTTCATTTTGCTTGGAAGGAAAAATGTTTGGAGATGTGTTTGTATACTTATTAATTCAAGGGCTGTTGACAATGTCTTGGTTGGATAGTCAAGGACTTTGAGGGAAAATGATAGGAAAATTGATGACAAAGCAGTCTGGGGAAGAAATATATGGATAGACCTGTTGTAGTGGACAAAATACATGAAGACATTTGCGTCCAATGTGAATGTCTACCAGAGGATGACTGAAGCTGGAGAAGACTTTATTAATCAAGAAGAAAAGATGACCAGTTCTGTAGATATCTTTTGTCCTCTTTCACTAGCCACACCTTTCATTCCCCAATGAATGGATGGAGTTTATGCATGGGCTAAGCAACATTGAATTCCACTCACGAAAACTGATCTGGTTACAGACACTGCTCAGTGTCCAATCTGCCAGCACCGGAGCCCCATACTCAGTAAACAATTTGGCAATATTCTCTGATGTGATCAGCCACCATTCCTGAGGGCTGATTATTTATATTGATCTATTTCTATCATGGAAGGGACACTGATTTGTTCTAAATGGAATAGACACATACTATGGCTATGGGTTTGCCTTCTCTGCCTGCAGTGCATCTGCTAAAACTACCATTTTTGGACTTACAGAATGCCTTATTCACTGTCATGATATTCCACACAGCCCTACTTCTGATCAAGAATCCTACATCACAGTAAATTATTTGTGGGAATGTGTACATGATCATGGAATTCTCTGATGTTACCATATTCTCCATCATCCTGAAGCACCTGGATTGGTAGAATGATGGAATGACCATTTAAAGACTCAGTTGTTGTGCAAATTAGATGGCAATACCTTACAGGGTTGAGGCAGTGATCTCTATGAATGCTATGTATACTCTATATTAGCATTCACTTTATGGTGCTATTTTTCCCATAGCCAGGATTCATGGGTCCAGGAATCAATGTATGGATACTGAAGTGGCCTCAATTACTATTACTCCTAATAATTCACTAGAAAATTTTGTTTCTTGTCCCTGCAGACTTAAACTCTGCTGGTCTACCAGTCATAGTTCCAAAAGGATTACTTCTACAGGGAGATGCAATGATGATTCCATTGGACTGGATTTTAAGACTGCCAACTGGCCACTTTGGGCTCTTCATGCCTCTAAATCAACACACAAAGAAGGGAAATACTTTACTAGTTGTGGTAATTTATCCTTATTATCAGGGAGAAATAGGATTGCAACTACACAAGAGAGCTAAGGAAGAGTTTGCCTGGAATATAGGAGATTAAGGCATCTTAATCTACCATGCCGTTGATTCAGAGCAATGGAAAAGTGCAACAACTCAATCCAGGGTGGACTACCAACATCCCAGAAACTTCAAGAATGAAGGTTTCGGTCACCCCAGTAGGCAAAAAATCATGGTCAGCTGAGGCACTTCCTGAGGGTAAAGGGAACTTGGAATGGGTGATGAAGGAAGGCAGTGATAGATATGGCATATGACCATGTGACCAGGTACAGAAATGAGGACAGTAATGGTTATAAATATTTCTTCCTTGTTTTGAGTATGTATGTATATGTACATAAAGAACATATCTTTTGTATTCTTTCCTACCTTATTCCTTTATCATATGACATAAATTGTATTAGTTTCAGGTCATAATATTTAGTTATAGGATATGAAGTTTAAGGGTGACTATTACCCAAGAATTTGTACCCTATTCTAGATAAGTTTAGCACATTTTTGGTTGCACACTGGGCAATTGAGTATTATTAAATGAAAATATGTCTGTTATTGTTTTTATTTAGAGATTAAATAAGGTTTAAGATGATGTATATGGCTGCCAAGCTGACAAAGCTGGACTGTGTATCAAGAAGTGGGGTATAGGCACACTAGCACATCTAAAAATGTGACTGTGATAGCACTCTCAGATGAATGCTTTTTAAGCAGGAAGTCATTCCAGTGGTGATAAATGAGGCTATGGTGCTGCTTTATGTGGAATAAGTATTTCTATAAATTCAGGGGCTTGTATTTCATTTTTCCCAAATTTATGAACTTTTTTCTCTTATATTCCATGCTATTAGTGCTTTTCCACAAAAATCTTAATTCAAAGTCATGAAAATTTTCTCTTAGGTTTTCTACTATAAGGGCAAGATGGCGTTGGTGTAGGAGGGTGCACACTGCAAGCTCCCAGAGCAAGGCGGATTGGGGACGGGGTCCTGCCCGGGGGTCTGTGCTGTGCACGCGTGGAGTGAGAAGCTTGGGTCATCTATCTGCGCGGATCGGCGGTGTGGACCGAACGGTGGAGATTCGTGAGTTTTGAGGCTGCCGGTGGAGGTTGGCACAGGCGGCTGAGCCCCGCGGTTACGGAAATAAAAAATAAAACGGCCATTTGGAGCCGCGGG
>JAKSZT010053994.1:1383724-1466647 GCA_026826555.1 Tolypeutes matacus
AAAAAAATCTGATTGTTCTTTTTAAAGCAATGTAATCTAAAGCAGACTGTATAACCTGGAATTTCAGAGGGAAAAGAGACTAAAAGATCTATGTATTTCAAATAATACTACTAAATTACTAGGAACAGAGCCATCTGGCCAGAATTCATGTTGATATGTGAAAGAGAGATCAGTAATTTCTTTGGAGTACACCTGCATGAACTATCTTACAAAATAGGCAAAATATGAGTTTGGGGGAACAATGAGATATGCTGAGCCTAAATCAATGTTTAGCAACTCTAAGGGGCAGGAAGTGACTATAAAGTAATTAAAGTTTTTGTGTGCTGTTTGTGAAATTATTCTTATTTATTTTAGAGTCCTATATCCATATTATCATAATGATCTGATAAGGGGAAAATGGCATTTCATATCATCGCTTCTGGAAACTAGGATAGATATCTCTTATCCAAATTTCTTGGGAATTTGTTTTGTGTTGCCTACTTTCTCACTTTATTCCTATATTGTTCTCTGAGAAACAAAATATATTATGTACAGGAAAAGCAAATGAACATGAATTGACCTTAAAGAGCTTACCATGTAATAGGGGAGCTTATAGTCTAGAATTAATCCAATTATTTTGGTTGCATTCATCTTGCTTCTTCAAATACATGATATTTGGCTTAATAGAAGAATGGTGTCATACTTTAATACCTCCCTGTGGTGTTGGGTATCAGTAACAGCCCACATGCTTGTAGCAGCAGCAGGCTTTTAACAGGATGGTGCAATAGTATTATCAAACCTTTGAGATAACCCTACCACAAATCACTGCTGCGTTTACAGAAAAAGGAAGCACAACCTTAAAAGAATTAAAAAGGAAAAAATATATAAATATTATGTCCCAGACTTAAGTGGCTTACAGATAATTCTCAGAATGCATAGCACAGTGTGATCCAAATAGTGGATTTCAACAAATACTTGATGTTTGATTGATTGATGTAGAAGAATAGCTAATTGACTGGACCATTTCTCTGGGCCACACCAATTTATAAATCAGTTCATAGATACATTGCAAAAAGAGTGCCTTTAAATTTTTTTTTAATTGACATATATCATTCATACATGAATATACATAAACAATAAATGTATAGGGAAGTGGATGTGGCTCAAGTGGTTGGGCATCTGCCTATCATATGGAAAGACCTGGGTTTATTCCTCGGGACCTCCTGGTAAAATAAAAAAAATGAAAAAAAAAATAAGTGTCATAGTTTTAGCTCATTGACTTAGGTCTATGATGAAGTTGAGATTTTTTTTTTTTTTTTAATTATGAATCAAGGATCAAAGTTCATTTTGCTTCATATGACTATTACATTGTTCTAGTAATGTTTGTTAAAACAATTTTCTCTCCCCATTAAAATATCCTAGCAGCTTTGTTCAAAATAAATTAATGATCTATAATATGTTTGGCTATATTTCTGGACCCAACTTTCTATGTGATCTTTATTTATCTCTTAACAACAGTGCCATGTAGTCTAGATTAGAGATGCATTATAATAAGTCTGTAAATCAGGTAGTACATTGGTGCAAGATTTATTCATTATTTCCCAAACAGTGTTAATTATAAGAACATTGTATTTATATTTCTATTTTAGAATTGCTTTGCCAATTTCAAAACCTTGCTGCTTACAATCATATTTATTGGAATGAAAAGCAGATCAAAGTAGAGACCATTGATGTCATAACAATATTGATTTTTTAGAAAAATGAAGATTTATATCTCCATTTTTAAAGATCTTTAAAAACTTTCTCAATAAACTTTTATAGTTTTCAGGACTGGTTATACCCATATTATGTGAAATTCATCCTTAATTTATTTATTTTTATCCTAATTTACCTTAATATAAATGGATATATTTTGAATTTACATTTGTTCATTCCTTACTCTGTTAGAATACAATATTATCTTGCTACATTTATAGCTAATTTAATAGTTCTAATGACTTTTTAGTAGATACCTTAGGATTTTCAAGGATAATAATTTGTATGAGAATATAAACATCTTTATTATTTTTTTATAGAACCATTACTTTAATGAAAAAAATTGTTTCCAGGCACATTTATTTTACTTATCCAAAAAAAAAAACCAAACTGAATTGTTTCTCCAGTGATGAGAAAGATGAATAAACAAGCACGGATTGGCTAAGTGATATGAACTAGGTCTTCTTGATAATGAAAAAAATTAAAAAGTAATGTTTGGTCATTTTCACATCTCAAAAACTAAATCCTTTTTTTACCTTTAACACTGATATATCTTCTTTGTCTTTGCTATAAAAATATTACAATATTGCTGTTAACTATAGTCTATAAGTTACATTATTTGTGTTTTCCCATGTATAGCCATGTTTTTAACAACCTGTAATAGAGAAATATTATTTTATTTGTGTTATTAACCACAATCCTCAGCTTAATTCTTCATTTTCTGTACTTTTTAGTTTTTGTTTGTTTGTTTGTTTGTTTGCCTTATTACACTAGTTAGGACATTCTGTATAATGCCAAATGAGAGTGGTGGTAGATTATATATTCTTTTGTCTCAGATGTTTATGAGAAATCATTCAGGTTTTCACCATTAAGTCTGATGTTAGCTGTAGATTGTTTTGTTTTTCTTTGCTTTAAAAGATGCCCTTTATCAGCTGATAAATGTCTCTTCTGTTACCATAATATTAGATTCTGAAATTTTTTTATCACAAATGATGAATTTTGACAAATATGTATTCTAAGGTTACTGAGATAATTGTTTGATTTTTAAAAATAATATTGTGAAAATGTCAGAAATATGGAGATACAGGTGAATACAGGAAGTCACAGCCAAAATGGTACAGAAGCCACTGGAGTCATAAAATGCTATGAACATTTTATCTTGAATAAAAGCAGATGTGTGAAATAAGCCTTACTTATAACATAAAAATGGATAATAATACAACATGCATCCCCCAGAAACCATGGAAGGAAGAGAGAGAAATGAAATATTAATGTTATAAAAGAAATTCCCTGGAAAAGCCTCTCCTCAGAATTAGGTAATAAAAGAACACATTTCACTTGCTTGGAACACTGGAGAACAATAGAGGACTAGAGAAAGATATGACAAACACTGAAACAAAGTAAAAGAAAAACAATGTCCAAGATCAGGTAGGAGACTTTCTTCTTGGAGCCACCAGTGCAGACCCTCCCCCTAACTGATCCTGTGCAGTTAGGGAGTTGCACAGAAACAGTATGGATCAGGATTTTCATGCTGCAGATGCAGACAATAGAGCCACTAACCACAGAGAGTTAAAACCCTAGGCATATCAAGACACAGGGACCCAAATCTGCAGAGAACCAGGGTAGAACACAAGGCTTTGAGACACGCTTCACACCAAAAGGCCACAGGGGAAAAAATAACAACACGAAAAATCTGTTGGCAAAAGGTGCGCAAATTCAATCTAGTTTCTGTTGTTTAAACCACCTAAACCTAAACACAAAACAGACTTTACTGGTTTGACCCACCTTTCTGGATTAAACACATCTGGCTCCCCAGGTCAGGATGTCATGACTTGGAAAAAATGGGAAGCAGAAAATCCCCTGCAGAAATGAAAAAGAGGAAACCTGGTCTGTTGTAAGACAGAAGGGGCCCAGAATTGAAAAGCATAAGGAAAATGGGGCATTGAGTGAGGAAGAGAATTTAAACAAATCATAGAGAATATCCTGCAAAAAAACACACAAAAAGAACAGATCAACATTCCCAGAGAAGGTATTGGACCCCAAATTTGGACCTTTGGGAATAACCAGAGAGAAAACTTTAACACTAGAGCTAAGCAGAACTTACATATACTATGTCTGCAGACAGAAACCTAGGTCAACCTAAATTCACTCAGACCCAACTCCTTGTGCTTGGTTTTACTCTTGTTTAAATATCTAGGTTACTACTTAGCATTTGCTTTGATTATGCATTAGCTGTTATGCATATGGATGAACACACATAGGTAGCTATATAATTGTATGATTAGTATGTTCAGGAAATCACACTTGCACATACATTGAATGATCAAAAAAGGGGTGGATAATTCCACCCCTTGATGGGAATTTTACGATGTTAATTAAGCAAGTTGAAGTGAGGATGGCAAGGAGCTTCTTCTGCACAGGTCTAGCCAACTGCTTGAAACTGATTTTCATAATTCATTGCTTCAACAGGATGTTCTTGACCACCAAAAGTGGAATTTGGCACGAAGAGAAGGTTGCATCTTATTACCTTTTAATTTACAAATAATACTTTCCTTTGTATCTTAGCACCATGGAGAGAAACAAGTTACTTTCATGTATTTATTCATCCTACATTCATCAAAGGAATAGAGGAAAGGAAGATTTCTCCTGGACGTGAAATAGTTTCTCAAAAACTGCAGTCTTGAAAATTGTACCACATATCCAAATCAAGAATCAGATGAAGAAGAACTTAGTAAACCTGAAGAATTAAACACAGGGTACTCTTAATGTCCAGATTAAGTTGGAACAAGCATCAAATAAGATATCTGAATTATATGAGAAATATTGTATTCTGCTATTTGAAGGTGGATTGAAATTGGATAAAAAGTATACTGCAAACTCTAGTGCAACAATATTTGAACAATTTTATGCCAACAAATTCAATACCCTATATAAAATTGACAAATTCTTAGAGGCACACAAACTATCTATGCTGACTCAAGAAGAAATAAACACCTCAATACACTAATACCAGGTAAAGAGACTTAATCAATCAACAAAACCTCCCCAAAAAGAAAAGCCCAGAATGAGATGGCATCACAAGTGAATTATACCAATCATTCCAAGAAGAATTAACATGAATCCTGATCAAACTATTCAAAAAAATTGATGAGGATGGAGTACTTCTTTACTCATTCTTTGAGGCTATCATCACCATAACACCTAACCTGATAAAAGACATAGCAAGAAAAAAAATTAGACCAATATGACTTATGAATACAGATACACAAATCATTAAGAAATACAAATAAATCTTATCCAAAAGCATATTAAGAGAAATATACACCATGATCAACTGGGATTTATTGCAGGAATGCAAAAGTGGTTCAACATAATAAAATAAATTAATATAATATTCCACATTAATAAATTGAACAAAGGGGTAAAAAAAACATGATCATCTCAATTGACACAGGAAATGCATTTGACAAAATCTAACACTGCTTTTTGATTAAAAAAAAAAATCATAAGCCTATGAATAGAAGGAAACTTTCTCAACATGATAAAAGGCAAATATGAAAACTCTATAGCTAATATCATACACATCATAAAATATTCATCAGTAAAAGTTGGGAAACTTTCTCCCTTTTATTAGGAACAAGACAAGGATGCCCACTTTCACCACTGCTAACTAACATTTTACTGGATTTATAGCCAGGAAAAAATTAGGGGAAAATTTTTTAAAAACATACAAATTGGAAAAGAAGAAATAAAACTTTTCCTTTTTAACTGATGACATGATCCTATATAAAGAAAATCCTGAGAAAATTTCATCAAGGCAGCTAGAGCTAATACATTATTTGAGCAAATTGACAGGGCATAAGATCACAAAAATCAGTGGTGTTCCTATAAGTACTAATGAACAATCTGAAAGAATATCAAGGAAAATATTCTATTTACAATAGCAACAAAAAGAATCAATTATTTAGTAATAAATTTAACCAAGTAGATAAAGGATTTGTATATGAATAACTAAAGAATATTGCTTATTGAAATTTTAAAAAAGACCTAAATAAATTGTGAGACATACAGTGTTCATGAATTTGAAGACTAAATATTTTGTAAATTCAATTCTACCCACAATGAATTTACAGATTCAATGCATTCCCAATAAAAATTCCAACAGCCTTCTTTACCAAAATGGAAAAGCCAACCATCAAATTCAGATGGAAGGGTAAATGTCTTCAAATAGGCAATATAATCTTGGAAAAGATGAATAAAGTTAAAAGATACACACTTCCCAATCAAAGAAAAAAAAAACTGAACACAAAACTAAAATAATCCAAACAGTGTGGCACTTGCATGAGGACAGACACGTAGACCAATGGAATAGAATCTAGATTTCACATCTATTTCAAATTCATTTTTTTTTAATTTTTAAATTGACCCGGCCCGTGGGTCGGTCGAACCGAAACCTGAAAGGAGTGGGAATGACGGAGACAAGAGACACGAAGAATGGAGACAAGACAGGGCTCTGATCAAGTCTCGTTTATTGAGGTTAAGCTGTGGGTATATATAATGAATGAGGAAGCCTCCTGATTGGTTGCTCCTACTATCGTGGAGTCCCCTGATTGGGCACGCCCACTTTGGGTGGGAAACCACCGCCCTGGGCACTCCCACCTCTGGCGGGAAACCTCTGGCGGGAAACCACTGCCCAGTACTGATTGCATAAAGAAGAAGTACAGAACGAGAAATAGGAAATAGTTGCAAAAAATGGTGTTAGCATACAAGATGGCCGTAATAATACCGGTGCCAGGGGCAGCTTCCCACAGGTCCCCCTTCTTTATTTTATTTCAAAGAAGTGGATGACTGACAAGGTGACCAGTCTTGAGGGGACTGTGCCTGTCTTAGGTCAGGGTGAGCGATAGAAAGGCAGCGTTTACCTTACCCGTCATTGAGAATCGAGGCAGCAAAGGCCACGTCTCTGTCTTAGGTGGTTATTTCTGCTGATGTGAAATGCTCAGTTGTCCATCATTGGCTAGCCAGTCCAGTGCACCAAGACATTTTGGTGAAGTTTTTTAAGCTTCACGATCGGCCATGTCCAGTCGATGATAATGGACCTGGATGGGCTGCATTCTTATGGTATCCAGTTGTTGTTTCACAAAGGCCATGAGTTTGTTAAAGAGAAAAGGTCCTAGTGATAGGAGTATTAATAAGCCAAGCATAGGTCCCAAGATGGGGAGTAGATAGGGTAGCATCCCATTAAGCCGACTCCATAAGGGTTTGTCGACTAATTATTTTCTTCTTTTCTCCAGGTCTTCTTGCAGCATTTTGATTTTGTCCCGGACAATGCCAGATTTATTGGCATAAAAGCAGCATCATTCCTGTAAGGCTAAACATATCCCCCCATGTTCAGCTGTTAATAAGTCTAATCCCCTCCTATTTTGTAATACTACCTCGGCCAAGGAGTCTAATTGATCCTGGATATCTTGAATAGTACCTGGCAAGGCTTGAACATCTTCAATTAGTTGTTTAGATAAACTTTTATATTGAGTGATAGAGAATCCTAAACTGGTTGATCCAGTGGCTAAGGCTCCAGTTATACCTAAGGTAGCCAGAAGTGGGATAAACTGTACGGCCCTTTTATGGCAGCCAGTTATGAAGTCTAACCTAGGAATTGGCACAGGCTCCTCTCCTGGAATAATATCTATGTCGGGGAGGAGGGTGGCCAGAGTACATAACCCTGTCCAGTTAGTAGGTAAGAGGGAATAGGCAAGATTATTGCCGCAAACGAACACGGAGCTTTGGCTTGTGCAGAGAGCATCAGATATATTGATTATTGTGTTACATTGAGCAAATTGGAGCAGCCCCAAATTGATTTCATCATTATTGTTAAGCAACTGGGAGAATAGACAAAGAGAACTATTCAAAAACATTGGTTGCACTGCAACTGGTGGGATAAGGGCACAAGAATCGTTATGGGAGCTGCGATTGTGATAAGGATAATAAGTATCGTTGAGGGCTGGTATAGCTGATGGCATAGGAGCTCTTGATTGTAAGCACAGCCAGCAGTCTTGAGTGAGATTAGGCACTGATTCATTAAGCATTCTGAAAGTGGCTTTAAGAATGTCAAAAGTTTGAGCGTCTATATCTACGTTCTCAGTTGTAGGTAAGGCCAGGAGGTGATAGCCAATTTGAGGATATAGGTTTTTTATTAATTCTTCCACTCTATTTTGAATGGAAATTTGTCAGACCTGGTCCTGTGGGCCTCCCCCGTCTGACACATGCACAGGAGGTTTTTGGTTCCAGCAGACCGGTTTCCCTACCTGGCCTATAAAGGAGGCTTGGGCAAGCTTAGGGTAAGTAGTCCCTGGGCTGGTGTCCCAATCTCCTCCAGAGCTGCCAGGAAAATTCTTGGTTAAAATGGCAGTAAAATATGTTTTATTGTCCAGTCTGGTACAAGTCTGGAATTTACTATAACAAGTGCTGTGCATGGTCTGTGGAAAGGTGGTACAGGGGCAACTCCCCGGTCTGCCATTAATAGAGGGGATTGCCTTTGGATGATTTATACATACCCATAGCTTCTCAAGTACTCCAGAATTGATTGGCACAGCCTGTAGATAGGCAGTTGCTGTGCCGCATTGTACTGCTCAGGTATATGTCCCGGGAGTGGCTGTGTAGCCCCCACGATATTCACAAGGTTTCCCACAGAGCTTCTCTAACAAGGTATTAGGGGAAACCGGGGGTCCCAAGTCCCCATGGGAGGTGGCCAAAAGACAGCACACCATCCAGATTTGTAGGTATGGGTTTCCATGCTGCTTCATTTCCTATAAGGCAAAAAAAACAATGTTTTCTCAGGGAGAGTCCTCTGCCCTGGACACATGGTTATTGTCTATTTGTTTGACCATTCATTCCGGCAGCCATCTGGCTGCATCCATTTCTTTAGAATAAATGCAAACTGACCCTCTACCCCATATCAGGACAGGGTCTGGTCCATGACAAGTATTATCCAGAGGGTCTTTCCATAAGATGGTAGCAAATTTTGTATTAGTATTAGTATGCCAGAAACGTTCTGCTGCAGAGCGTCCATCTTTGTCCAGAATTTAAAAATTTAAAATAAAAAGAGAATGAGCTAATAAATTTCTGGGGGATCCCTTATTAGGGTACCATTCCCCCCCTCTTTATTTTATTTAAGGTATTTTTTAAGGATAAATGTGCTCTTTCTACTATTCCTTGTCCTTGAGGGTTATATGGTATTCCTGTAACATATTTAATATTCCAGTCACCGGAAAATTTTTTGAAAGATTGACTAAGATAGGTATGCCCATTATCAGTTTTTAGCTGTGCTGGCAGGCCCATTACAGCAAAACAATGTAATAAATGAGAATGTACATGAGAGGCCTTTTCGCCAGCTTGAGCAGTTGCCCAAATAAAATTAGAATATGTGTACCCTGTCACATGCACATACTGAAGGTGGCCAAAAGAAGGCACATATGTAACATCCATTTGCCAAATTTCATTAGGATGTTCTCCATGGGGATTAGTTCCTGGAGAGAAAGTGGGGGCATTTATGGGCCCAAAAGTAGGACATTGTCTAACAATCCTCTTTCTTTTACTGTTAAGTGGGGATATTTATGACATAAGCCAGAAGCATTAGTATGTGTAAGTTTATGATAATCAGAAGTTTTTTTTGTATCTTTGTTGGGTAGGAATATCCATTCTATTATGCCGTCCTCTTGCCAAAGAATCCCAGTAGGGGAATGGCAAGATGGAAATATTAAAAGAGAAATTGGAAAGTTTCTATTTATCCTTGTTGGCTGGCTATTTTGCAGTCTTTTTTCCAGTCATTTTAACTCCTCTTTTGTTTCCAGGCTTAAAATGTGAGGACTATTTAAGTCAGGGTCTCCTGTTAGGGTATTGAAAAGATTAGTTAAACCATAAGTTGGAATTCCTAAAGTGGGCCGTACCCAATTAATATCACCCAGTAATTTCTGAAAATCATTTAAAGTACATAAATTATCAATTTGAAACTGGACCTTTTGTGGAGTTATAATATTTCTATTAAGAGTTTGACCTAAATATTGAAAAGGAACCTGTTTCTGAATTTTTTCTTCTGCTATTTGCAACCCATGTTGAGGAAGAACTTCTTTAGCCAACTTGTGAGTATTTTGCTAATTCCTGAGGAAGGGGCCAGCCTCCCCAGGAAGGAACACAACACTCCTTGGGCAGTATATTTTAAGGTTTATGCATCAGTCCCTGGAAGAGTGGCCAGTTCCACCTGGGAGGAATACAACAGCTTTTGAAATATACTTTATCCTTTTTAATTTGTTACAAAACATCTTTGGTGTGCTTACTATTTTAGTTTCCATTTATTATTATTATATATAGCAGAGGGGGAGTAAATCAAATAAACTTAAGTTAAAGCATCTGCCTTTGGATTTTTAGGTAGGTAGTTTTATAACACATATTATACTTTAAAATAATTAAAATTATGATTAATAACAGTATACTTTTATTTAATATTACACTGAAACATTATTAAATTTTCAGCAATTTTATACACCCTTAAAGTATTTATATGAACTTTTTATTCATATAACTTTAATTGTTATAAAATTAGAAAATTTCCCTCGATTGCACAACAGTCTCAAATACTTTACTCAACCTACATCACATGAACTTAACCACTTTCAGTATTCCACCCCCTTCCAAGCAACAGACTAAAACATTTGTAACAGTTTGAAACCAAAAGCTTTTTTGAGAGAGCAGGTTTAAACATCATGTTCCCCCAAAAGCAACAAAACATGTCTCTCCAAGGAAACATCAAGGCCAAAGCACAGGAAGTTACTTTGATAAAACACTTTCCCTCTTGCACACTGATCACCCAGGAGAAAAAAATCTGTGCAAACTTTCACCAAAACAGACCAATGACTTGAGAAACTCTGAGAAAGAACAAAACTCCAGCCCTGTTTTAATAAGTTAGTCATTTTATCTTCTGATAAAATTACTTTCTTTTCTTTAATAATAAAAGCACATTCTATATATCTTCTTTACTTAAGTTACCACAATGATTTTAGAAATTGTTTCTAAGCAAACTTCTGACAACATACAATTACCATCAACATTAAACAAACTTGTTAGAATAATAATTTAGCTTGTTTATATCTATTTTTATTATTTTTAATTAATACCCATATTTATTAATATAAGGAATTATATAATGTTGGCCATTTGAATAGAGCTCTTTTAATAATTTTTATTCATCAATTTAATATTACCATCTGGAGGTATCAAAATATAGACACCGAACAACCAGACAAACACAAAACAAGTTACAACACATCAATAGAAACATATATCTTTGATTTCACAGATTTTGAGAATTTTTCTGAAAACTGTATTGCTAAGTTTTCTTACTTTTCCAGTGGTTTAATTTTATTAGTTTCTATCATCCCACAGCCTTATCATTATGTAAGCAGTAGGAGGTTTATAAAGTTGCTGTTGGAACTGAAGGATTAACATCCACAGCTGGAGTTGAAGAGCAACAGAAATAAGACTACACAAAGACCATACATGAAGGGGAATTATTTCTCCCTTTTGATAAGTGCTTTTTAAAGCTTTCTTCACTAACTTCCAATGTTTCAGTGGTTTAAAATATCCCACCCTTGTGGCTGAAACCAATAACAATGTTTCTGTACAAGAGAAAAAAGTTCCTCAAAAGCCTAGGATTTAAGTAACACAGGTGCTTTTTAATAAAGTTTTTAACACTCTAGAGTACTCTTCAAAGTTCGACTGCTGATTACCCATTACCCTGATGATTCCAAGAATGAAGCTTACCTTTTCTGTTTTTTTTTTTTTTTTCTTTTAAACCACTCTCAGGAGCCTGCCCCTATGTCTACTAGCCCATCAAATTCTCTTTCATCTAGCCATAGGGTCATCATAGGTTTGTTGGCTGAGATAGCCTGTACCCAATATGCATCAGAGGAACGAAATCCTCCTGTACCACAGGTAAGATGTTTTATCTGATTATTAATGTTGATTAAGGGAAGCAATAATAATTCAGCAATTCTTTGGCCTGAGGGAATTGTGGTGATATTTTGTGGGGAGGATGCCATAACTTTTATTTCTCCGGTATAATCATTGTCAATGACACCTGGAGAAATGTGGAGCACATTAATCGTGGAGCTGCTTCATCCGATTACCAACCCGAAGGTGTTTTGTGGCAGGGGGCCAAATATGCCTGTTGCCAGAGCCTGTAACCCCATTTGTGGTGTTAGTACTGTGTGGGTGGTGGGACAGAGTTCCAGTCCTGCACTCCCTGGGGTGGCTTGGCAGAGGTCTGGAATGGATTATTGTTTGCTGGGACAAAGTTGACCGCCCCAAAAGCTTGTCTGGGTTTGGGGGCCTGGGGCTGGCCCCGATTCCCGTTTCCTTGAAGGAGAGGTAAAGTTTGGCCTTGGGCATCAGTTTTTGATTTACATTCATTAGCCCAGTGTTTCCCTCAGTGGCACCTAGAGCACAACCAGGCGAAGTACCCTTCCCTTCAACCGCTTTAGGGTTTTAACAATTTCTTGCAAAATGCTCCGTTTCCCCACAGGTGAAACACCTTCCTTTATTTTATTGGGCTAAATATTGCTTAACTGTATATCCTTGAAGGGCCACCGCCATAGCTAACCTTTGTTGGTAAGCGGCTCCTATGTCTGAGCACAGTCTAATATAGCCAGACAAGTCAGTCTTTTTTCTGTACGGGCGGATCGCGGCTTGACAAGCGGCATTCGCGTTCTCAAAGGCTAGCTGCTTTACAAACTCGGTCCCTGCTTCTGCATTGCCAAATATTCTCCCCGCGGTCATTATGAGCCGATGCACGAAGTCTGCAAATGGCTCATCTGGCCCTTGTTTTATACTGGTAAGAGAAGAGCTGAGGTCTCCTTTAGTAGGCAATTTTCTCCATGCCTTGGAGCCTGCAGCTTGAATTTGGGCAAATAGCCCGCCATCATACTGCATTTGGGCATCATTAGTAGCATAATTTCCTTCTCCTATTAACATATCTAGAATCCACCCATTGCCTGCTTGTGCATTTCGTCTAGCAGTGTCCTTACAGATTTCAACATATTCTGATTTCCATAACAAATAATCTCCACCGGACAGGGTGGCTTGGGCGATAGTATGCCAATCGATAGGAGTAAGCCAATTTTCAGCAACTGATTCAACAATAGTTAGTGTGTAGGGAGCGGTAGCTCCATACTGGGAAACAGCAGTTTTTATTTCTTTTATGTCTTTAAAGTCGAAGCCATTATGATGTCTCCAGGCTTGACCTTGATTATCTACGGTTTCCTGTAACAGGAAAAGCCTCTGGTTCCTCTAGATCTATTAAATAACGAGAAGCCTGGGGGAGGGGGGTTTGAACTGCTCCCCTTGTGGGAGGTTTTACACGCAGTTCGGTGATTTTGCTGTCATCTTTAGCTTTCCCTATTTTTAGTCTTTCTAATTGAGACAGGAGTTCCTGATGCTCCTCTTCCAATTTAATTTGTTCTTTTAACTTTTCTATTTTTTTCTAATAAGTCTTTTTTGGGATCTATTACCAGCATCACTACAGGTGGCACTGAAGGGGGAAGGGTATACGGTGGAGGTTGTTCTATGGTGGCCAATTCAAATTATGATATCTAGCTGCCTCCTCTTCAAGATCATCCCATTCTATGTCGGACGAATCATCATCGGTCTCATTTTTAAATTTTTTAAGGGAAGGATATAATTTTTTATGTCTGGTCCCTAGTTTTGGCTTGGCCCCTTTTTCACTTGTACTTTCCTTTTCTGCCTTTGCTGCTGGCTTTTTGCTTTTTACATTAATTTTACTTTCATTTTTGCTATCTAATGAAATTAGATCTTCCTCATGATCAGGACTCGAGGGTTCTACTGCTAAATTACCCTCTGGATTTTCCACACATTTGTCAGGGCCCATGCCTTTCTGACTTTCTCCCTATCCCTTTTGCAAGATTGCTTCGCCCTTCTCAAGTACGACCGCTATCGTACTGTCCCTGTGGTGAACACTTAGAATTTCATTTATCAAATTCCAGTATGAAAAGGCAGTTACTGGGATCTTTTCAGCCCCAAAATTTCTATAATAATCCTGTAGGGCATCTCCTACCCTCATCCTTTTTCATCGATGGTTCCTTCCTGTGGGAACCACAGGCAAACTTCTTTTAAAAATTCAAAAAACTTCAGCAATTGTTTCATTTTCACCTTTACCCCTCGCGTCTTTAATGCATCTTTGAGACCTTCTACAAATGTCTCATACTGGCTAATTTCTTGTCCCATAATCACCGATCACTTACCGAGGTCCTGGCTGCAAGGCAGGTTCCCCCGCAGCGTCCTCTAACTTCTCGGGTTCTCACCGGCTCCTCCATTGGCGTTCCTCACTGGATCTCCCGTGTTCGGGTCCCTGTTCAGGTGCCACTTGACCCAGCCTGCCGGTAGATGGAACCGAAACCTGAAAGAGGGAGTGGGAATGGCGGAGACAAGAGACACGAAGAATGGAGACAAGACAGGGCTCTGATCAAGTCTCTGTTTATTGAGGTTAAGTTGTGGGTATATATGATGAATGAGGAAGCTTCCTGATTGGTTACTCCTACTATCGTGGAGTCCCCTGAATGGGCACGCCCACTTCTGGCGGGAAACCACCACCCTGGGCACTCCCACCTCTGGCGGGAAACCTCTGGCGGGAAACCTCTGGCGGGAAACCACCGCCCAGTACTGATTGCATAAAGAAGAAGTACAGAACGAGAAATAGGAAATAGTTGCAAAAAATGGCCTTAGCATACAAGATGGCTGTAATAATACCGGTGCCAGGGGCACCTTCCCACATTAAATTTTTTTAAATAGAGAAGTTGTGAGCTTTCAAAACAATCATACATAGCATACAGAATTCCTTTACATCACACCTCCACCAACACCTTACATTGTTGTGGAACATTTGTTACAGATTATGAAAAAACATGATCAAAATATTTCCACTAACTATGGTTCAAATGTATACTCGGTATATATTTTCCCTATACCCCCTATTATTAACACTATGTATTAGTATTGTGCATTTGTTATAGTTCATGAGACAACCCTCATATTTGTACTGTTAACCACAGTCCATCATCTACCATATGATTTACTGTGTTAAACTGTCTCATTCCTTGTATGAAGAGAACCTAGAGGTGGATATGGATTTTAGTTAATAATACAAATACAAGTATGTTCTTTTATAAACTAGAACAAATGTCACTATTACAAGCCAGTAAGAATATAGTGATGCACTGGTAAATTACACTTAATATAACTTATGGACTATAATTAAGAGCAATATTGTAATATTGCATGATTGTCAAAGAAGGTACTAAATCAATGCTAAAGGTCATTAATAAGAATTTATGGGATTTTTTCTTTCTGGGTAAGGAAAATGTTCAAAGGTTTACTAGGGCAATGACTGCACTACTCTGTGATGAATGTGAGAACCACCGAGTGTACACTTTAGATAGAATGGCCAATTCATTTTTGATAATGGGGCCATGTCCACACAACAAGGAAAGAACAGTGTCTTTAAGAAATGATGATGGGAAAACTACTCCATCACACAATATTTACAAAAGTAATATCGAGATATATTAAAAACCTAAATTTGATCCTCAGAACCTCAAAATATTTAAAAGGAAACAAATGGAAATACTATTCTATAATTAGGTCAGGGAAGAATTAAACAAAACAAGCCCCACCAAAAAAAGATAAATAATTGATAAATGTGATTGCATAAAAATTTTAGATATTCTATAAAAATAAACACAATATAAACATTGTTGAAAAATAATGGAATGTCTCAGAAAATACATTCACAAGATAACTAACAAGTAATCTTTTCCCATAATATGAAAGAAATACCAACAAATATTATAAAATAAAAACCATTTAATGGAAAAGAAAATATTTATTTAGATAAATGTATTATTTATACAAGAAATCTAAAAGACAAATAGCTTTGAAATAATGATCAATGTCACCAGTATCTAAGAAACCAACATTAAAATCCAAATTTGATATCCTTTTACATTCATCTGACAAATTTTTCAAATACTGACATTGATGTGGAGAAATGGGAGTGACTGTACACTACTGCTCAGAACAAACATTAACTCAACTGCTTTGAAGAGTATTTGGCATTATTTAGAATATTTCAAGGTGTATTCACTATATGCTTAATACTTCTAGTATATTCCCTTGAGTATCCATTGTTTCTGTCTTTAGAGAGAAATGCCCATACATGATCACTGCAAAATAAATTATGATAATGAAAAAAGGGTGGCAAACTAAATATCTATTGAAAAGATCAGCTTACTTGTGGTGGTGTAATATAATATGGTACTGCATGGAGGTTAAAAATAAAAGCACAAGTTCTGCATGTACCTGCATTTATAAAAGTTGAAATTGTTAAAACAAACAAACAAATATTGACACTTCACCCCAAAGAATGTAGATATTTAGATTTAGAAAGGTAAAATTATTGACCCATAAATTATGAAGGTTGTAAAATGGCCATAATGTAAAGCTACTAGTATAATTATGATATAAGCACCCCTCCTAATGAGTCAGTTGGTGCGGTGCTAAAGGGAACAGCTGCAGAACATCCTACACACCCTTACCATGCCACCTCCATACCCTTGCAGCTTGTGCCAAGGTAGTCATTATTCTAACATCTCAAAGGAGATGTGAACCCATTTCTCCTTCCCCCAGGGAAGTCATTTATTTACCTAGAGTTCCTCTTGGAATAGTCATTTCCTCAAATGATGCTTTTACTTGAGAAAGCACTACTTACCATTCCTGATGCACATAATTCTTATGAATGTGCATAATATGAATAAACTACAGAAAATAAAATTTAAAAATTCTGCCAGAATTTGGGTATGGTCAGTCATTGAAAAATGGAGAGGTGGCTTCTAAACATGCAACCAAATTGCCCTCTAGCAAGATTATAAAACAATTAATCTTCTGAAGGGTTTTCTATTTGTCCAATATCATCAGTTTTGAAATCCAAATGTATAATTTTTTTCATGCCTTGAAAATTAAAATATTTCAGAAATAGTGCCTCTCAAACTTTGACACTAAAAAAATTAAGAAACAAATATAATAAATTTTATTTTTGATACCTTAGGATGATATAGCAACATGATCCTTATAAATTAATGTGTTAAATCCAAACTTCTTTCCATTGATTTCAAGACTTCTTTTTTCTTATGGCTTTTTTTTTTATTTTTTATTTTTTATTTTTTTTTTATTTTTTAAAGATTTTATTTATTTATTCATTTATCCCCCCTTGCTGCTTATGCTCACTGGGTCAGCTAACCACACCCTGCGGGCAGGCTTTGCCTTCACCAGGAGGACCCAGGAACTGAACCTGGGGCCTCCCATATGGTAAACGGGAGCCCTACTGATTGAGCCACAGCCGCTTCCCCTTATGGCTTTTTTAACTTGAACTATTCACTCAAGCCAAAAAATAAAAAATAAAAATTAATTACTACCTCATTCTTTTAAAGGATGCTAATTTCCCTGCTGGAATTACTCTCAATCCTTTTTCTGTAAATCCCTGTCTACTTGAAGACCCTCCTAATACTCCTGTCCATAAGGAAACATTCAATTTCTAATCTGGTCACTAATTTCTAATACACATTTTCAACTCTCATGAAGTCAGTCTACAAGCTATTATATATTAATCATGATACTGTAAAAAATACTTTCATATTATTTCATATGAACACAAACTAAAATTTTTGATATAAATAACGATAAATAGAATCTAGCAGTCCTAAAGTGGAGGCATTCATGCTAGGACTCACATCAGAAAACAAAAAATTTAAGCAAGTCAATATTTCCTGTAAATGCCCAGCTTGTCCAGAAAACTTAATTTAAATACAACCTTCAACTAACTCCAGTTAACTTCCTTATACCTAATAAACCACTGAACTGCAAAAACCAATCAAAATTTTCACCCAATGTACTTACTTATTTTACCAATAAAAATCCTTTCCCACTTTGTTCAACATAACTCCTCTCTACCTGGAGAATGGAGTCTTTACAATTCATGATGTGATTCAAGTAAAATCAATGAGATCTAACCAAACATTCATCAAGTTATTATAGTGCTATTTTGACAATGTGGATGAGATCTGAAGGGAACTGCAAATAACCTGAATGACAAACATGACACCTGCTGGAACCCATTGTTTTCACTGTCTTTATTGCTATGTTGTAAGAGTCATCAGTGATTTCCTTTCAGATATGTTCCACTCTTTTTTTGTTGTTGTTGTCAAGCTCTTCAATCTCACTGAGTTCTGATCCAGGGGTTAAGGGACCAACTATTCTTGGCAGGGAGGTCTTTTATGAAGAACTTGTGTCCTTACACTTTGGTTTTGTTTGATCCACAAATTCTAGGGTCACCCCACTGGCCAGCTCCCCAGCATACTTTATGTTTAACAATTTTGGGGTATGTAGTTGAGACTACTTAATTAAGTGGCAGAACATCACTAAGGAAAATTTAGAATTACAATGGACTGTATGGGAACTTTTAAGCTTAATGTAGTTGCTCATCTTTGAGGTGCACTTGAAAAAGCTGGCTCCTAAATAAGGCAAAATGAATGGGATTCATATTTCAATTGGTATGGTGAGTTGTCTGAAAAACTTCAAGTCTTTAAAATACCTTCCTTAAAGGACTTCTTAAAACAAGTGAATGAGAAATTAAAAGCTCAAACTCTTAATGCCAGTGAACACTCATCTCACAACTTTCCTACCCCAATTGTTCCTTCTCAGTCACCTCTGTCTGAATATTTTCAAAAACTCTAGTAACACATTAGCAGAGTTACTCTACTTTCCAAACAAGGAAGTAAAACAGTTGCCTTTTAAAGTTGAACCCTCTAAGGTTACCAAAGAACCATCATGAACAACTTTCTCTCCATGGTCAAAAGCTCAATTATGAGCTATAATCAAGGAATTTCCCAATCCACAGTAAGATACAGACCAATTCTATGAGGAATTTAAAATACTTATAGGAGCCTACAATCCTGACATGTTAAATCTTTATCAATTAATCCACATGTTAGTCTTCCCAGGGAAGCTCAAGAATGGATACATGATGCAGACTGGTTGGGGAAGATACTCAAAACCTTAAAATCTCCATGGCACCATCCACCCGTGGGCAAGGAGTGTTTGAAAATTGGCAACTGATTTACAAAAGCTATTCCTCAAGTTTTCTAGTACACACTGCTTGATCAAACATTCAAGCCTGTAAATAAACAACAACAAAAAAGATGAAGCTTTGTATATTTTAAAAGTCCATTTGAAACCCCTTTTCTACAGCACACAGTATCTAAAGAAATAACTTCTTATATCTAGCCTATTTTGGTGGCTCTATTTGTAAATGGATTATCCAATGAAATAAGGGATCTTATCAAAAGACAAAGAACAGGTTGGGAGGCAAATGGATCTGTCTGAAATTATAACTATGGCTGAACATTTTGAAACATATATGGAAACAGATTGAAAAAAAAAAGAAAACTGGCAAACTTATGTCTTTGCAATTAAAACAACTACAAGGACCTAACCTGACTAATTAAGGATTTCAATTTAATTACAATTTAAATCCAGAAATCAAACACCCAAGAAAATGGCCTAGACATGTGTGAATAATTTACAATCAACCTGGTCATTGTAAGAGAGATTGCCCCCAAAAAAATGAAAAAAATTTTTTTTTCCCAGGGCATAAGGAAATAAGGAAAGTCCCTGATGTGTTCCAGGGACCTCAGTGGTCTCTTCCCCATAGTCACTGTAAATGCACAACGTAGACCTGAATTCTTTTAAATATTGTTCTTGTAGATACTGCTACCACACTCTAGCTCTGAGCTTCCTACAGTTAAAATAAAAGGTTCCTCTGAGTCAGAAACAAATTACAATATTTGCATTAGCAATAAAGTTGAGATGGAGTATTTATGCCAATCAATCCAAATGTCCACAGGATCTATTACTGAAATATATTCATTATTTCTTTGTGACTCTGCCCCCATAAATCTCCTGGGAAGAGACTTGTTATCAAAATTAAGAGGTGTAATTTGTTTCTCCCCAGGGGAAGAACTCTTTAGAATTTCCCAAAGATACTGAGGCAGACCTTATATGTTCTTTGCAAACTTTATAAGAGAAGGAGAATGAAGAAATTATTCATGACACCTGTGAAATATCTACTATACTGGAATCCTTATGGGCTCTATCAAGTATTGACATAGTGAGAATCCAAAATGCACAACCTCTAAAAATACAGATAGACACTCCCAAACCATTACCAGAACTTCCTCAATATCCACTTAAATAAGAGACCATTGTAGGCCTAACACAATAATGAGGCAGGTTAGTATAGGGAAAGGGAAGTCTTAAGGCACAGCTGAGACACATGGCCATGAAATACTGCCTGGAAACCCTTTGAGAGAAGGGATGCCAGGAAGACTCTATAAGATGCTGGTCATGAAATCTTATCTGGAACTCTTTCTGGGGTCAAGGGGAGGCCACAGATAACTCCCAACAGGTCTCCCTATTGATCCTGGATAACCCCAAAGAGAAGGCCTCATCATTTTCCCCCTGAAAACTAACAGGTGGGGCAACCAATCAGAACAGCAAACAGCTGGGGTTACAACCCCTATATTAAGAAAGGGGAGGAATGAATAATGGCTTGATGAAGGTAACCCCTGACCCCAAATGCTCTCTTTTGGCCAGAGGACCCTGCATCTATATCTTGGGTGCATTATTCTGGTCTTTTCTTCATTTCTCAATAAACTCTTTTTACTGGTCTAACTGAACCATCATACTCTTAAATTCTTTTATGCAACATAGCCAATAACCTAAAGTAATCCAGCATCCCCCAACTTCAATAGTTAAAGTCTCAGGGTCTCAAGAACTAATTATTTCTTGCACTATTCCTGGCAGCACTCATATTTTACCTACAAAGAAACCTAATTGCCATGGATGGCAACTTGTTCAAGATTTAAGAGCCACAAACAGATTAGTCAACCCTTACTTTCCTGTAGTTCCAAACCCAAATGCCCTGTTTTGTCAGGTTCCTCCTAAATCTAAATGGTTTAGAAATGCATATCTATGTTTTGCTTTCTTCAGCATTCCAGTAGATCCAGTGGTCAATATCTATTCACCTTCAAGTGGAATAATACACAATACACTTGGGTAGTTAGGCATCAGGGCTTTATAGAGGGATCTTCTTATTTCTCTCAAGTTATATCAGGACATAAGCACCCTATAATTTTCTAATGGCTCCACTCTATTACAATATAAGGATGATTTATGGCTCTGATCCTCTACTAAAGAGAACTCTTTAAAAGATTTTATTTACTCAAACAGCTAGCTCAAAAGGAATGTAAAATCTTTAAGGACAAACTACTACTTCTTGAAGAGATAGCCCATTAATGAGGTCATGACTGAAATGCTAAAGAATTTTACCTATCACCTAAATGAATAAAACTGATCCAAGAATTCCTTAACCACATGACAAAAGGGCAATAGTTGTTTCCTTGGGCTGGTTCCTTATTGCCAACTCTGGGTTCCAAAGTTTCTATTATTGGCCCAAGTTCTTTATGAATTAACAAAAACTAATACACCTAAACCTTTACTTTGGGATGACTTTTGTGAATGGGCTTTTAAATAATTTAAGATGGCCTTATTATCACCCCTAGACTTGGGGCTACCATATTATTCTAAGCCATTTACTCTATTCATTCATGAAATAAGTGATAGGATCTTAGCCTACTAACACAAGAATATGGAGGAAAATTAAAACCTGTTTCCATTTTATATTACAGTTAGAGTCTTTGCCTTGAGCATAACCTGTCTATTTAACAGCAGTAGCTACAGCAGCAAAAACAAAGTATCTGCATGAATAACACTCAGCAGTGATGTATATTTACAAACCCCTCATGCTCAAAGTTGCCTAAAGCAGTCATATGATATATGTTAAACTGTAGCCTTAATTTTTAGATTTAGTTAATGAATAATTAACTTTCTCCTTATGAAATTATCAGTGGAACACCTATGTCAATTGGCCTCCATGTTAACATTGATCCCCTGCTTCCCCAGCAGGAAACAACTAGTATTGTAAATCTCTAATGACTTATGGAAAAGGTTATCTCCAACCAGTGTAGGATGCATTTCCAGATCTAAAACTCTCTCAGATGACCCATACCCTAACTTCCAGAGATTGGGTAAACTGGAAGTGACATCAATGCAAAATTGTTCTTGAACCATGCTGGAAGGGACCTTACCAGATACTCTTCACTTCTGACACTGCAGTCAAATAAGAAGAGAACGAACCCTGGGTTAACACCTCCCAACTGAACAAGGCTTCCCTTCTAATGACTGGACTTTTGGCCAAACCAAGGACCTACAACTAAAATTACCAAGACAAGAAGTAGATGGCTTCATGAGGTGGATAGCTTCTGCCCAATTTCACAGAACAACACCCCATGAACTCCTACATTCCTGTCATGTTCCTGGCATATTCCTTATCATATTATTCCTTAAAATTATCATTTCATTTTTATTTTTTCCACACCCCTTTGCACACATTTTCCATCCTGAATAGAAAATGTTACCATCAAAGATGTTTAACATGTTCTGTTTGCTTCTTTCATCCTCTTTGCCCGAGTATGTTAAGAAAATAATAGCATTTACTTTTTCCAGGCCATTGCAAGAGGGGGAAATCAAATGACTGTTGAATCTGCCAGTATAAACTCTTATATGGCCATGGTCCACAGGATCCTGGTATCTTGCCAGTGACCAATTTTTGGGGAGATTCAAAATTCTATGGTATCTTAGAGTCAAGCAAGCAAAATTACTCACATTTATAGAGTCAAGCTTTATAAAGGCCTTTTCACCTATGCCTTATTTTAACCTTACAAATATTGTAAACATAGCAGGCCTATTCCCTGATGGCCAGACTTATTATGTGTTAACACATGATTGTTCCAAAGCTTACTCTCACTAAAGTACCACTTGTCCTCATATCATCAATCTAAGACCTGATGGGACAGCATCCACTATGTATAGCTTTCTGTTTCAAAATAACATTTTGAGAACTTTTAGATATTGGAAATGGTGACAATTCAATAAGAAATGCATAGTTAAAAATAACCAAGTCAAGCATTCCCCAAACAGATAATCAAATCCTCACAGGTGTTCTATGCATACCTTTTGTTTGCATTTTTGTTTGTGTAAGGATCAGAAACCATTACCCACATTTTCCACATGCCTCGGCATATCAATGTATAGACAGTTTGTATATGTCAAGAAAATGTGGATTAAAACTCTTAGTAGTTCCCTTTGAAACATAAAAATCTGAAGTTTCCCACTGTACCACTCACTTAATTAACCTTCCTGATCCAAATGTCAGTTGCCAGAGGGAGTGTCAATGATGCTGGATGTATGTCTTTCATTAGATCCTTATTTCCTTGGTTAGGAGTTTAAATAAATGGAAATATGATCAGAAATTTATCTATAACAGTAGGGGAAACTGATGAGACTGTTGCAAAAGCTATTGCTGCACAATAAAATCTTTAGCTTCTTTAGAGAGTATTATTTTAGATAATAGAGTTGCCCTTTACTTGCTGGCTGAGCAAAGAGATGTTTATGTAGTTATCAATACCAACTCTTGGACTTGGTTAAACACTTCTGTGGAAGCTGAAATGCAGTTACATGAAATAGTCAAAGAAGCCATGAATCTTTATATTTTTATTTTTAATTTCAGTTGACTCAAGTCCTGGGGACCTTGCTTCTGAAGCATGATGCAAACATTGGGCATTTTACTATTCATAGTAATCATATTAGTATCCCTGATGCACTGTGTATACCCAGTCATCTCACCAAATGATGTCCATCTGCCTAGAAGGACAGAAGCATGATGAGAACAAAAACAGCCAGACCCTGGACATCTCTAACCTAGAGATCATTACCTATGAGAGCCATCTGGACTCTATAGGACATCTATAACAGATATTGACTGTGAATGGTGCTTATGGTTTACATTAGCTCTGCCCTCAGCTTGGCTGAGGTCCAGATCAAAGAGGAGGGAGTGCTAAATAAAATCATCTGGTAGGCCCAACATGGAGGTAACCAGCTAAACAATACATCAGGAAAATAAAAAAGTGAAGCAAGTTTCTATTTCATGCAAATTCCTGATTCCCTCAGAAAACCCAATTTAAATCTCTCTCAGATGATCCACACCCTAATTTCCAGAGATTTGGTATACAACCCATCAATTAGCATCAGCTAAATTCCTCATTCCTAAGCAATCACTTGCACTTCACTTTCCAGTAGAAATGCTCTCCCAATGTACTTGCTTATTCTGCCAATAAAACAAATCATTCTCTTTGTTCGGTGTTCAGTGGAAACCCTCTCTTCCTTAATGTGATTGGGTCCCCCTCATTCATGAATTTATTTAATTAAACTCTCTGAGGTATAACCTAATTTTGCTCAAATTTTTATTTCAACAATAACAAAGGAGAGCTAAAAATACTTAAATAGCTTTGTACAGTTGTTTAGTTCTCAATGGTGATGTAATAAATGCTTACCAACACATACATGATGATCAACTCTAACTTAGATAAAATTCAATTGTTCAGCACAATAAGTAGCTTGTAAGTGAAGTGTACACAGTTTTGTTATGTTGTGTTTTTGATTTTCAGTTTTTTTAGAATTCAGGAATTATTTCTAGATATGGTCTGTGATAGGTGTTTTCCTTCTTCCTTTGGTTCTTTCCTCACCTAATCAGCCTAAAACCACTAGATACATACCTGAAGTCCAAGAAAGTCAGGTTTACCAACTCCCTGCAATAAGAAAGGCTGAAAAGTAGAAGAATCATGGTATGTCCCATTAATCAAAGTTAAAAAGTGATACATTTTGTGGAAGTGAGGCTTTTAGGTGAAATTTAAAGGAAAGAGAGTTTTGATATTCTTAAGGTGAAGCAGACCTATATGTACGAGGTTAAACATTTGATCTGGGCTGTTAACTTGACACAAAGGCTGTTTCCATGGAAACTACAAAATTAAGATAAATGTAGAATTTTCTATTGAGAAAATCCTTATATCCAGCTCTGCATAAGGGTTGGAAATTAAGGCTGTGCGTTTATATCAGAGTGATTTAGGCACCCCAAGCAAAGGTGAGGTATTTCATTCTTACCATTATAATTTTAAACAGCAGAATTTTTGATAACCTAAATTTTAAAGAATAAACTTTCTCACTTAATAAGAAAACACTAATTATTAAAAGAAGGGAATTATGTGACACTTCACAAAAGCAACATGTCCTTAGCTGTTTATAATTTCCTGTTATATTTGGAGCTAACATTTTTTATTGCCTGCTATTTTAGTCTTATAACAGCCAAGCAGAATTTTGTTTTCTCATTCTCAGCCAAAATTTTACATTTTCAGTTACATCACTTGTTTAATTGGATTGTTTGATTTGTTTTAAAAAGCTTTTCAAAAATTTGTTGAATTCATTAAACATTTGCATTTCCTAAACACTCTCAGAGAGATGAAAGACATAGATTAACATATTGAAAATCCAGAGCATGTATACCTTTCTTGTTCTACTAATTTCAGTTCTTTGACTCAAATGACTGATAAGATTCTGAAGCCACCCATACAGAAAGATCTATCAAAAGTTGCCAATATGGTTATTTCTCTTTGAACTAGCCCTAAGTAATCACAAAGGAGTTTTAATATTTCAACTTCTCCCAGAAGGATCATCATCACATACAAAATTACTTCATAGCAAATTTTTGTCAGTATGGAGCTAATTATGAGAAAAAGTGAGGTGGAGAATATTGAGACACAGGTCAAGATGAATGTGATCAGGACAGGACATGGTCAGAGTGAAAAGACAGAAAGCGACAGAAAAACACTGAATAAGTTTAAAGACAGTGGAATATTGAGCTAATCAATGGTTAATAAATGTTAAGAGTGAGAAGAGCACCATGAATTCATAAGATATCCAAATAAGCAGCAACAACAAAACAGAAAAAAAAAGGCATAAAGAGAATGATGGCAATAAAAAAATAGGAAATTTCAAAGAAGAAAATCATGGAATAAGAAGAATAGGGAAAAGGACAGAGTTTATGGAATGCACATGTATGGTAGAAAGAATTGCACTTGGGTAAGTGAACAAGGTTATTTCATATTTGAGATGTTCTATCCAATACTTGGTCAATGGACAAATCTGTAATCATAAATTGGTCCTATATGACAGGTCCATCATAAAATACAATCAATACCTCAAATCTCCCTTAATTCAGAAACCATTTAGATATAGTTATTTTTGGGTAAATATTGCATGTTTGTGTGAAAAATATATATATTTTATGTGTCCAAAATCAAAGGCTTTCCAAATATAAGAAATTAAAAGTATTTACTCATCTTGTTCAGTAAATTTTTATAAACTACTCTGTATAAAGCTAATTATCCTTTTGAATTGAAAAATCTAAAGGTCATAAATTCAACAAATTAAGCTATTTCTTTCCATGAATTTCTTAACTCCTATTGTCAAACATATAGAACCCCATCTTAGAATTAATATTAAAGATATTCAACTATAGAGCAATTCATAAAGGTGCTAAAATGGGGGACATAATCATTGCATACTTCCACAATTATCAGTTCATGATATTGGGCAAATTCAGCATTGTAACTGGAAGTAAAATTTGAAAATACCATTTCATAATGTAGCAATTGCTATTCATTCTATACATTTTCTAATTTTCAATCATCACAAATTGATGTCTAAATTTTAAAAATGAAAAATAACAGGTTAAATTATTTTATTCACATAATCTTTAAATTTAAGATAGAAGATTTTCATGCTACCAGACTTTGGAGATAACTTAAACCAGTGATATATATTTGAATATAAATTAAAATATCATTTATTTGAAGTTACTAATCAGATACTTCAGGAAATTGTTAAAAAAATTTCCCTGAAAAGCAGCAGAATGTTATAGTTTAAAGTACTATGTTCTGGAGCTTGATTTCTGAGATTAATATTCACACTTCCACTTGGACAACTTCTTTAGCATCTTTGTTTCACTTTTTTTATTTGTAAAATAAGTAGGATAATAAGAAAAGCTGTAAGGTTTAGACAGATTGCATTAGGGAGTAGATTCATATGCTTAGAATAGTGACTGGCAAATAAGCTATTCACTACCTACTGGCCATTGTTAGCTGTTATTATGAGTTGACATCTAAATAAGTATTCCTTGACTATCATTTTATTAAAGATCACACAGACAGTAATAAAGGACATTAACAATGAATTTTAGTACTTAAACTAGAAAACAGTTGTTACAAATGTTGATTGACCATGAATGACACATATGATGAAAGATAGTCTATTAACTCAAAGAAATTTAAAAAATCTTTATTTAGCATGAATTGCTATGGGTCATCCTCTCCTTTCATTTTGCTGTTTCATGCTCCAGAATCTAAATTAAGAAATTTTATTTTTTCTTAATTAGTTTAATTAATTAGTAATCTGGGTTCTTTAACTACAAACAATGCAAATCTTGGAAAAATCATGCCATCTCCATTATTTTCAGATTCTTAATTTAAAAATTATTAGACTTCTAAATCCTTGCTTTTCAAAGTGTGCTCCCTGACCAGTGACAAATCCATTAAGCATGTGTGGAAGATAGACTCACAGGCTACATTCAAGTTTAATAATTGGACCCCACATTCTGGCAACATCTCCAGGTAATTCCTATGCTGATTAGGGCTTGAGAAGCACTCTGTAGATGACTTAGAAGGCCCTTTCTGCCAAAGTATAGACCCGATTACTTTGTAGACTCATTTTGCACTCTAAATATACTCACTGACTTGGATGCATACAGTAAAAACTGTGAGATTTATTTAAGAGCTGACCTTTGGTGTATATAAGAGTATTAACCATGAGGATGGAAAAGGGAGCATTCTTTCATAATGTAATGCCAAGAATGAAGGCACCAAAGTTGAAAGAAAAACATCACATGTCCTAGAAGTAGCTCTTCCATTGTTCAAAATGAAATACTTATTGATATATGGAATGAATCTATGTGATGTTGGATTTATGTAAATCTTTGAATGTCAACTTAGTAAGTAAATATAAAACAAGATTCAGAATAGAATAGTGAGAAAGGAAATCATTATAAATCTATTATTTTTAAAATTATTAATGTTTATTTCTGAAGGATATTGACAATATTGAACTTTAACCAAGCCCAGTAACCTTGGAAAATAGCAATCCTTACTTAAATCCCTCCACCCTTTTGTATTCAATAAAGCTTATTGCCAACAACCACCCTTCCCCATATAAGTTAGATAAGAGTCACAGATGCTTTCTTGTTTACCTATGATAAAGGTTACACATTCCCTTTCTTTCTTTCAAAACTGATTACCTGAACTATTTGCCTCACTGATCAATAAGAACCTAATGCTTGTTAATCAAACTGTATTTGGTTAAGCTTCTGACTTTCTGCAGGCCTCTGTACTTTGTCTCAACCTCACCCTGAAACCAGCATGCAAGCCCTCCTTAAAGCCTCATACTACCCCTCACCTCCAGAGAATAAGCTGGCATCAGTGTAAAATATTCCCTGATTTATTATCTTATCACACTACCCTTTCATCTCACTTCCCCAAACAGACTGTTTTTAGTTGGGCTTGCTTACTTCTCTCTATAAAGAAAAACCCTTTTAGCCCTACTCTTGAGATGTTTGCAGACCTTATGGTCAGAACTTTCTCCTTATTGCAATAGTCCTTTCCCTCCACTTGCAATAACCCATTCAAATAAATTCTCTCCAAGTCAAGTCTGGATTTGTTTTTTATTTGACACTACTTTTGAGGACAGAGACTATAAATAGAAGATCATTTCAGAACCTATTACTGTCAAACATGCATGTGACTGGAACTTGGATTTCAGAGCCAGCTTTTTGAACAGAGACACAACTACATATTTTTTTCATTCAAGAGCCTTTCAGGAAAAGTTTATTTAAAAAGCAGTTGAGTCCACAGGAGACACCAATATCAGGAGGCTTTATTTTAGATTTGGTTTCTAGAAAGGATTTGGTCTAGATTTCACTAGATTCTGCCTCTGAATAGCTGAAACAGCATGAGACACATTGTTTTCTTTGTAATATGAAGAATGGGCCAGATAACTACTAAGGTTTCTTCTTTCCATTCATCTGTTAGTCTATCCACAAATACTTGTTAAGCCCCAACTGTGAGTCAGAGACATTTCTGGGAGTGAAGGATATATTTTTAAAAGAAAGAGAAAAAGTTGTTGAGTCCAGAGGAAATTGTCAGCTCTAAGTGGGTTTCCATATAATCTATGACTGGAGCCATTGCATGGTAATGGCTAGAACAGTCCAATGAAGGCAGAGAGACAGGGTTGAATCTGGACTCTGAAGTGCAATGCCAAGTGCAGTCTTTGCAAAATAGCTAACATTCTTTGAACATTAGTTTCCTAATCTGTTCATTGGTAATATTAATACATATCTCATAATTTTTCAAATTAAATGGCATTAACAATGCACAGTGTTGGTGAAATATGATAAAAAACAAAATCTTCTCCCAACCCAGGAAAACACAGTATAAAAGTAGAAAGAAAGAAAATTAATTTCATCATTAAATAAGCATGATACCAGAATGTGATGCATCACAGGCAATCCAATAAAGAGATTGCAAATAAATAAATATCATTTTAGATAGCCAAGCAGATTCAAACCATTGCATACATATTCCCAGGATAAACAATAACTAGTCCCTAACTAAGAGGACTTGACAGCATCATTTGTCACACACAGTGCACCTTGAATTCACCTGTAATTGAGGTGGTCTTTGTTTTTGCTAATTGCTTTTATCCAAAGAAATAGTTAAACTCTCATGGCTCTATGCCATTTACAAAGTTACAATTAGGATACAGACACTTAAAATCCCATGGAAACTGGGTGATAAGAATGCTAACTTCCTTGATGTTTACATTTCAGACAGATGACACAAAGGTCCTTTGAAAAAAAGACATTCCTGGGATGAAAAGCTAGCATAAAACTTATTTAGCTTTTAAAAAGGTATAATTCTCAAAGGGACAGAGAAAGGATTTACAGTTATAATTTTTCTAAGGACAGTTCTAAGGAAAGAGAAGGATGTGAGTCTCTTTCTATTTTTGCACCAGGGAAAATTAATGTATTCCTTTTTAAAAATTTTTTATTTGTGTTTACCCTTACAAAAACTCCAGTCACAGAGTAGTCACTCAACAAATATTAGACCCTTTCTGAATGGTGACATTCAGTTATTGGCACTCTTTCTTGATTCAGATTCTTTTTATCTTTCTAGAAATATATGATTGCTTCGAAGGCTTTCAGTTTCTAGTCTATGATTCCTGGTTTATTTCATTACCACAATGGGCACAAATAATGAAACTCTGTCCCAAGAATTTCTCCTGCTGGGATTTCCAGGGTCGCATGCCCTTCAGCTCTCTCTCTTCCTGTTTTTTCTGTTGATGTACATCCTCACAGTCAGTGGTAACCTTGCTATCTTGATTTTGGTGAGCACATCCCACCAGCTACATACCCCCATGTACTTCTTTTTGTGTAACCTTTCTTTCCTGGAAATTTGGTATACCACAGCTGCCGTCCCCAAGGCCCTGGCTATCTTACTAGGGAGAAGCCAGACCATATCATTTACTGGCTGCCTGATGCAGATGTACCTTGTTTTTTCATTAGGCTGCACTGAATACTTCCTTTTGGCAGCCATGGCCTATGACCGCTATCTGGCTATCTGCTATCCCCTACACTATGTGGCTATCATGAGCAGCCTGCTCTCGGCACAACTGGCCCTGGGTTCCTGGGTTTGTGGCTTCATGGCCATTGCAGCACCAACAGCTCTCATCAGTGGCCTCTCTTTTTGTGGTCCACATGCCATCAATCACTTTTTCTGTGACATTGCCCCCTGGATTGCCCTGGCCTGCACCAGCACACAGACAATAGAGCTTGTGGCCTTTATGATTGCTTTCCTGGTCATCCTGAGCTCCTGCCTCATCACCCTGATCTCCTACTTCTACATTATCAGCACTATCCTTAAGATCCCCTCAGCCAACAGCAGAAGCAAATCCTTCTCCACATGCTCCTCTCATTTGACTGTGGTGCTCATATGGTATGGATCCACAATTTTCCTTCATGTCCGTACATCAATCAAAGACTCCTTGGACCTGAGCAAAGCTGTCCACATCCTGAACACTGTGGTGACTCCAGTTCTAAACCCTTTTATCTATACTCTCCGCAACAAGGATGTAAGAGAAACTCTGGTAAAGAAATGGAAGAGAAAATAAACCACCTATAGTATAACAGATGTCTTCTAAATTGTTTCCACCCATGCACAGAGGTGCAAAGTAAGAATATGAAGAATAAGGGCTAATCTTCCTTAATATGAGGGAAGAAAATAAAAAACCTGAAATGTAAATAAACAGAAGGTATGGTTTTTTCCTCTGTTGTCACATGTGATAGGAATGGGAGCTTTTGATATAATGAAACAACATTTTTTAAAAAATTCTAATTTTATTGAATTTGCTGTTTATAAAATTAAGTGAGGATATATAGTAAGCATGGTGTTTTACTAAATAAACTCTAAATTCTTGTTGTTTTTAAGATTCTTTGTACATAATTTTGAGAACAATACTTTGGAAATATGGGATATGAGAAAAAGATTGAATGAATGAAAGTATAAATGAAATCAGAATGTTCAATTATTTCAACATAGTTCTTTTATAAAATTCAGTAAAATAAGTACATATGTGATTAGAAGCTAAAACTTATAATGTGCCACATTTGTTTAACAAGCTTTGGTAATTAAGGAATACAAAAAGCTGGAGATGAGAAGCACAAAGAAGATTAAACAGGACTGAATGAGACATTGGATAAAGCAATAGAACTGATTTGCCTAACAATGAGTTGTTTTTAGCAAAGGAAAATAAAATTTTTCTGACTGTTAATGTAAGTAAGTCAATGAGGTTAGGGCATCCAGTTGATTCAGAGACAAAAGAACTTATTGTTAATTATATTAGTTGTTGGATTTCCCTCTAAAGAAATCCATCCCAAGGTACTTTCTTTCCAACCATCAACACATGAAATGTTCATTTTTCTCCATTTATCTCTTTTTCTATGGCTGTGGATTAGAGCCCGAACCAGGCTGCAAATGTATTCTGTTTGTCCTGATCCAGATGTACAAGATGATTTCTCCTTTTCAGGAGATCTCTTAGAACTGAGTAGCAGCTACCACCTTAAACCCTGTTTCTAATACTTGAAACCTCTCTTGCGTCCCCATCCAAACATGGAATAGGCTAAATATTTGAAGAAATAGGAGAAAATATTTCATTGTCCGAGCCATGAATATAAATATTCAAATGTCATTACTATGTTATTTTCTGCCTCTTATGATACCATAATGATACAAATTACATTTGCTGTGCTTCCTGCAGTTGTCTGCTGAGTACAAGTTTCAAATCCATAACTAGACATGAAGAATTCCTAATATTTCTTTGAAATTTCTGAAAATCTAAACTACTAATAAAAACCAGATTGTTCTCCTCTAAGAACAAATAGCATTTATGTCTCAATGGAAGGTCCCTAAATTTCAAAATCATGTCAGTGTTCTACATATTAAAAAACATGCAATAAAATCATTAAAGAGGTATGGTTTGGAAGAATAAGCCCTAAAATTGAAAGCAAACTGAAAAAAGTAAACTTAATCATGCTTCATGTGAATTTCATAAACACACTGAATGAGATAAAAAGAAGAAAAGATGAAAGAACCAACCCTAATACGTAATGACATACTGTTCAACTTATGCAATCAACTTAGGATAGGGTGAAGTACAGGAATATTGCAATCAAATTCTGAACTACTTTTACTGTTTATTTTTTAATGTTATGGGTGAGGCAATTCTGACAATATTTCAGATGTATTATAAAGATAGAGGAAATGAACATGAAATGCTCCAAAAGTCAAAACTACACAAGAAGATACATCCGTGAAGTGCTACTTCTTCTCTTTTATCTTTCATCCTGTCCCAAATCCCCACCTACTCTGGGTAATTTATCAAATTGTTTCTGACTTATTTTCCTTGTGTTTCTTTTTGTAAACATGAGAATATATGTTTTCTATCTGTTGGTTTTTTCTACATAATTGTGAGTATATTATATGTTTTTTTGTACTTTTTGCACACACACATATATATATATCATATATATATATATATATATATATCAGGTCATAGAGTTTTACTTCAGTTTTTAAAATATTTGCATATTATTTCCATTATGCCAATGTGCCATAGTGTATTCAACCATTCTCTTATGATTAGATATTAAGGTAATTTCCAATATTTAGCAGTTATAAAAAAATGCTGCAATAAATAAACTTGTACATATGGCTGGTGATGTATCTTTGGGGTAGAAGTGGAAATATTGGGTTGTTGCATAGTTACTTTTGGTAGATACATCCCCAATTTCCCAAATGGAATTTCACCATTTCACAATCCCATCAGCAGTGAATAAGAATGCCTGTTTCTTCAAAGTCTCATCAAAAGAACTTATTGTCAAGATTTAATTATTTTTGCCAATCTCACAAGTGAGAAATCGTATCTTAGTATAGTTTTAATTTATGTTTATGCTATTGTGATTGAAGTGCAACATTTTTAGAAATTGTAGATGTTGGTTTACAGAAAAATCATGCAAAAAATATGCAGTTCCCTTACACACCTTGCTATTAACACCTTTCATGGGTATGGTACATTTGCTACAACTGATGAAAAAACAATTTTTAATTCTTTAAATTAGATACATTGTTGTGGTTTGAAGCTGCATGTACCCCAGAAAAAAAATTCTTAAACATAATCCTTTCCTGTGGGTATAAACCCAGTACAATTTGGACCTCTTGATAAGGTTACTTCAGTTAAAGTGTGTTCCAACTCAGTCACTTTTTGGGTCTTAATCCTATTACCAGAGTCCTTTATGAGAGAATGAAATTCAGACAGCAATAGAGAAAGCCAAAAATGAAACAGCCAGAGCTAAAATTAAGGGCGCTCAGAAAATAATTTAGAGACCAGGAGATGTCATCTTGTGCCTTGCAACATGAAAAGCTAAGGGCCAAGTGTCACTAGCAGCCACCCCCAGAAAGCCACAGTATTAAGAGAAAGCATTACTTTGATGATTCTTGATTAGGATATTTTTCTGGCCTCAAAACCATGAGCAAATAAATTTCTAATATTTAAACTAAGCCATTTCATTGTATTTGTTTTGACCAGCCCAAGAAACTAAAATATATATTGAATTAAATAAATATTTAAATGTGTATAAGGACTACTTTTATATCTATTTTCATGAGTTATCTGCTATATATTTTGCCAATTATTTTCATAAGTTTTTTATATTTATTTAGTTATTTTTAATTTTAAAGGAGTTATTAGGTATTTTGGTCCTTTAACTGTGAGTTTTATTGCAAATATTTAAACTCAATTTGTTATTTGTTTTTTACTGTGCTTATGGTAATTTCCAGATTCCAGATATATACCAGATTCTTATTCTACTGCATGTGAATATTCAGTCTTAGAAGAATTTTCCCTACTCCTTCATTATAAAGGAATCCTCCCAACCTTTTTCTTCTAGTATTTCTATCATTTCAATTTTTACATTTAGATCTCTGAAATATTAATTGGCGGTTTTTGTTTGTGTTTTCTTATGGGTGGCATGAGAGTTGGATCTTATTTTAATTTTTGAAAATGACTATACTGTTTTTCTAATGCCATTTATTTAAAAATTATCTTTGTCCCAGTGATTTGCATTACCACCTTTTTCACATGTTAGATTTCTATTTGTAATAGGATCTATTTTTAGATTTATTTTCTGTTCATTCTCCCTCCCCTCCCCTCCCTTCCCCTGAGTTTCCCTTTCCCTCTTAATCATGCACCAATAGCTTGCTAGTTTAATATAGCTTTTCCAGTATTTTAAATGTTTAGTAAAACAAGTTCTTCCTCTTAACTCTTCCTATTCAGTGTTTTCCGAGCTAATCTTATATGTGTATATATCCATGTGAAATTTAGGATCATTTGTTTAGCACAAAAGAAAAACTCATTGGGATTTTTATTTGTATTGTATTTAATTTATAAACTAATTTAGAATGAACAACTTGATTTCTATACAATTTTATCATGTGTGCAGATCTATGTACCTATGTCCACAAATAATATATAAACAACTGAATCACCCTAAGGATTTCTTGTATTGCTCTTTATACATTCAATCAATTCTTTCCACTAATGCCTGGCAACCAATATATATTTTTTTCAATTTCTTAAAATTTTGTAATTTCAAAACTGCTATGTAACTGTATTATACAATATATAACCTTTTGAGATCACTTTTTTAAAATCACCATGATTCCTTGAGATTCATATTAACTGTTTTGTATGTTGATATTTTGTCCCTTTTTATTGCTGAATAGCACACAATGATTTCTAACTATCATAGTGTGTTTTATCTATTCACCTGCTGAAGGACATCTGGGTTATTTTCAGTTTTTTGGCTATTTGGAATAAAACGTCTACACACATTTTTCCTGTACATAAGCCTTCATTTCTCTGGAATAAATGCCAAGAGTACAATTTTGAGTTGGATGATAATTGCATATTTAGTTTTATAAGGATCTTTTGGACTGTTTTGCAGAATGGCTGTGGCATTTTACATTCTGACCATCAACATATAAGTGTTCCAGTGTTTCTATATCCTTACCACATTTTGGCATTGTCACACTTTATGTTAAATTTTAGCCATTGTGACAGATGTTATAATATCCCATTGTGGTTTACATTTGTATTTCTCTTATGGCTAATATTGTGGAATATATTTTCCTATAATTATTTGACATTAGTATTTCTTCTTTAGTGAAAAGTCTGTTCTTGTCTTTTGCCTATTTTCCAAGTGTTTTTTTTTTTCGTCTTTTAATGTTGAGTTTTGAGAGTTCATTATATACTATATATATATATGAATCATTTATCAGATACATTTTTTTTCAAAACAAACCATAAGACTTTTATTTTCATTAGTTTACCATGTTGAATTTATAAAAGTTATTATTATTTTTCTCATGATATTGAATCATGGTTGGAATCTAAAAAAGAGAAAATATATGAAACAAGGGACCTAGACTGGGAATATTTTTAATAGACTACATTAGGAGTTGAATCATGTCCCCCACAAAATGCATATTTATTTGTCATCCTCCTGTCCTGTGGATGTGAACCTTATTTGTAAATGGGACTTCTAATGATATTATTAGTTAAGTTGTGTCCACACTGAACACAGGTAGATATTTTCTTTTCTTTTTTTTCTTTCTTTATTTATTTAGTTTTATTTTATTTTTTTATTTTTAAACAAATCTATTTTATTGGTACATATTAACAAAGCATACAATTCATTCAATGTGTACAATAATAGTATTTGGTATAATCTCATAGTTGTGCATTCATTGTTTCAATCATTATTAGAGTATTTTCATTATTTCAACAATAATAGTAAACAAAAATGACAAACAATAAACAAGAAAATTCTTCACCTCTCCATCTCTTTGTTTCCACTTCTTTTTTTTTTTAAATAAATATATAAAAATATTTTAAGAGGTGCTTAAATTACCAAAAATACTACACAGAATCCCCTGGGATTCCCATGTTGCCCACCCCCCACACCTCCCGCCACATCCCACATAAACATCTCCCACAAGTGTGGCCCACCACCCTCAATGGACTTACACATCCTGGGGCCTTGCCACCAACCCTAGACCACAGTTCACATCGTAGACCACACTCTCTCCCACACAGTTCTGAGTGGTGTGTGCTGATTAATATTTTCTCCCAGTTTGTAGCTGATCTTTTCAAGTTATTCACATGGAATTTTGCAGAACAAAATATCTTCATTGTGATAAGGTCAAATTTTATATATTTTTCTTCTATTATGTATTGCACTTCTGGTGTTACTTTTGAGAATTCTATGTCTTGCTCTAAATACTGAAGATATTCTTCTATGTAATTTTCTAAAAGTTTTATATAGCTTATATTTTTCATTTAACTCCATCTTACATTTTGAATTAAATTTTGTATAAGAGTGAATTTTATCAGTGTTTATTTTCCTTCCCTATGGAAGTCCAAATATTCATCATCATTTGTTAAAAAGACTAATTTTCCTCCACTATCAATTAGACATAATTGCAAGTTCTGGCTATTTCTACATGAAAACCACAATGTCATGATTACTGTGACTAAAGAGAAAGATTTAATACTGGGTACAGAACACGTCCACATTATTCTTCCTTGACAATATTATTTTAGCTTTTCTAAAGTATTTTCTTTCTCAGATAATTTTATAATAAGCTTGTCTCGTCCACAAATTATTTGCTGGGATTTTCACTGAAATTTTATTTGGCCTATAAATCAATATGGTAATAGTTGCAAGCTTTATTAATTTGAATATTCCAGTTCATTAGCATGGATTGTATCTCCATTTATTTCTGTTTAACTTAATTTATTTCAATAACATGTTGAAATGTTAAACATACAGACCTTGTATGTATTTTAAATGTATAACTGAATATATGATTTTCATTGGACTGATTGCAAATGGTATTGTGCTTTTAAGTTTGGCTTCTTCAGATTCCTTGTTAATATATAATGTTGATTGATTTTTTCCTGTTTGATCTTGCATATAATGAAAATTCTGTATTCACTTATTAGTTTCAAGTTTAGATGCTTGGGATTTTTACATTAAAAAATACGATGTCATCTACAAATGGGAGCAGTTTTATATCATCTTTTCCCATCTATACACCTTCTTTTTCTTCATCACACTAGCTAATATTTCCAAAATTATTTTCCATAAGAATGGTGAAACTGGTAAACCTTGCCTTGCTCTCTATTATGAGGAAGATCATTCAGAATTTCATTGTTAACTATGTTGTCAGATATACGATATCATGCACAATATCCATGTACCCTAACATACCATTTTCATATAGAGTGCAGATAGATGAATTCAACAGTCAATGGGGGACATTTTTGTAAATATTCTTTAACTTCTTTATATAATTTCCCTCTTTCTAACTTGATGAAAAAATTTAACATGTTGGATTTTGTCAATTTTTTTACTTAATTTTTATTTTTAAAGAAGCTTTATTTTACATAAATGCTACAAAAAATATATAAGGGTTTCCCATATGCCCCACACCCTCCTCTTCACAAATTTTCTGACATTAACAACATCCTTCATTACTGAGGTATATTGGTTAAAACTGAAGGACACATATTGAAGCACTGCAACTAACCATGGACTACAATTTATATTATAGTTTACACTCTGTTCCACAAAATTTTGTAAGTTATATGAAAATATACAATGACCTGTATCCACCACTGCAATGTCATTCAGAACAAGTATAATGTCCCAAAATGCCCCCATATTACACCTATTCTTCCCTCTCCCTCCCCTCAGAGCCACTGCCTTTATATCAATGATAAGAGTTCTTCCATTGCTAGAATAATAATGTCTATAGTAGAATAATAACAAATCTACTTTAATCCATTGTTCATTATCCAATCTTGAGGATTTTGGGATGGTGATGCTTATTCTGCTTCTAATTGAGACAGAGCTTAGATCCCATGGAGCAGATGGTTTGAACAATCTTGTTTGTGGTTACAGACACTCTCTGTTCCCTGGGATGAGAGTTGTCCATCATCATCTCCTTCTCAGTTGTCCTGGGTGAGTCCAAGGAACAGGAGAGTAGGTGTTGCCGTTCTGCTGAAATTCAGGGCTCCACTGGTGCATAGGTGAACCAAAGATTTAAGTCTCTGGGACATATATTTATCAAGAATAGTGCTAATTATGAGTTCAAATAAAAGAGTCAGAAGAACCATTAATAGAGAACATATAAATGAGTCTAACTTTGTTACACTGGGGAGCATAAATTCCAAAGTAGGCCCAATGACAGAGTGCCATATCCCTAAGCTATCAGCCCTCCTTATAGTTTCTGGATATCTCTAGATTCCTAAGGAGCCCTCCTATTGAAGGCACTGTTTACTATGGCAGTTAATGAGTTCCTGTTGAGACTTACATAAATGTAACTAGTTAGAATGACTTCCTGACTCACTTTGAAATTTCTTAGCCATAAAAACCCATTTCTATTTACCATTTCCCCCATTTGGTCAAAGTCTTTCTCCAGATGCATTGCTAGTTTGTGCTTGATAATAATCCATCTGTGCCAGGGAGGCTTATCCCTGAGAGTTATGTCCCATACTGAGGGAAAAGTAGTGCATTTATATTATGAGTTTGGCTTAGAGAGAGGCCACATTTGAGTAACAAGGAGGCAGTATATAATGATAGGCCACATTTCAATTTCACAAGAAGAGGTTCATTAATACAATCATCAATACCAAGGGCTTGAGGAAGATGGCATCAGTTTAGTTGGGCACTCACCATTTCTCTCCCAGAGGATGGCTGATTCAGAATAAGATCTTGCCCAGGTTGTCTGTTCTGGCAGCCTGCAGAGTAAGAACCATGGAGACATCAATCTGAAGGGAGCTGGACAGCGAGGTGGACTGCTCAATATAAAATCAAGAATGGGAAAGTCCTGGCAAAGGGTGAGACTTTTTTTTCTGTCAGTTTGGCTGCTTGGACCCCCATCAGCTTTTTGGGAGCAAACCAGTTGCCTAGAAGTGGTGCCAGGCTGAGTGGAGAGGTGAAACTGCTGAGGAAGCCTGATTTACCTCACAGCCATGGGACACAGATGTTTGGCTCAGGAAGGGGTGGAGTCAACCAATTTTATAGTTCCATGCTGAGTATCAGTTTCAGGTCCCCTGGGGTTTCAGGCAGTAGGAACTGTTTGATAAGTTTTCACAAGCCTATTTAAGGTCCCCTCAATGGAGGGGGTCCTTATTTCTTCAAGAAAAATATTTTTTCAACTCAATTTCATCGCCAAAATCTGCCTCAAAGCCTGCAGAGAGAAAGCTGCAGGTAAAGGATTTATGAACTCAGGCTAAGAGGCTCCACAAGGGTCCAAGAAGGAAGACTGCTCTTCCATAGCTTTCTTTGACTGCATGCTTCTGTGTTTGTTTGGGACACTGGGAGAACACACTGAAGAAATTGTAAACATACATAAAAGATAACAGATATGATGGTGATGAATGGCACAATCCCAGAAATCAAAAATACACTGGATTTACATAACAGCAGATTTGAACAGGCAGAAGAAAGAATTAGTCATGTGGAAGACAGTACATCTGAAATCAAACAGATATTGGAATAGATAGATAAAAATTTAGAAAAAAAATCCTGCAGGGATTTAGGGATTTAACTGACAACACAAATCGCACAAACATACACATTATAGGCATCCCAGAAAGAGAAGAGAAGAGAAGAGAAGAGAAGAGAAGAGAAGAGAAGAGAAGAGAAGAGAAGAGAAGAGAAGAGAAGAGAAGAGAAGAGAAGAGAAGAGAAAGGGAACAAAAGGAATGTTGAAGGAAATAATGGCTGAAAATTTCCCAACCCTATTAAGGGAGATGGATGTACATGTCCAGGAAGCACAGTGCACCCCAAACTGTATCAATCCAAACAGGCCTACTCCAAGACATATGATTATCAAAATGTCCAATGCTCAAGATAATGAGAAAATACTCAAGACAGCAAGAGAAAAGAGAGCCATCACATACAAGGGAAGCACAATAAGATTAAGTGCTGGTTTCTCATCTGAAACCATGGAGGCAAGAAGACAGTGGTATGATATAGTCAAGGTACTAAAAGAAAAATCTTCCAGCCACAAATTCTCTATCCAGCAAAGCAGGCATTCAAATATGATGGAGAGCTCAAAATATTCACAGATAAAAAGAAATTAAGAGAATATGACAAGAAGAAACTTGCACTTCAAGAAATACTAAAGAAAGTTCTACAGGTAGAAAGGAAAAAATAGGAGATAGAAAGATGGAGGACAGTGTAATAACAACTAAAAAGACAAAAAGAGAAATAAAAACAACATATGACATACATAAACCCAAAGAATATGTGGCTGATGTAAGAAATTCATTGAAAGTAATAACACTGAATTTTGATGGATTAAACACACCAGTCAAGAAACACAGATTGGCAGAATGGATAAGGAAATATGACCCATCTATAAGTTGTCTACAAGAAACCCACCTTAGAACCAGGGATTCAAGGAGGCTGAAAGTTAATGGTTGGAAAACAATTTTATAAGCAAACAACAATCAAAAAAGGGCTGGAGTAGCTATCCTAATATTGGACAAAATAGACTTTAAATGCAAAACTATTGTAAGAGCCAAAGATTGACACTAAATATTAGTAAAAGGGGTAATCTTTCAAGAAGAGAGAACAATCATAAACATTTATGCACCTAATCAGGGTGCCTCAAAATACATGAGGCAAACACTGGAAAAACTAACTAGAGAAATAAATGCCACTATAATTATATTAGGGGACTTTAATACATTATTTTCACCATTAGACAAAACATCTAGACAGAGATTCAATAAAGAAACAAAGACTCTGAATAATACATTAGAGGACCTGGTCCTAATAGACAAAAACAGAATGCTGCACCCAAATACAGTGGTACATACATTCTTCTTGAGTGCACATGGATCATACTCCAAGATAGACCATGTGCTAGGCAACAGAACAACTCTCAATGAATTCAAAAAGATCGAGATTATACAAAGTAATTTCTCTGACCACAAAGGAATGAAACTAGAAATCACTAAGAGCCAGAAAATCAGATTAGGAACAAAGAAATGGAAGCTAAACAATACACTCTTAGACAAACAGTGAGTCAAGGAGGAAATCTCAAAAGAAATCAGAAACCGCCTCCAATTGAATGAATATGACAACAGAACATATCAAAACCTATGGAATGCAGCCAAAGCTGTATTGAGAGGGAAATTCATAGCCATAAATGCATATATCAGAAAAGAAGAAAGTGCTAAAATTGAAGACCTAACTGAATATCTGGAGGATTTGGGAAAACAACAATAAACTAAAACCAAAGGAAATAGAAAAAAAGAAATAACAGAGATTAGAGCAGAACTAAATGAAATAGAAAATAAGAAAACACTAGAAAAAAATAAACAAAAGCAAAATCTGATTCTTCTAGAAGATCAACAAAATTGACAAACCCTTAGCCAGACTAACAAAGAAAAAGAGAGAGCAAATGCAAATACACGAAATAAGGAATGAAGAAGGGAATATCACTACCTACCCCACCAAAATAAAGAGTATCATAAGAGGATACTATGAAAACTTATATGCCAACAAGAATGATAATTTAGAAGAAATGGACAAATTTCTAGAAATTCACAAGCAGTCCACAGTGATGAAAGAAGAAATTGATTAACTCAACAGTCCAAATAAAGTAAAGAGATAATCACAGTCATAAAAAAACACCCAACAAAGTAGAGCCCAGGACCAGATGGCTTCACAGCTGAATTCTACCAAACCTTCTGGAAAAAGCTAACACCAATTCTGCTTAAGCTTTTCCAAAAAAGAGTTGTAGAAGGAACATTGTCTAACTCATTCTCTGATGCCAACATTACCCTAATTTCAAAGCCAAAGAAAGAAAGTACAAGAAAGGAAATAACAAATAATTTTTCTCGTGAACCAAGATGGTAAAATCCTCAACAAAATACCTGCTACTCGCATTCAACAACATATCAAAAGAATCATACACCATGACCAAGTGGGTTTCATCCCGGGCATGCAAGGATGGTTCAACATAAGAAAATCAGTAAATGTAATAAACCACATAAACAGATTGAAAGAAAAAAAATCACATGATCATCTCTAGAGATGCAGAAAAAGCATTTGACAAAATACAGCACCCTTTACTACAAAAGATAGGAATAGAAGGAAACTTTCTGAACATGATAAAGAGTATACATGAAAAACCCAAAGCTAACATCATCTTCAATGGTGACATCCTAAAAGCCTTCCCTTTGAGGTTGGGAACAAGACAAGGATGTCCACTATCACCACTCCTATTTAAAATTGTCTTAGAAGTACTTGCTCAAGCACTGAGGCAAGAAAAAGATATAAAAGGCATCCAAATTGGAAAAGAATAAGTAAAAATTTCATTATTTGCAGATGACATGATCCTATACAAAGAAAAGCCTGAGAAATTTACAACAAAGCTTCTAAAACTTATAAAGAACTTCAGAAATGTTGCAGGCTATAAGATCTATGCTCAAAAATCAGAAGCATTTCTGTACACCAATAATGAGCAATCTGGGGAGGAAATCAAGAAAAAAATACCATTTACAATTGTAACTAATGGAATCAAATAATTAGGAACAAATTTAACTAAGGATGTAAAGGACTTGTATACAGAAATCCATACAACACTGTTAAAGGAAATCAAAAAGATTTAAATAAATGGAAGAATATTCCATGTTCATGGATAGGAAGACTAAACATTACCAAAATGTCTATCCTACCCAAACTAATCTACAAATTTAATGCAATTCCAATAAAATTCAACACTGTATTTTTTAAGGAGTTGTAAAAACTAACTACAAAATTTATTTGGAAGGATCAGAGCTCCAGAATCACCAAAGACATATTGGAAAAGAAAAATGAAGTTGGAGGTATCACACTACCTGACTATAAAATATACTACAAAGCTACAGTGGTGAAAATTGCATGGTATTGGCTCAAAAATAGACACATTGACCAATGGAACTGAATTGAGAGTTCTGATATCAATCCTTGAATATAAAGTCATCTGATATTAGACAAGGCCACCAAGCCCACTCAGTTGGGAGAGAATGGCCTCTTCTACAAGTGGTGCTTGGAGAACTGGATATCCATATACAAAAGAATGAGAGAGGAACACCATTTCACACCTTATATGAAAATCAACTCAAAATGGATTTAAGATCTAAATATAAGAGCCAAGACCATAAAGACCTTAGAAGATAATGTAGGGAAGCATCTATAGGACCCTGTAATAGGAAATAGTTTCATGAACTTCACACCCAAAACATGAGCAGCAAAAGAAAAAATAGATAAATGGGGTCTCCTCAAATATAAGACTTTTGCACTTCAAAGGATGTTATCAAGAAAATAAAAAGGCAGACTAAACAATGGGAGATAATATTTGGCAACTGTATATCTGATAGGAACCTAATATCATGCATATATAAAGAAATGCTACAACTTGAAAATAAAAAGACTAACAACCCATTTAAAAAATGGGTAAGTGATCTTAAAAGACCCTTCTCCAAGGAAGAAATACAAATGACTAAAAAGCACATGAAAAAATGCTTGACATCTCTTGCTATTAAAGAAATGCAAATCAAAAGTATATTGAGATACCATCTTATACCTATTAGAATGGTGGCTATTAAAAAAAATAGCAGTCTATAAATGTTGGAGAGAATGTGAAGGAATGGTAACCCTCACCCACTGCTGGTGGGATTGTGGAATGGACCACCACTGTGGAGGAGAGTTTGGTGGTTCCTCAAAAAGCTATCTATTGATCTTCCATAGGATCCAGTGATCCCACTGCTGGGTATATACCCAGAGGAATTGAAAGCAAAGAACCAACAGATATATGCACACCAATGTTCATAGTGGTATTGTTCACCATTGCTGAAAGTTGGAATTTACCCAGCTGCCCATCAACCAGTGAATGGATAAACAAAATGTTGTACATACATACAATAGAATATTACTCAACTGTAAGAAGGAATAAAGTGCTAACACACAGGATAACATGGATGAATCTGGAAGACCTTATGTTGAATGAAGCAAGCCAGGCATTAAAGGATGAACAGTGCATGACCTCACTGATATGAATTAAGTAAATTGAGCAGTCTCTGAGAATGATTGTCTGAAAGATAGGTGTACAAGAAAGAGAAAGTGAAGATAAAGTTGTGAGCCATCACCCATAAGGAGGTAATCTATGGTAAAGAGTTAGAGTGTAGCTGTGGATTGAAAGGATAGGACAGGAGGGTAGTGATATATTGAGTTGGGTGGTGCAGGGTTGACAGGTGGATAGATTGGGAATGGTGGGTCAGTATCCCCAGGATCCTGAGGGGAGAGATGGCAGAAGGACCAGGTGAACACTTGGGATTTCTGGATATGAGGTTGAAAGTACAGAGGTGGGAGTGCTCTTATGGAAATATGACAAGGAAGTGTCACTGCTTTAGGGTGGTGGTTGGGAGGGGCATTTGGGACAGGCACATCTGGAGTAGGCTTATAGGGATTGTGTGAGTGTTCATCCTGTCATAATGTGTTGTATCAGTGGGTGGAGACTCACACAGTGGGAGGGAAGGAGATGGACTCCCATCTTTGAGAGGACCAATTTGCTCAGAAATCCACAGGTGGGCATCTCTTAAGAGCGAGGGTGGTTCCTAATAGTGGAGTACAAACCAATGTGTCATCACCTCTTGTTGCATGTAACTATGAATCTTGTCACCCTAGGAGTCAATCCAAGGGGTCATCATGGGTCCCCGGGGGGGGGGGAGGAAAAGAATAGATCACAGGGGGTATTTAGTGGTTAATGGAAATGTTTTTCATTACCTTACTGTGATGGACACAGGACATAATAAATATCATCAAAATTTATAAGAGTGTATGATTTAAAATGTAAACCATAGTGTAAATGATTGGCAATGTTTAGTAGGTATGTATCACTCACTGTATATCAGTTATAACAATGCTACCATCCACAAAAAGGTTTTTATATGAGGTGAGGAAAGGGAGAGGAAGTTGGGTATATGAGAGTGTCTTGTGTTCTGTGTTTGACTTTGCTGTGACTTAAAACTTTGAAAATTAAATGAAAAATAATGAATCACTGAGGAGTGAAAGGGGAAGGTGTATGGTACAGAGTGGACACCAGATATTGCAGTGATAAAAGACAAAATGTCAAAAATAAATTAAATAAAAATTCTCATTTTTTAATAAACCAATCCTTTCATTTTATTTTAGTTTTAGTTGTTTTTTTTTAAGTTTTCATATATTTTATCTCTTACATTTAAACATCATTGTTATTTCATTTTCCTATTAATTGTATTTGGCTATTGTATTGGCTTCATCTTTAAAGAAGCTTTGGATCTCAGAAGGGTTACAACTGGAGTGGGAGAGGACTGTTGGTGGGGGGTGTCGGGCATGGAAGTTACATGGAGGAAGTTCACCTGAACATACATAAAAGGTATATAAAATTTTTCAAATGCCCACAGAGCATGGTCACAGTGGGTGGAGAATCACTCAATAAATGAGAGAATACTGAGTTCCAATCCTGGAGAGTTCTGACATATTCTCCAAGGGAGTAGCAACAGTCCTCCAAGTGCAGGGGCAGTGTCTAGCAAAGGGGAATGAACCACTGATGAACTCTTGTTATTGATGTCTAGCCTTATGAGTCTTTGCTCTTGAATATGAAACTTAGCCTATTGTTACGGGGTGCCTAAGGTTTGCCTCCTGAGAACATCCTTGCTGCTCATATGTGGCCTCTCTGTAATCCAAACTCAACATATGAATGCATTACCTTCCTCCCAGCGTGGAACATGACTCCAGGGGATAAGCCTCCCTTGCAACGAGGGATTACTAACAAGTGCAAATGGGCAATACAACTGGAAGAAGACCTCAAATAAAAGGGGGAAAAGGTAAAACAAATGAGTTTTACCTAAGAGACTTCAAAGTGAGTTGAGAGGTCATCCCAGAGGTAACGCTTATGTACATCTCAAAAGAACTCATAGGCTTCCAATGTGGATATCACTCCAAACAGAGGGGCTCCTGAGGGCTCTGGAGACACACAGGTCCTATATCAGGGTGGATAGCCCCAGAGTTTTGTGCTTAATCAATGGGCCTTACTTTTCAATCATTGCTCCTAAGAGTGACAGAGTTAGACCCAAATATGTCTTCCCTGCACATGGTCCACCTGTCCCTTCTATTCAAACCTATATGTTGTGCCAGATTTTGTAGGTGTGCTCCCAGAGACTGGAGTCTTTGGGCTGTCCATGTGCCAGCTGGGCCTGGAATCTTGGTGGAGCTGCAACTCCTAATCTCCAGCTCAATGGACTCACTCTGGACACCTGGTGGGGCGATGATGACAGACAATGGCAATCCCAGGTGTATTAGTTAGCCAAAGGGGTGCTAATGTGAAATACCAAAAATGGGTTGGTCTCTATAAAGGGTATTTATTTGGGGTAGAAGTCAAGATACCAGGCCATAAAGCATTAAGTTTCTTCTCTCACCACAGTCCATTGCCATGTGTTAGAGCAAGACAGCTTCCAGCATTTGCTAGGGTTCAGGCTTCTGGGGTTCCTCTCTTCCAAGGGCTGCATTTCTCTCTGGGCTTAGCTACTGTTTCCTTCACAAGGTCAGCTGCAGATGATCAGATGAACGGCTTACTTCTCTTCTCCTGGGGCCTTCTTTCCAACATCAAAACTGCTTCTCAAAAAAACAGCTTCAACTCTATTCTTTGCCTTGCCTTTTATATCCGATTCCCCACTCACCAAGGGGTGGGGCTCAATGCCCTAATCATAACCTAATCATGCCCAGATTAACAGATCAGTTTACAAGCATTATCCAATTATATTTTTGGAATTCATAATTACATCAAATTCCCCAACTGTTACACCAGGGAATGGAGAGAGTCTGCAGCTGCAGGCAGGATAATCCCATCCATCTTATCCATGGGATATAGGCCCCCTCTCACTTGTAGGAGCAGTGAACATCACCATATCTGATGCCTCAGGATTGGGAAAAGATCTATGGACTAGAGTGGACTTATTTGTATTCTGTTATAGACATATTGTGATTCATGCACTGGAAGTAATGACAACATTAATGTTGAGCCAGTGGCCACTGGACAGTTTGGGGCAGGGAGTGGGAAAAGCAGTTGTAATACAGGGGCTTTTCAAGACTTGGGAATTATCCTGAGTGACATTGCAATGACAGATAGAAGCCATTTTATATTATAACATGCAGAACTGTGTGGGAGAGTGTGGTCTACAATGTGAACTATGGCCCATGATTAGTGGCAAAGCCCCAAGATGTGTATATCTATTGCACATAATGTGCCACTCTAATGAGAGATGTTTATGTGGGAGGTTGTGGGAGGAGTGGGAGGTGGGGCACATGTGAATCCCTACAATATTTGTGTAACATTTATGTAATCTAAGTAACTTTAAAAAAAATTATTAAAAAAAAATAACAAGGGCCTGGCATAATAGTCTGTCTTCCTTCACTAGACATTGTCCTTGCATTCAGGGGACTCTTGCTGTCCTATTAGAGAATTTAGCAGAACTCCCCAGGGTGAGAATTCAATATTCTTTCAGTTATTGTTTGGAACACCACCCGCTGAGACAATTTCCCATGAGCATGTGAACATATTCATGTGTCTTAGAGGCATGCCCCAGGTGAATCCCTTCCCATACATCCCTCATCACTGACACCCCACACCAGTGATCCTCCCACCACTTCTGTGACCTTTCTGTCGTCTAAAACCTCTCCAAAATTTTTCTTATTAATTTATTTGGTTATTTTGTTGATCAAATCCTTTTTATTTTTTTTGCATCAATTGATATATTAATATGATTTTTTCTTTTACAGCCTTTTAAAAGAAAGATTATATCGATTGTTTTCCATAAATGGAACCAACTTTGCATATGTAGAATAAAGCCTCCTGAACATTATGTATTTTATACATTGTATTTATGTGTTTCCTAAATTGTTAGATTATAAGAGTTATTGGTCATATGACAACATGTATTTTTCTTTACTTTTTTTTTTTTCTTTTTCTTATTTTGGTATATGGTTAGTAGTGACCACATAAAAAATCTGCATTAGTTCTTATTTGAAATTTTGTTAGAATTCTTCAGTGAACCATCGTGTCCTCATAATTTCTTCATGAGGAGCTTTTTAAACAATGAATTAAATTTATTTAATGGTTGTGGGACCATTCATATTACCTATTTCATTTTGATTGAGATTTTTAGTTTGTAGTTTTCAATAATTGAGGCATTTTTTTCCTAAGTTGCCCAATATATCAGCATAAAATTTTCATATTATTTTTTCAATGGCTGAATGATCAGTAGTTATATACCTTATTGGTGGGAACAGGAATTTTAAGCCTACAAAGATGAAGAGGCTTTCCAGATTGCGTGGCTTTTCATGTTATCATCCCTCTTGTTGGTGCCTCCTGGACACTCTGGTGTTTCTGAATGGAGAAAGGAAAAGAGACTTCTCACATAAAACTGTTTCTGTGGTGATGACCCTCTTGCTGGTACTTCCCAGCAGCCTTTGCACTTCTAGTTGGGAAACTGGCATCTCAGGCCTAACAGAGAAAAAGAATGCTACCCCTGGCTATTTATTTTAAGTGAGGCTTCCATATATTCCCCGTGCCAATGGTGCCATACTCACCCTGTATGATTTGTAAGATTCTCATTAGATTCTGGGAGGATTAGCCTACCTGGGCTGATTTCTTTTGATAGGTTGAGGCTCAGAAAATACTCGGTTTGGGTCTTGGTTTCCTTCAAGAATAAGAGGACCAAAAGGTTCTGGAGTCCCAAACCAGTTTGCCTTCATACCACTTTTCATAGTTCTCTTTTAGTTGTCTCTTGTGTTATTTCCAGGGTTCATAGTTGTACATAGGAGAGAGGACCAGGGAGAAATGGGAAATCACCTTGTCCCTGTTCCTCTAAATATTAAGTTTTTCAAGATGTTTTATATTTTTCTTCATATGGGTTTTGGTCATTTCTTGCTAAGTTAATTTTATCATTCTTTGTTGCCATTTTAAATGGGGTTTGCACATATATTGTATCTTGAGGTTAATATAATTATATGACTGTAACTAATTTTTGCATATTACTTTTTGTTGGACCGTTGAATTGTCAGCACCTTGCTTGCTACCTCAAACTCTTGGCACCCAGCTCACTGTGTCAAAGTGTTAGTCAGAAAGAAGACACCTAAAGTATATCAAGCTATTCCAATATAGGTGTCAGTATCACCAGCAAAAGCATGGCTCACATTGGCTTTGATGGAGAAATGTTTACTCCCACAGAGAGGAAACAGAGCAAGGTGAGATTCACCAAAGGTCATCTCTTCCCCATGGCTAAGGGATCCCAATCTGTGGCTGTTACATGTTTATTTGATCTATGCACACCCTTTTTTTGCCATATTGGAAGTCATCATGATGGAAGGACACTGCTAACTCCCCATGAGGAACAGATGCCATAAAATGGGTGTACTTTGGCCAGACTGCCCCCAGTGAATGTTTACATATATGTGGGAGAGCATGGGGAAGAATGTGCTGGGACATCCCCATCTGGTAGGCTTTGTATTTTATCTCTAGGCAATCCCAAGAAGGGAGTCAGGCCACATTCATCAAGTACTTGAGGCATGAGGTTAACAGGGTTTATTTGTTGGTCTCAGGGAATGACAGCAGGCTGCACTGAGTCCACAGTTTTGTATTCTGCTGCCTTGTTGAGTTCTTTAATTATTTGGATTATTATTCTCATTGGTTCATGGCATATTCAATTAGAGTGCACGTAGGAGAGCTCAACAAGCAATGGGGAGCATGAATGTTTTAAGGAGTCACATACTGTTCACATCTTCTTCCCTGTATGTTTCCTCCAGGTATTTCTGTGGTGTTTTAAAAGCCTAAATATGGAGGCTCAGTACTTGGTGCATACAAATACAGCCAGAAGTAAAAAAAATACCCCTTCCAATTCATCACTCTTCTCCTCTATTTTCCATCAAGCCTTAGTTGATGTGGTAGGTGGGTTATAAAGGAGCCAGATTGCAATTTGCAGCACGGACTTTTATACAGTATCTCTTGCTTGTCCAAAGGATTTGAGAAAAACCTGAAGGATCTGGTGTTAAACAATTGCAGGAGGACCAGAGAAACTGTGAGTGAGTGAGAGCTCTCTCTATTATGCTGTTTCTATTTGGGTGGATGAGATCATTTCTCTTTATCCTCTTCTGAGTCCTGATTTTTAAGTTGATTTTGAGAGAGAAGTTTACATGAGATGCTTAATTTTCTTCCTTATATCCTCCCTTAAAAGTGGTGCATCATTGATTCTCCAGAGAAGCCCTAAGGATGGATGAAGACAATCTGTACAAAGAAGCCTTTAGATTTGGGACTGTGCTGGAGACTAAACTGTATATCTTCTTTCTAAGCTCATGGTAGAAGAGGGGACAAAAAAACTGCTTTCCTGGGGCTTATGCATCCATACTACTGCTGCTGTTGTCACAAAATTCCCCATCTTAAAACTACTGAGACACCTCATCCAAAGATCTTTATAGCCCAGTTCTGCCTTTTCAGCAAATCTCAAGCAGCAAACTATTCCCTGGCTTCCCTTGGAAGGATTGTGGAATTGATTGTATTCACCAGTTATCTTGCATGCTCATCTCTCTTGCACTGGGAGTTGTGTTTTTTCCCTATTTTCTAGGGGGAGTTTTCCCTGTTTCAACCAAAATTCCCAGGCTTGGGAGGATCTTCATGTGTTAATGCATTATGTGTGAATGTCCTCACATATATGCATGCATTCCCTCTTCCTTTTTTGCCACAAGGATAATTGAATTTTTGGTATTTTGTTACCCAAAATGACATCTTTCCTCTTCCCAGAATGGGAAGAGAATCTGTCATTCTAAACCTAAAGAAGGAATTTCTATCCTGGAGTGAACCCCATAAGATAGCATGGCCAGAGAGTATTCTCAGTGAGAAGTGGGGCAACAATGGAGCCAAATTCCCAAATTGAATAGGAGCTTTTACAGGGGAGGATGGTGCAGAAGTCAGCATTGAGAAACAGAAGCTTCTTACTTTTCTGCCTTACCCCACCATTCCTTTGGCAGGGACTGGTATTACAGGCAACCTAAGCTGTGTTTATGGTAGAGCTTCATGGTTCTTGGAAGGAGCTGAATATAAGCAGGTTTAACATTAATGTGTAACTGGATATTAAAACAATTAACACAATTAGTAGTGATAACAATGACAAAGACAGCATAATCAAAGAAAAAGACAAAAGTCATATTATAAGAAAATATGAACAACGCATGTGACAAGGTGTTTGTATTCAGAGTATTCTTTTTTTTTAATATTATAAATTATATGGTTCTTTTTCTTTTACCTTGTGTTTTAGTTTCCCAGCCTGCTAACATAAATATCATGAAAGAGGCTGACTTAAACAATGGAAATTTTTTAACTTTCAGTTTTGAGGTTAAAAGAAAGTCCAAATCAAAGTTGTCATCATGGAAATCCTTTTTCCCTAAAGACTGTGGCATTCTGGGACTGGCTACCAGCCATCCTTGGTCCTTAGCTTGTCATATGGCAAAGCACATGGAGGCATCTTCTGGTATCAACTTCTTCTCTGTGTTCTGCTTATGTTGTAAGCTGTTGGCTGTTCTCTATTTGGCTTTTTCTTTCTGAATTTCATTCTTCCTATAAAGGACTACTGTAACAGAAGCAAGACCCATCTTTATTGAGTTGGTCCATAACTTAGCTGAAGTAATCTCATCAAAAGGTTTAACTTTAGGAGCATGTGCTTCTGTGGTACATACAGTTCCAAATCACCACACTCCATGCTCTGAACCCCAAATAGACTTGATTTTTCTACAAGCAAAATGTGTGCATTCTATCACAGCATTCCAAAAGCCTTAAGTCATTTTAGATGCAATGTTATTTACAAAGTATCCTCAAAATTGGCTATGGATGATTTCTGTACCGGGGCACCTTTCCACTCTGTGAAACTTAGAGAACAATTTATCTCCTTCCAATATACAAAGGTCAGATAAGCATAGGTTAAACATTCCATCCCCATAAGGATAAATTGAAACAAAAGAGGGGTCACAGGTCCCAAACAATTAAAAAACCCAGCAAGACATCCTCCATTAGAATTCAAGATGTGAGAATAATCTATAGAAAGATGCATTGTCCTTCAGGGATGATGGAGTGACAGGTTCACGCTTCTAAGTTCTTCACTGCAGCTTTGTCCTTGAAATCTGGAATAAAGCCTCCACCCACTCCAATTTCTGGGGGAGCAGCACTTTCTCTGAACAAGGATCAGTAGTCCCACCCACTCAAAGCTCAAGGACAGACCCACACTTTCCACACACAGGCGCACACTCTTAGCAAAAGCATATCTTTAAAGTGCAGACTTCAGCTTCCATGGTTCTGCCCTTGTAGTCATACTTCCTTCAATTTACCTCTTTTCTGTCCCTTTTTGTTCAGGCTGGCAATGGTTACTTTCATAAAAATTATGCACACACACAAAAACTTGTTCACAGGGATCCAAACCATCAGACAATTGGACATTCCATAGATCTTTTCTACTTAACTTCATTTCCAATCTTAACTATCCTGAAATAGCTGACTATTTCCGCGTTCAGATATGGAACACTATTATCTAATGACTCACTTTCTGGAAGTTCAGAACTTTCCAAATCTTCCATTTCTGGTTTCTTGTTACCCAGGAGTTGAGTTCTCAGCTTATCCCTTTCCACTCTCATTTTAGTATAGCCTGCAAGGAGAAATAAGGTTGTACTTTCAATACTTAGCTTGGAAATCTGTTTGGCTAAGTATCTAAGTTCATTATTTTTAAGGTCTTCCTTCCACCTGACATCAGAACTCAATTTCACCAAATTCTCTGCTACTTTAAAACAAGGATTGCCTTTCCTTCATTACCCAATAACACATTCATCATTTTCTTCTAAGACCTTGTTTGAAGTAAATTTAGCATCCATATTTCTACCAACAGTCTCTTCAAAGCAATCTAGAACTTTTCTATCAATCACCTCACAATTCTTCCTGTCTCTAAACATTACCCAATTCTAAAGCCATTTCAATATTTTTGGTATTTGAATAACAGCAACCCACTCCCATTTCCTAAATGTGGTTTAGCTTCCTATACTACTTAAGCATGTAACATATTATGGATCAAGCTAAAGAAGGGGCATTTATTTGCTAACATTTATTTCTTTTGTTTCTTTAAAGGTTACACTTATTTATTAATTTATTCTTTTGATTAAAAAGAAGATTAAGATAGCATAAATTTTACAATAAAATATATGGGATTCCTATATGCTACACCCATCCTCTTTTCCATATTTTTCCATCTTAACATCTTTAATTAGTGTGCTACATTTGTTATGATTGATAGACACATATTGAAGCATTGCTACTAACTGTGGACTATAGTTTATATTACAGTTTATAATCTGTCCTGCACAATTTTGTATATTATAACAAAATACATACTGGCCTGTATCTGTCATTGCAATGTCATGTAGGACTATACCAATGTCCTGAAAATGCCCCCATATTACACCAATTCTTCCCTCTGCTTCCTTTCAGAAACCCCGGTGGCCACTGCCTTTATATCAACTATAAAAGTTCTTCCATTGCTGGAATAATAAATCTATAAAAGAATAATAAGTCTACTTTAGTCCATTGTTCATTCCACAGTCTTGAGGATTTGGGGACGTTAATGCTCACTCTGCTTCCAATTGAGATGTGGCTTAAATCCTATGGGGCAGATAGATGGAACTATCTTGCCTGTAGTTGCAAATATTCTCTCTTCTTTGGGATGGGCATTTTCCATCATCTTCTCATTGTTAGTTGGCCTGGGTGAGTCCAATGAACAGGAGAGTAGATATTGCAACTCTTCTGGGATTCTGGGCTCACCTGGCACATGAATGGACCAAAGATTTAAGGCCCTGGGACATATATTTCAAAGTATAGTGCTAATTATAAGTTCAAATAAAAGGGGCAGAAAATCCATGTGTAGGGGTACTATAAATGAGTCTGATTGTGTTAAACTGGGGAGCATAAATTCCAAAGTAAGGCCCACTGACATGTTTCTGATGCTAAAAGAAAATCCAAATGAAGGCATCATGAAGGTTATGCTTTCTACCCAAAGACTGGCACTATAGGGCTAGATACTGGAGATTCTTTGTTCTTAGATTGTCATATTGCAATGCATACGACAGCCTCTCCTGACCTCTGTACTCAGAATTCTGAGTTTCATTGATTTCAGCTTCTTACATCTGTTGCTTATTTTCTTCTTTCCTACTGCTTTAAAATACTATAGTAATAGAATTAAGATCCATTGTGGTGGGCCACACTTTTTTAACTGAAGTATCTTCATTAAAATTTCCTCTTTACAATGGGTTCACACCTACAGTAATGGATTACATTTAAAAATGTGTTTTTATGGAGTACATACAACTTCAAATCACCATCCTTATTGAAATGGTATTTGTTATATAATTAATTTTCATTTAGAAAGGGTGGTTTGGGTCTAGTTTCATCATTTTATTGTATCCCAAAGGGATAACTAGATATCCATTTCTTTCAGCTAATTTAGTTTTCTCTCAACTGTAGATGTATTGTCATGACTGCATATTTAAAGTATATTTTAAGTTTTACTACAAAAACTATTCTTCACTAATGAGCATTATCAGTTTTTTTAAAATGTTTATATGTTTTTCCCACAGAAATTTAGCAAGATATAATAAAGTTTTAAAATTCCAAGTGGTATTTGTGAATTGCACTGAATTTATATAGTAGTTAAATAATTGATTAAAAGATGTTGTTTTACAATTAACAATTTTATTTCAAGTTCACAAAAATAAAAGAACAGAAATTGGCAACTCATCATTTACAAAAACATTAATCCTAAAAAAGTTCTTTCTCAGACATTTTATCTCATCTAATTCCAACTGCTAGATTAATTGTTACTTTAGTGTTCAGGAAGTTGAACAAAAATTATTTAAATTACATTGTCAAGGTCTCTATTAATGAAAAATATTGAAGAAGAGAAGAAAAGCTTAATTGTATTCATATATCACAAAACCATACCTATATTCTTTTTTACCTTAGAATTAATATAGTGCAAACTTTCCTTTTGCGATAAAAACATTACAATGTTGTATTTAACTATAGTCCATAAATTATATAGTTATATTTTTTCCATGTATCACCACACTCTTAACATCCTGAAGTAGAAGAACATGGCTGTATTTATATTATTACACACAATTCTCATCTACATCCAAAATCATTGTTATATAGCCCCAATATCAACCTCCAGCTGTCCTCCAAGTAGCATTAATTTTCCTAGATCACTCGTTTCAACTAAAAAGGCATCCATAAAACAAATTTTTTTTAAATTCATTATAATGTGTTACCATCAAGTCCAACCATTATCACATATTTATATTTGACCTTATTAAACAGTCTACATACATTCATCATCTTCTCCCCCTTCTCTTTCCATATTCCATCTCCTACTAACCTAGACTTCATTGTCCAACCCCACAAACCTACTCATTGCATTTAGTTCATATCAGTGAGACCAAAGAATATTTGTCCTTTTGTGTCTGGCTTATTTCATTCAACATAATATCCTAAAGGTTCTTCCATGTTGTCATGTGCTTCCCCAATTGATTTCTTCTTATATTTGAATAATATCCCATCATAAGAATATACCACATCATGTTTACCAATTCAATGGTTGTTTTCATCTTTTTGGCAATTGTGATTAATGTCACTATGAATATTGGCATGAAAATGTCTGTTTGTATCCTTGCTTTTAGTTCTTCTGAATATATCTCTAAGAGTGCAATTGCTGGATCATATGAAGGTTATATTTTTAGTTTCCTGAGGAACTTCCAGATGATCTTTGACAGAGGTTGCATTTTTTAACACACACACCAGTGGAACTTCTAGTAACCACTCTCTTTATATCAATGTTACATGGTGTTCCATTACTACAATATTAATACATTTACTTTGGCCATGGTTGCATTCTTCCCTTATGTTTGTTTATTCTTCAACCTTGAGGACTTTGGGATGGTGACATCTGCTCTGCTTCAAATCTTTTTATTTTCTTGGAAAAGTCTTTTGAAGAACAAAAATAATTTTGAGGCAGTACCATATACTGAATTTTTCTTTTGTTGCTCATGCTTTGGGTGTAAAGTCTAAGACTCTACCACCAACCACAAGGTCTTGAAGATAATTCTATACATTTCCTTCTAAGAATTTTTTGGTTCTAGTTTTTATATTTATATCTTTGATCCATTTTGAATTAAGTTTAATATAAGATATGAGATAAGGATCCTTTTTTTTTCCCTTTTAGATATGGATATCCAGTTTTCCTAGTGCAATTTGTCAAATAAGTTCAGTGGGTTTACCAATCTGGTTAAAGATCAGTTGACCAAAGATGTGAGGATCTATTTTCAAACCCTCCTTTCTATCCTATTGGTCAATCTATCTTTATGCCAGTACCATGCTGTTTTTAACACTGTAGGTATGTAATATGCATAAAAGTCTGGAAGTGAGAGTCCTCCAAATTTTTCTTCTTTTTAAAGATATTTTTGGCTATTTGGGGGCTATTACTCTACCAGATAAATTTGATACTTCACTTTTCCAATTCTACAAAGAAAACTATTGGAATTTTTTTTTATTAGGATTGCATTAAATCTGTTTGGGTCGAATTGATATCTTAATGATATTTAGGCATCCAACTCAAGAACATGGTATAACCTTCCATTTATTTGGATCCATGGTTTCTTTTAGCAATGTTTTATAGTTTTCTGAATATAGATCTTTATCTTTTGGCTAAATTTATTATAAAATATTTGATTCTTTTTACCACAATTGCAAATGAAAAATTTCTTCTGCCTCCTCCTCAGATTGCTCATTAGTAATGTATAAAAATGTTATTAATTTTGTGTATTAATATTGTATCTGGTCATTTTATTTAAATTGTGTATGTATTCTAATAGTTTGATTGTGGATTTGTTTAGATATTCTATGTATAAGATCATATCTTCAGTGAATAGCTAAAGTTTTATTTCTTCCTTTCCTATTTGGGTGCATTTTATTTCTTTTTCTTGCCTAATTGCTTTAGCTAGAACTTCTATCACAATATTGTATAAGAATGGGAAGAGTAGGCATCCTTTTCTTTTTCCTCATCTCAGTGGGAAAGCTTTCAGTCTTTCACCATTATGTACAATTTTAGCTGTGTTTTTCATATATACATTTTATCATATTGAGAAAGTTTCCTTCTATGCCTAAGTTTCATGGTAATTTTTATCAATAAAGGAGATTGTACTTAGTCAAATGTCTTTTCTGCATCAATTGAAATAATCATGTGATTTTTCTCATTCAATTTTTTAATATGGGTTATTACACATTGATTTTTTTAATGTTGAATCGCCCTTGCATTCTAGTATAAAACTCACATGATCAAAATGTATAGTTTTTGACATGTTTTTAGATTCATTAGCAATTATTTTATTGAAGATTTTTGCATCCAAATTCAATAAAGAAATGTGTCAGTAAATTTTATTTTTCATATGTCTTTATTTGGCTTTGGTATTAGAGTGATGTTAGATTTATAGACTATGATTACTCTTATTCCTTCCTTTTCAGTGTTTGGAAGACTGAGCAAAATTGTTATTGGATCTTCTTTAAATGATTTGTATAATTCACATATGAAACCATCTGGACCTGGACTTTTCATTTTGGAGAGTTTTTTCTTCATTTTTAAAGAAGCTTTAGATTACATAAATGGTACATCAAAAATATAGGGGATTCCCTTATACCCCACTCCCTCCCCTTCCCACAATTTCCCCCATTAACAACATCATTCATTAGTGTGGTATACTTGTTACAATTGATGAATACATATTGAATCATTGCTATTAACCATGGCCTATAGTTTAGATTTTGATTTACACTTTGCAATTCACAATTTTATAGTTTTTGACAAAATGTATAATTACATGTATCCATCATTGCAATGTAATGCAGAACAATACAATGTCCCAAAAATGCATCTTGTTACACCTATTCATCCCTCTCCTTCCACTCAGAACATCTAGTGGCTACTGCCTTTATATTAATGTTACAAGTTCTTCCATTACTATAGTAATAATTCTGCCTTAGTCCATATTTGCATTCCCCCTTAGGTTTGTTCTTTCTTCAATCTTGAGGATTTGGGGATCATGATCTGTTTTTGATTGAGAGGGAACATAGATCTGATGGGGCAGATGAATGGAAAATGTCTGACTTGCAGTCGCAGATAATCTTTGTTTTGGGGATGGGTGTTGTCCATCATTATTATTTTGTTAGTTGTCCTGGTGTGTCCAATGAACTGGAGAATAGGTGTTGACTGCTACTCTGCTGATATTTGGGGCTCAACCTGCACATTAACAGTCAGAATATTTAAGTCTCTGGGACAGATATTTAACAGGTATAGTGCCAATTATAAATTTTAAAAAATGGGGCACAAGAAGCATGTATAGGTGAATTATACATTAGTCTAAATGTGATATATTGGGGAGATAGGTTATCATATATTCCAAGGTATGGCCTACCAATGGGGTGGTGACTGCCCTGCCTATATAGTCTAGATGTCTCCAGAATCCTCAGGAGCATGCCTGCTTAAGGAACTGTTTACTGTGAGAGTCAATGAAATCCTCCTGAGATGTGCATGAGTGTAATCTCTAGAATGATCTCCCAACTAACTTAGAAATCTCTTAGCTATAAAAACTCTTTGTATTTAATATCTCCCCCTTTTGGTCAAGGTCGTTTTCCAAATGTATCACTAGTGAGCACTAAATCATATTCCCTTGGTGCCAGGGGGGTTCATCCCCAGGATACATGTCCCATGCTTGGGGGAAGGTGGTGAGTTTATATGTTGAGTTTGGCTTAGAGAGAGGCCACATTTGAACAACAAGGAGGCTTTCAGGTGGTAATTCTTAGGCAATATATATTACTAGCCAAAGTTTCAATTTCACAAGAACAAAGTTCATAAGTATAAGCATCAGTTTCAAGGGCCTGCTGATTTTGTCTGTCCTCTTCATTAGGGAAGTTCCATTTTCTGTAAGAGTCTTACCACTCTATTAGGGAATGTAGCAGAGCTCCCCAGGATGTGAATTCAATCTTCCATCTATTGTGTGTGTGTCCACCCACTGAGACAACACCCAATGACCCCTTGAACACATTCATATTCTATATAGGCATGCTTCAGGTGCACCCCTTCCCACTATCCCTCCAGCAAGACACCCCAAACCCATGATTCTCCACTGCTACAGCCGCAACCCTTTTGCAATCTAAATCTCTCCCCAAAACAAAACCAAAAATGAAACAATATTTAAAAACATTTGATTGCATTGTGCCTTTCATCACTGTAAGATCTGTTTTCTTTTTCTTTTTTTTTTTTTTTATATGGAGAATTTTTTTAATGGGTAAAAATCAAAATTCTCACAATACATACAAACATTTGCAAAATGATATATAAATATATATGCATATATGTGTATTTGCTTACAAAAATGTTATTTACATATATATATATATATACATATATTTTAAGAGGTGCTTAGATTACCTAAAATATTACACGGAACCTACTTGGGATCCCCATGTTGCCCACCTCCCACACCTCCCACCACATCCCACACAAACATCTCCCACAGTGTGGCCCACCAACCTCAATGAACTTACACATCCTGGAGCCTTGCCACCAACCATAGACCACAGTTCACACTGTAGACCACTGTTTTCTTTTATGTATATTGATGATTTCTCATGTATATTCCCCTAGTGTATTTTCTCCACTTTATTTTAAAAAGCTTTAGGTTACAGAAAAGTCAAATAGAAAATATAGTGGATTCCCAAATACTCAACCCCTCCCCCCCTGAAATCAGGGAGTTCAAATTATTAGCATTCAGTGTTACTACTATAAAGGCATTACTTACCTTGTCCATTTTATCCTTTGGCTTTCTGTTGTCATACTTTACAATTTTTTGTCTTCAAACCTGAATGATAGTACTTCTGAATAAAGAACACTTGGCTGGTTGTTTTTCTCTTTCAGTACCTTAAATATATTGTATCACTGCCTTCTTGCCTCCATGGTTTCTGAAGAGAGAACAGCATTTATCCTTATAAAGACTCGCTTGTAAATAATATGTTTCTTTTCTTTGGCTGTTCTCAAAATCCTCAATTTTTGGCCTTTGACAATCTGAATAGTTGTTTTGGAGTAGGTCTTTAGGATTTATTCTGTTTTCTGTATGTTATCCTTCTTGAAGATTTATATTTATGTCTCTCATAAAGACTGGAAAATTTTCAGTCAGAATTTCCTCAAATATTCTTTCTACCCCTATTATGTAATCCTCTCCTTCTGGGACACCAATAACATATATGTGTGTTTCATGTTGCCACTCAGTTCCCTGAGAACTTTCTCAATTTTTCCATTCATTTGTTTATGTTTTCTCCTATATTTTCAATTTCAAATGCCTTGTATTTAAATTCACTTATTCATTCTTCTAACATTTCAAATCTGCTGTTATATGCCTCTATTCATGTTTCATCCCATCTATTGTGTCTTTCATTCCTATAAACTCTGTTACTTCCTTTTCTATATTTCAAAATTTTCTTTATGTTCACATAGAGAGTCACCTTAATATCCTTTATCATTTTAATCATATTTTTCTTCATCTCCTTAAATTGATTAAGGAGGTTTCTTTAAGCATCATTTATTAATTGACTTAAATCCTGAATCTTATCTAGACACTTGGCTTTTTCCTTTTATTGTGGCACATCTTTTTGTTTATTACTGTGGATTGTTATACTTTGTTGATTCCTAAGCATCTGCTCTTGATGATTTTGCTGTGTTGTTCAATTTCTCTTTCTTGCCTAGTGATTTTATTTCATAGTCCCTCTTTTATTTTAGTTTATTTTTTCCATTGAATTATGTGTTTTTATTTCAATTTTTAAAACAAATTAATTTTATTGATACATATTACTAAATGATACAATCATGTGTAAAGCATACACATATTAATAAAACATACAATCAATGGTATTTGGTATAATCACAAAGTTGTGTCTTCATAATTTCAATCCTAATTAAAACATTTTCATTTTTTCAATAACAACAATAATAAACAAAAACCAGAAAAACAAACAAGAAAATTCCTCACCGACCTATCTCTCTATGTTTCCCCTGTACATAGATGCTGTTTCTGGCTATTCTTAACAATTATTTATAAAAGCCATTGATTATACACTTTGGAAAGAGCATATGGTATGTGAATATAATTTTTAAATAAAACTTTAGTATTGCCGTGTTTAGTAGTCAAAACTGTGTCAGGTAGCCACTAATGGGGCCCATCCAGGTCTGCCATGGCAGGGAAAGAATCACGAGAAACCAGTCTGTCTTTCTTCACTTTCCCAGCTGACCAGCAAATGTCACTCCTGACAAACCCTTCCACAAAGATGAATCCTTCAATTTCTGCATGTCTCAGCATGCCCTGGCATGCCCACATATTGGGCCTGGTGGTGCACCCACTCGTGGAGCCTGGGGGTGTACCTGCTCATGGAGCCTGGTGGTACACTCACTCACAGGGCCTGACAGCACACCCGTGCATAGGGTCTGAATGCTCACCTACTCATGAGGCCTGAAGGTGTGCCTGTGCATGGGGCCTGATGGTGTGCCCATCTGTGGGGCCTGGTGACCCATGTGACTTCTATATATTTTTTATTTTATAAGGAGGTCCCAGGGATCCAACCCAGGTCCCTCCACATGGTGGATGGACACCCAACCATTTGAGCTACTTCTGCCCTCCTCATTTTTAATGAGGACATCACAATTACCTTATAGAGTTGATGCAGGTCCAGAGAAGGATGAGAGTTCCTGTGAGGAAGAGAAAAAAAGAGAAAAAGAGAGGAGAGAATGAATATGGATTATATCTACTACACAGCAGCACAATCAGTAGAGGTACAGATTTAAAACACTGATAGATTTATTAATTTCCAAAATATTGAAAAGTTTTAGAAACTTCTGTTTTCAGTTCCAACATAGAAAAAGCATGTAAATCACCACTGAAGTCCTTATAACCACAAAACAAATTGCTAAAAAAAAAAAAAAAATCTGTGACTTTTCTCACAGACATCAGAGAACTGAGGCCAAATGATAAATCACTACTCCCAAATCTGAAAAAAACACCTAAATCCAGAGAGTCATAGGCAAAACTGGCTTATCTGTGTTAGAAGCTGCTGGATCCATAAACTGATTAGTAAATGTATATGGTAAATTTGACAAATTGCTGGAGGTCAAGTGTGGACTAGCATAAGAGTAAGAAATCCCTGGAAGCCACAATCTTAAAGAGTCCCCACACTTTCATAGGTATTATCTCCTGGAACTCTACCACGTTCTCAGAATTAAGTTCAATAAATATCCCCTTGTGATTCTGGCAGGGAAAGGAGAAAAAATTAACCACTATGAAATATGTACTGAGTTTTCTCTATAGCAAAGTACGAGGAAAAAAGACTACCATTGTCTTATTCTATCTATTGGGAAGGGTTTTACACAACTCTGGCCCCTTCTGACATTACTGTGTCCTGTAACATGGGGATGTAGGTTAAAAAACATTTTTGAAGATCACAATCCAGGTAAACAGACCTACTAAAAGACTCAGATGTAATCATAGGATTATAAAATGCTCCCCTTCCCCACTCCTAACCACCACACAAAACCTACTCTCATAAAAATAGTATTGGATTACAGTTGAAAGCAGCAAGATACAGACTCTAAGGTTTTAAGAGGGAAACCAAAGACAAGATAGGAGACACAAAGGCATTAGAGGATTTGGAATACTTTGTCACCTACAATAAACATTAAACACAGACCAACTTTTTAACTCAGTGAATTTTTCAGTGTTCTCTAAAGAACAGAACCAATAGGATGTATGCATGTATAAATAAAATTTATCTTAAGGAATTGTCTCACATGATTGTTGGGGCTGACAAGTCTGAAGTATGTAGGGCTGACTGACAGGTTGTAAAATCCAGGAAGATTTGATATTGGAGTCTGAACTCCACAGTCCAAAGGGAGGGCAACAGCCTGATATTTCAGAAATAACTAAATGGTATAGTTCTAAGGCAGAAATTCTCCTCCTTTAAGGAACTCTATGTTATTAACTCATAAAGCCTCAAATGATTAGATGAGAGTAATCTAATTTAATGAATGTTACCTTACTAAAGATGTTAATCATATCTACAGAAAACTTCCACAGAAACATCTAGGCCAATGTTTGGTTAAATAACTGGACACTATAGCCAGGTTGACAAATAAAATTAACCATCACACCCAGTCCAATTTCTCAAAGCATCATGTCTGGTTGTCAACAAGAAATTGTAAGACATACAAACACACAAGAAATTCATATTCAGGGGACACAAAATAAGCAATAACATTTATTTTTATTTATTTATTTTTAAGATTTTATTTATTTATTTATTCATTTATCCCCCCCCTTGCTGCTCGTGCTCACTGGATCAGCTAACCACGCCATGCGGGCTGGCTTGCCTTCACCAGGAGGCCCCGGGAACTGAACCCGGGGCCTCCCATATGGTAAATGGGAGCCCTATTGATTGAGCCACAGCCGCTTTCCATAAGCAATAACATTTAAATATAACACAAGGTTTTGAAATATTAGGAGGAAATTTTGTAATAACTATCAGTAGATGACATGCCAGAACAGAAGGTAATGTGAGAAGAGAGATGGAGAATTAAGAAAGCATCAGATAGAAATACTGGAAATAAGAAACATTGTATCAAATGAAAAATACCTTTGCTGGGTTCATATGTAGGCTGAGCATGGAGAGGAAAGCAATCAATGATTTTAGTATCTGTCAATAGAAACATCTCAAATTGAAATTTAAAGAAGAAAAAGAATGAAAATGAAGTCTATGTCATCCAAGAACTGTGGGACAATTTCAAAATGTGTAGCATAGCAAAATTGGAACAAATATAAAGATAGAAGAGAGCAAACCACTATTTGAAGAAAGAGTGGTCAAAGTTACCAAAATTAATGACAGACAACACATTACAAATCCAGGAAGCACAAGATAACAACACTAAGATAAATATTTTAAAATTCCATCACTAGGTATATAGTATTCAATAATGTCGGAAAAAGCAAAGACAACAAGAAAATCTTAAAGAAGCTAGAGGGAGGAAATTCACCATACCTCTGGAGGAATGAAGGTAAGAATTACAGATGGCATCTTGTCATAAATCCTCCAAGCAAGAAGGTAGATGAGTGAAATAAAGAATTAGAGGGGAAAAAGCTAACCCACAATTGTATACCCACTGAAATTATCTTTCCAATGTGAAATAGAAATAAAAACTTTCTCAAATGAATAAGACCTGAGGTAAATCTTCAACAGCAGATATGCCATGTGGGAAATGTTAAAAGAAGTTTCTCAGACAGTAGGAAAATTTTATCAATTAGAAACATGGAGCTACATAAAGAAAGGAAGATCATCAGAGTATGAATAAATGAAGGTATAATTAAGTCCTTTATTTTTCTTATTCATAATTGATCTAAGAGATAACTATTTAAAGTGATAATAGTAACAATGTATTAGATGATTATAACATATGAGTAAGTGAAATAAATGCTAGTAATGTCATAAATGATGGAGAGAGATATAAGAATACTCTATCATTATATACTTACACGAGATGTGATATACTGTTATTTGATGGTGAACTTACATTTGTTTAAAATATATATTGCAAACTCTCTGGAAACCTCTAACAATAATTTAAAAGGAGTATAATTGATGGTGACAAATAGATATAAAATGGAATTATTTAAAGTTTTCAGTTAAAACCAGAAAAGGTAGAAAAAGAGAGGGAGGGGAAGAATTAATGAACTAGAGTAATGTATAGAAATCTTCTACAAATGTGAGTGATATAATTCCAAATATATCAATAATCACTTTAAATATGTATACTGTGAATATACCAATTAAAAGACAAAGATTATCAGAGTGGTTAAAAAAAATAAGACTCAAAAATATACTGTCTACATAAAATTCACTTTAACTATGAAGACATAGATAGATCAAAAATAAAGGAAAAAAGTAATATATACCATATTAAAACTAATCAAAAGTAAGCTGAATTAGTTATATAAATTTCAGGATAGCAGACTTCAGGAAAAGAAAAATTATGAAGGATAAATAAAAATTACATAATGATAAGGAGGTCAACTATTCAAGAACATATAAATATCCTAAAGTGTATATGCCTAATAACAGAAGTTCAAAATATATGAAGCCAAAACTGATATAATTGAAAAGAACAATAGAAAATTTGATTATAAGAGTTTCATAATCTAACATTCTTTTAGTAATTGATTGGCTAAGCAAGCAGATAATTAGTAAGCATAAAATTGGCCTGAAAAAACACTGACAACCTATTTGATTAGAATACTTCTTTCTAAAATATCAAAATAGACATTCTTCTCTATCTTGTATAGAACATTACCAAAGGTAACCACTTTGTGGTCTGTGAAACTACTCATTAAAAGGAATAGAAAACATACAAAGTGTGTTCCCAAACCACAATGGAATTAAGTTAGAAATCAATAATAGAAAAAATAGCTGTAAAATCTCCAAACAATTGTAGATAAAACAGTATGCTTCTAAATAACACATAGTTTAAAGGAAAAAAATATGAAATAAATCAAAATGAAAATAAATGTTATCAGATCTGGGGAATGCAGAAGTAGCAGTTCTCAGAAGGAAATTAATTGTATTAAAGGCATATATTATGAAAGAATACATAATGAAAGTCAATGATCTAAGCTTCTATTTTAGGAAACTAGAGAATAAAAGAGTAATGTGACCCTGAATAAAGCAGAAAAAACAATTAGAAAAAGAATAAATAAAATTGAAAACAGGAAAATAAGGGACTATTCAAATAAAATCAAAGTTGATACTAACCTCTAGCCAGGCAGTGGCAGTTTGACATTATTTATGAATTGCAAAAAGAGATATTGATTATGTTTGTAAACTAGTCTGTTCCTCTGGGCATAATACCCTCTGATTGTATTAAAATCAGATGTTTCACTTTTAGTTTATTAAATCAAGATTAGGGCTTTGATTCAACCTCATCATTAGGGCTTCCAGGGTTGAGTCCCTGTCCTCTTGGTGGGCTATATAAAGGTGTGCTCAATCCAGAAAACAGAAGTAGATAAACAAAAAAGATACACAGAGGATCTTACAGCCCTGGGAAGAGAGATGAACCTGATAGTTTACAGCTGGCCTTGTGAAGTGACCAAAGCATCTGAGCTCAGAAAGAAAGGATTCCTCAGGGGAACAATGAGACCTATTCTAGTGTACGGCTGAGGTTGGAAGAAGCTGGAACCCATGAAGCCTTGGGTGAGGAACTACCTTTTATGGTACCTTGATTTCGACTCATTAAGGCCTTGTAACTGTAAACTTTTACCCTAAATAAATACCCTTTTTTAAAGCCCACAGATTTCTGTTACTTTGCATCAGAACCCACTTGGCTGGCTAATACACAGGCTAATAAAGGAAAAAAGAGAGGTGATACAAATTACTCACCTCAGAAATGAAAAAGGGGTCATCACTACTGATTCATGACTATTAAAAGTATAATAAACAAATAGTATGAACAACTATATATATATATATATATATAAATAATTACTTAGATGAAAGGTACCAATGCCTTAAAGGAGCAAACTACCAAATATTACACAAGGAGAAATACACAGCATTCCAAATAATTTATTTAGAAATTCTGCCCACAAAGTGTTGGAGCATAACTCCCCATTCCTTAAGTGTGAGCTTTATGTATCATGACTTCCTTTCAAGATGACCATATAGAAATATAGAGGAAAAAAGAACAATTTTACAGTGAGCAAAGCTGCTAAACACTAACGCAACCAATGCAACTGTTAAGTAATAATCATAGTATGTTTCCTTGTTATGAGGTGATAAGAAAGGCACCTTACTCTAGATTTCTTTCAAGAACTCATAACCCTAATCTAATTTTTGAGTATCAGACAAATCCCATTATTATGACATTCTACAAAATATTTCACCTGAACACTCTCAAGATCATGAAACACAAGGAAAGTCTGAGAAACACAGTCTTAGCCAAGAAACTGAGTGTAAGGAGACACAGTGACTGTATGTTATGTGTAGTTCTGGGTTGGATACTGGAACAACAAAAACAAAAAAAATTAGATGAAAAATGTTATAAAACCTTAGATGTTACAAAAACATTAGTTGAAAAACATTACATTTGAAAAAAAAATCTGAATATAATTTGAACTTTAGTTAATAATACTGTATTAGTATTAGTTCATTAATTTCAACTGATGTAATATGTTACTAATAGGGGAAATGAGCACATTGTGTATGGAGATTCTCTGTTCTTTCTTCCCCAATTTTTGGAAATACTTAAACTGTTCCATAAAATAAAATTTTATTGTAAATAAAATCTAAGTCTCCTAAACATGCAATGATTGTTTAGCTCATTGCCTTTGCCTTTCAAAAAATTAAGTTCATATTTTTTAAAAATATTGTCAGCCAGAAGTAGTTTCTTTGTATAGACTAGTGCTTTTATTGACTACTGTATTTACTAATAATTTTCAGTTATTTAATAAATAGTCAACTTTCTGTTTTAGGAATGAATATAAATAATTAATGATTTGGTATTTCAAGGCTTGCATGCTCACTAAGGTGTTCCCTACCTTTTCTGACATTAGAATAATTGGGTATTTTGTTAGTATAATTATTGCAATGTGCCTCTGCAGTCTGGTCATTAAAATTAGTGATTATAAAACCTATACATGAGGAGAGTTTCCATTAAATTAGTTTTCATTTGTGGGGATGGTTGGGATTAAGAGTTCAAAGGAGCCTCATTGTTGCCAAAGTAGAGCAAGCCATGAACACAGTTAAAGGTAAACTGGGAATCATTATGTGTTTTAACTGTCTTTCCTGAGGCAATGTGGAATGTATGTAAGAGACACTGATTTGGCATGTGCTGAGAGAATGGAAGTTAGTTGCCTTCCTCAATGGATTCAGTCATGATGAGAACATGATACATGCCTAGTTTCCTCTGGACTTTTGGCAATGCCATTGAAGAACAAGTTTACATCATCTCTGAGATTTTGGAAACCTTGTCATAGGATAGGCAGGTGATGGTCAGGACTTCAGAGCCATAGGCTTGTTCTACAAAAACACAGAATTAGACTTCAGGATTGAGGTTAGTAAATGTGATGTTGCAGATTTAAGTATTTTATTAAGTACACCAAAAGTTTTGTTGCAGCAAAGAAAACAATTACTTTCAAAAACCAGAAGCCATTTTGAGTTTTGAAGGATGCCAAATGATTTTTAAAGAGATAAAAAGGAAGTTAATTTTACTCATATTGATTGGGTAGGCATTTGTCCATCTTATAGGAGTAGGTATAAGCCAGGTGGGCTTTATTTTATATTGGACCAAGTATAATGAACCATGGCTTGACTGGCTATTGGAGTCACCCACTTTGGTTGGGATTTCAATATTCAAAAGATTTCAAGAGAAAACTCAAGGGGACTACAAAGAAGAAAGTTTTAGGCTCTGAGAGGCCCCTAAGGTTTTTTTCTCTATATTGCTTTATCAATTTCACCCCTTAGCTCATTATCTAGGTTATTAGGACTTGACCAAAAATGTAGTTGCTTTCTCATTTACCACCCAAATCTCTCGTGTTTCATCACTGATTTCACAGGTTAGCTGAAGTTTGATATTTTATTTGTCCCATTCACTCTGATTTTGTATCCTTAATTGAATTTAAAATTCATTGAATTATTAGAAAAGTAGTACCATTTAAGTGTCTATAGCTCAAACAAAAAATGGAGGATATTATGAATATTATGTTTAAGAGGATAAGTGCCTTTATTATGACATCTCTGAGCCAAGGTCACCATGACCCTAGAGGCCAACCAAAAAGGGAATCAGATCAACCATATTTGGGAGATGTGTAAGCTGATTTCCATGCTTCTCTAGCATGGACATTTGTTGTTGCTACCCCTTCATAAACTCATTTGAGTGCAATTTACAAATACACAGCACTGGGTACCCACATTGCACACACACATCCTTGGGAAACCAAAATATAGCTAATTGATTTCATAAAGCAATTTTGTGATATTCCAATACTTCATCAGCTAGTGAGATGATAGCCTACCCTTAGTGGGAAATAGGCTTTTCTAACACTACAGCTACATTTTCTATTTTTTTCTGTAATATTATAGTGTATTTTCCAATACAGGTGATAACTGCCCCAGTGACAAGGGGAATAATATCAAGAACAGAAAACTTCATGAGTTTAGCTAAGGATAAAGGAGTTTTTCCATAATTCACTTAGAGCTATCTCTTGTCTGGCAATTGTCTCATGATGAAGTTTTATAGTATGGGAAGAGAACATAGCATCTCTAATTTACCTAAATTTACATTTTGGAAACTGATCATAAATAGCCATTTAGGTAACAGTGTAACAGGAACTAACACAATTTACAGATATTGCTTTGTATATCCTGTGTTCATATACAAAATAAGGTCCTTGGAGAGTGTAATAAGAGTATCTATTGCCTTTCAGGAATGGGACATTGACTTTTAGGGCTGATTGGGTGTCAAATCCAAAAAGAGGATAATAACCATAATTTTCTCCATTGATATTTGAAAACTTGATCCCATTTTACCAACAATTTCCTTTGACCTTCAGCCCCCCAGAAATTTGTGTCCTGAGTGGAAATAATTTCTTATGTTATTAAAATTGTGGTGCACAATAGAAAGTTTGTGTCTATAAAGAAAGCCTATCCACTATAGTTTGCTCCTATCTCATGAAAGTAAAATAAGTCATGCCAAAATAGAAACTGAACATTTACTATGCCCTACAGGGTGGCCATTGAAACCTGTCTGGTATATAGTAAACTACCATACTCCTAGGGTTAAAAAAGACCATATCACAATACCAGTGTGTCAGTTTGAATTTTGTGAATCCTAACAAAGATTGTTCTTGAAACAATCCATTCCTGTGGGAGTGGTGCCCTTTCATTGCATAAATTCAGTTAAGAAGCCCTTAATTCAATCACTTCATTAGATTATTTTTTATTGAACTCTGTCTGATAGGAATGACCCAGGGTAGATCTCCATCCTCATACTGTCTCCAATATAAACCAAGAACACACAGAGAGAAAGAAACAATGAAAAGGGAGCTCTGCCATTTTTACCTGGTCATATGAAAGAGAGGACTATAGATTCACCTATGGCTGCAGAAAGAGAAGCCCTAAGAGGCTCACAAAGATGACTGATCACCCACAGCTGAGCTCCATGAGAAAGTAGAGAGACAAGTAGACCTGACATCCTGCCTTGCCGTGTGGCAGACCTCCAGGATCTGCTAGCAGCTGACCATTGGTGAGAAAACATAGTGATGATACCTTGATCTGGGCATTTTTTCTGCCTTGGAAGTGTAAGCTTTTACACCAAATAAATCCTCTTTATAAAAGCCAACACATTTCTGGAAGTTTTGCACTGGCAACCTTTGACAAACTAAGACACCCAATTTCTGGGACCCTTAAGGCAAACCCCAGAGTCACTCCAAATACAAATTCTGTCTAATTGGTATATATGATGTTTCCTTTCAGAGCCAAGTCTTCAAGTGCAAATGGGAAGGTTATTAGAGAAATGTCTTTTTGGGGACTAAGCAGGCAATACTTAGAGATCCAGCAGCTACTCTAATTGCTTTCATTTGCTATATGGTGTGTTAAAAGGACTAAATAATGGTGTTCAAGGTAGAATTGCATACGGCAGAACAGGGTAAAGAAGAAATAAAAGAAAATCATGGTAAAAGTAAGGTATAATTTGTGATAAAGATATGGTAGTGTGAGGGGTGTGGGATGAATAAAAGAACATTAAGATAGTGAAAAGAAAGAGATAGGGAATAAGATGAGGAAATACAGACAGGTTTTGATTCATGATCTTAGGAATCATGTATTTGTTCTGATGTCTTGGGCAGAATTTGTCTACATCAGATGCCATTTACTTCTTGAATCACTGTGTCAATTTTAGCTTGTGTTTGAAATAGGAGTGTCCACCCAAGAGCTTATGCTTGTTTTACTTGTGATATGTGAACACAATTCCCTGTAGTTTTCCTGCCATTCTGGTGGGCAATAAGACTTGATAAAGTCCTTCCTAAATAGGTTCTAAAGCAGTCTTGTTGTCTTTTCCAGTACACCAAGTAATGAGTTGAATGTCACGAAGAGTCCATTGTAAAGGATTCTTAGGAAAGGCAGCCCGGTAATGTAAATGATTGAAGTGAATATATTTGATTTGTCGTTTACAATAATTAACAATTTCAGAAAGTAATAGATTGGAGTCTGGTATAGTAAGAGAAATAATGAGCCTCATGTGTCTTCCCATTATGATTTCAAAAGAGGACAGTCAATGCTTTCCTGAGGAACTAGATCTTATGGACATCAAAGCTTATGGAAGAAACTTAGGCCAAGTTAGAGAGATATTCAGATAATTTAGTTTAAGTTTTAGTATATCTTTTGCTCTTTCCACTCTTCCTGATGATTGAAGATGGTAGGTACACTGAAGCTTTTAGTTGATGGGTAAGATATTGCAAAGTTCCTTGATACATATCAAGCAAAATGGGTGCCTCTATCACTTGAGAGAATAGCGGAAAATCCCAGCTGAGGAAAACAAAATCTAGTTGCTTTTTAGCTACTGTTAATGCAGTAGACTTATGACATGGAAAAGCCTCCATTCATCTGGAAAATAGACATATGTTAACAAGGACATATTCATATCCCATAGAAGGTGGTAGCTATATAGAGCCCATTCAAAATGTTCAAAGGGCTCTGTTGATTGAGGTATTTGACCCTGTCCCATCATTATACTTTTATCAGGGATATGTAATTGACAAGTAGAACATGATTCATATACTCACCATGTTTCTCATTTAAAGGCCCCCAAAACAATGATTTTTTTAAATACTCAAAATGATAGATTCTGGATCATGGAGGGCATGTTCATGTAAGGTCTTGACTGTGGGCCATTTTAGGGACTCAGATGCTAACAGGCTACCATCTTAGAATCAACAAGAGCCCACCAGAGTGGGCACATCCATATTTGAACCAATTTTCTTTTTTCCATTTTGGGAGATGATTTTAGAATTGTACTCATGAACCTTTGAAAAGTCTCCTTAGTCTTATATACAGGTATTAAAATCCTAAGCTCTTGAATGGAAATTTTTTTGTGTTGTCATTTTACCATAACAATCAGCCAAAGCATTTCCTTTATGCTTATCATTGTCTCTCCTTGAGTGAGCTTCTAATTTTATAATTTTTATAATGACTACTTCTCTTGGGTATAAGAGAACCTTGAAGAGGTCATTTACTAGAAGGTCATATATTTTTTTTTTATGGGAGTCTCTTCAGATACCATGACTTACATTTGCTTCTGAGCATGCCAAAGTCAGAGACTACGTTCTTTATCCATATTCCTGTGAGTATTAAACATAGTAAATAAAAACTTTTGTAAATGTTAGTTTTCCTTAAGTTGTGGCCTAAGTGAACCAGAATAGGCATTAACCTGGATTACTGGAGGCTTTATAAAATAAATTCACAGGCAGAAGGAAGAAGCAGGAGATAAATGGGAACCCACAAGAGAAAGGAGAAGACATCATCATGTGACAGAGGAAAGATATTCAAGGTAAGGAACACCAAGATTTATGTCAGCCAGTTCCAGAATATACCCAAACTGGGAGAAAGCAAGTCTTCTATCCTCTGAAATTTTGAGACAATAAATTCCTATGGTTTAAGCCAACCAATTATGTTCTTATTTGTTGCAGTAGCTCAAAGACAGCTACTGATATTTGTCTAGCAATACAAATACAACCCACAGGAGAAAAGATAAAGATTAAGAATATTCTAAATCAGGGTACATAATTTAATCTACCACTGTGATTGATTGGATACCAGCTAATGTGTCAGTATATTATAGAATCTATTCAGATGAATATAAATTTAAATGGAGTTGGTTATATAGCAATTTTTTTTCAATTTTGCAATATTCATAAGTATGAGTAGACTGAAATTGACCATGAAACAGATCAATTTACCTCTGCCATTCCTGAAAGAATGAAGACATCTAATGAATGATCTTCATATTATGGAGAAAAGATGAAAACCTAAGTGTCTCTCATGTATTGAGAAAAAGATTTCAATACTTGGCACCTGGCAATTTCATCCAATATATATGTAATGCAGACCACATGTGTAACCTCTAATTTTCTAGTAGTGAGATTAAAAATTTAAAGGCAATAGGCAAAAATAGTTTGAATAATGTTATGAATCCAATATATCCAAAATATTATCATTTTAATATGTAACCATTGTAAAACTACTGAAATGATTTATATTAGTTTTTTGGGGGTACTGCCTTTTATAGGTGGTATTTACTTGACACTTACAACACATCTCAACTGTTAAACTAAATTTTCATTAGAAATACTTGGTCCAGATTTAGATTACATGATTTTTGCAACTTAAAAAGTAGTTGTTCCAAGTAACTGAATCAAACCATTAGTATATAAATTCAAGTAAATGAAACTTGAATAAAATGAAGAGTTCACAACTCAGTAACATTTGTCACATTTGACTAAGCCATCATATTTCACTGCTTAGAGATAGGTTAAAAGGGATAATACAGTTCAAAAAGTATGGGAGATCACAATCTAGAAACCTGTCCATTGAGAGAAATGTCAAATATGTGTATTATATTAAGAAAGTTGACACAGTGATAAAGAGTAGAATTTTGAGACACAATGAGAAACCAGTGGTGAGAAATGCAGAAAGCCTAAATATTTTCAGATGAGGGAGCAAATGAAAAAAATTCTGTTTCATGTTAATTTGTTGGCACTAGTATCTAGAATAAGTTGAGTGTGTTGATAGATTATTTTACATGGAGAGGGCACAATCATATTGTTGAACATTCCCAACATTCCTTCAATGATCTTAAAGTTTTCTTGAATTTGGGAGTATGGTAGGTTGAATTATGGAATACAACATACACATATTTTTAATCTTAATCTGTCCTCATGGGTGTGAACCCATTGTATATAAGGTCCTTTAAAACATGATAGTTTTAAGAGAGTAGCAACTGAAAAAAGGATGGCTTTTATTGCAAATTACTGGAGACATTATAAAAAGAACAAACCATAAGCCCAAGTCAGAGACACATAAGATGAGGCATAAAGTGGAAGTTAGCAGTAACTGGAAGAACAACCAGAAATGAGAAGATATTGCACATGACTGAAGGAGAAATGCAAGTCAAATAATCCAGAAGTTTGTCAATAGTCTGAACCAGAACTCTACAGACTCTAGGCAGAAAGCATGATCTTATTGAAATCTTGATTTTGAACTTCTTCTTTCAACAAAATTGTAATCTGGTAAATTCCCATTGGTTAAGTTAACCTATTGTGCCGTATTTATCATAGTAGTCTGGGAAACCAAGATAAAGAGAGAAGTATAGGGACACATAAGTAGTTAAAATCTTTGGATACTTTTATGTACACACATTTCCTTCTGGAATGGAAAACAAACTCAAAGCAAACATTTCAAGATATTCAACTGATTAGGCTTTTCACACTTTACACATATTTATTTCTGTCTAGTTCTCATATGGGGCCAGATTTTAAGGTTTCTTCTACCATTTTTATCTCTCAGTGTCAGGATTTTGTTTTAACTTGAAGGGAATGGATCTATCTATTCTGCCATATCTACATAGGGTCACAGACACTTTTTAGTTTGTATTTTCATATATGGACAGCCCACTAATTTATCCCTGTCTTACAAATCAGGCTTATAATAGATAAGAAACTTTGCATTTTACTTGAATATTTGAAGGACATTCTGTAATTTTCAGAGATGTGGAAAAATATATCTTCTAATCAGTGACCTACTAAAGGCATAGTTATACATTTACTTGTGGCTATTATTAGTTCTTTATATGAAAAGGACCTGGTGATACTCTTGCATGATTTTGTTTAAATAGTTTTATGAACATCCATGAATATATGGGCTAAGATGTTCACAGGCTCTTCACCCTAGAAAGTATACTAGCTATGAGGAAAACATCCAAAATTGAGTTTTAGGATTCTGTTTCCAAAAATAGCCTCTTGATTGAGGCAACTGTGGGTGAATTTTCAAAAGAATATCAGCTAATATCTACTAATGAGAGGAGTGATTATCAGGTGGTACTGTAAACATTTTTCAAAAATATTTTTATATAATTATTTTGTGCATATGGGTCATTGAACCTGTCATTAGATTTTCATATTTGCTTTTACTCATTTTGCTGTTACTTTGATTCAGATTAGGGGAGAGAAGATGGAAAGGATCACAGACAACAGGTGATTTGCAAGTACTGATTTGGGATTTGAACATTGTTATTTTAATTATTACTGTAAGTTTTAAAAGCTTAAATGTATGATTCTGTGTTTTTTTTTTTTTAGATTCTTTTTTTCAGATTAAAGAAACCTTTCACTCAACAGAGAACTCCAACATACATAGCTTTTTAAGACCCTATATATATTTTCAATTTTTTGGAACAAAATATACCAGTTAGTGGTAATGATAATTTCCAATTATCTTAGGAGTAAAATGTGTTTTTTGCAGAAATATAAAAAAAAATCATAATTTTTAAATATGACAAAATATCCTTAGTTGTAAATGGAAGGACTTCCATTTTACTTACTGTTGAAGATTGAATATTCATACCAGCCTTCTCAAAGAAACAGAACACCAATTTCAAATATAACACAATAAAAATATACCCACAGGGGAGTTGGAAAAGAGAATTACTAGACAAGGACCTTAAAATAGCTACAATTAATTTATTATATAAAATAGAAGGTGAAAACGGAGATGATAGATGGACATATGATGATAAAAAGAATAAAAGAAAAATTCTAGAAGTAAAAGTTATATAAGTAAAAATAAAGACTGTAATAGATATTATATAAGTAAAAAATATTTCTGAAATTAATAATCAATAGATGTGATTCAAAACATATTAAACATATCAGAAGACCTTATTTATCATGGGAATCACGTCATTATAAAATATATATATTGAAGCAAAGAGAGGAAACATGATTGGTATATCCATAACAGAATTAGTACATGTGTAATACAATGAAAATTTATAAGTTATATGTTATTTTCATCCTAGGAGAAATGTAGATTAGAAAAAAAGAGGTGAAGGATAAGCAACACAATATAGTCAGTTTAAAAGGGCACTCACCATCTCTCTGGCAAGGGATGGTTTAGTGGGGATAGGATCCTGCCTGAGTAGGCTGTTTTGGGAACCCACAGAGTAGAAGGCTTTAGGGCATGAAATTTGAAGGTGATGGACAGGGGGATAGGTTTCTCAAGGTAAAACTATGAGTTTCTCACTCTGTAGCTGGAAACTGTGAATGACTAAGCCCCACCCTTGGGGCAGAAAGCTGCTGTGAGTCCTGACTACTACTGGCCACTCAGTGGGAAGGAGCATTCTCTGAGAGTGGGAGGGTTCTGTTGAGGGGTGGAGGGGTTTCCTTTGTGTGCATTTGTTTGCCTGGACCCCATGTGAGCTTTGGGGTGCATACCAGCTGGCTCAAGGTGGCACCAGGAAGAAGGGAGAGGCAAATATGTTGAGGAAGCCTGATTTACCTAACCACACAGGAATAGAGAAACTTGGCCTGGGAGGGGCAGAGTCAGGCAATCAACTAGTCCTGTTCTGAAAACTATCAAAATTTCAACTCCCTTAATGGAGGCAGGCAGTAGGAAGTGCTTAGTAAACTTCCAAAGAGCCTATTTAAGGTCCCCTGGGAGAAGGGGGTGGTCTGGAAGAGCATTGAGAGTCATTTTTCTGTAGTGAGTTCAGTTGCCAGGGTCCCATTTGAATTTCAGAAGGTAACTCAACCTGACCAGGAGAGGTGAGGGGGTTATCCACTCACACAGGCTGTTGCATCCTGTTGCCCTGGGAGAGAAAGCAATAAGAATAGAAAGGGGGCAGAGATAGACAAGACTCCTAATCAGCAGGAATCTACCAAACTGCAAAGAGTCAAATCTGCCCGAAGGAAAGTGACTGGATAGTTTTCTGAAGGGCTAACACACCCAAGGAGAAAGTTAGCTCAGAGGAGGAAATTCTGCCTTGAATGTACAAGGTACCTAGTTCAATCCCTAGCTCATCTTAGAGCAGGGATCCACCAAGGTATCAAACATCCAGCTGATACTTTAGGACAGGAAGTACATAGATAGTATTTTTGTTTTAGCTTCTCTTGGGTCTCTTATTTTTCCTGAAAAAAAAAAAAACTAGTTAAAAATATTAACCTAGTTTACTCGCTAAAAATGCTTCAAAACCTGCAGAGGGCAGGTTGCAGGGAAATTGATTGATGAACACCAACAGTCTGAGAAGCTCCTCAGACACCTAAGAGGGAAGGCTGCTTTTCTTTAGTTTCTGTTTGACTGCTTGCTCGTGTTTTTTGTGTGTGTGTATGTGTGTGTATGTGTGTGTTTTCTTTCCTCTTTCTTCCCCATCCTTATTTTCTTTACATTTTTTTTCTTACTTAGATGCTGCTGGCTTGTTTCTTATTTGCTGTGTTTTCTCTTCCTTGATTTTCCCATTTCTGTGTATATTGAGTTTGTTTACCAATGCTATCTCTTTTCCTTCCTTCATCTTTCTACATTCACCTTTCTGTTTTTCTTACATTCCAGCTTTCTTTGTTTAGTCCTCAATTTTTCTGGTTTTTATTTCCAACTTGTCCATCCTGTTTTCTTTCTTTTATTAACAATTTTTTTTTCTTTTTGCCTTTTCTTTTCTATTTCCCTCTATCTTCATCATTCTGACCTTTTAATTCATTCTACATATTTTTCCTTATTTGGTTTCCCACTTCATTGTTGGTCCTCCACTTTTTTATTCCTATTATTCTACAGTGTTTTCATGAGTTAAATATTCATTTTCCAGGTCTTATATGATGCCTTTCCTAATTTTACTATTATTATTACTATTATCCTTTTTTCTTTTCTTACTTCTTTCACTTTCTCTGGCCCTAAACATTTTCCTTCAAGAAAACACGGACAAGAGCAAGGAGATAGAATAAAAGTTACAAAGTGTCAAAGAGAAAACAACAAACACACACAAATAGCAACTAAATAAAACCCTACAGTAGAGAAAGAAGCTAATCAACTTAATAAACCCATCAAGATAAAAAGATGACCAGAGAGCAACAACAAAAAAAAAAACCAACAAACCATACTAAGAAACAGGAACACATCACTGAGTCCAATGAAAAAACTAAAAGTCAGGAAGAGATACAAAACATCGAACAACTAATCAAAGCCATCTAAAGAAATATCATGGACCAACTTAATGAAGTGAAGGAAGAAAACAAGATTATTAAAAAGACACTGGAGAAACACACTGAAGTAATTGTAAACATACATAAAAATATAATAGATATGATGGTGATGAATGACACGATCCAAGAAATCAAAAAGACACTGGAAGCACATAGCAGCAGATTTGAACAGACAGAGGAAAGACAGTAACTCTGAAATCAAACAGATAGTAGAACAGATAGATAAAAAGATAGAAAAAGTCCAGCAGGGTCTTAGGGATTTGAATGATAACCCAAAATGCACAAACATATGCATTTTAGGCATCCCAGAGGGAGAAGAGAAAGGAAAGGGGACAGAAGGAGTATTTGATGAAATAATGCCTGAAAAGTTCCTAAACCTATTTAGGGAAATGGATGTACATGTCCAGGAAACAAAGCATACCCCAAAGAGTATAAATACCAACAGGCCTTCTCCGATACATATACTCATAAACTCTCCAAAGCTCAAGACAAAGAGAAAATACTGAAAGCAGCAAGAGAAAAGTGAACCATCACACACAAGGGAAGTACAATAAGATTAAGTGCTGATTTCTAAACTGAAATCATAGAAGCAAGAAGGCAGTGGTATGACATAGTTAAGGTACTCAAAGAAAAAAAACTTTCAGCCAAGAAACCTCTATCCAACAACAGTGGCATTCAAAAATGTTGGAGAGTTCAAGGTATTCACAGATAAACAGAAATTAAGAAAGTATGCCAATAAGTAACCTGCCCTTCAAGAAATACTATAGAGAGTTCTACTAGTTGAAAGGAAAAAACAGGAGAGAGAGAGTTGGAAGATAGTGTAAGAGCAATTAAATAGACAAAAAGAGAAATATAAAAGCATATTACATACATAAACCCAAAGACAATGCGCTAATGCAAGTAATTTCTTGAGAGTAATAACATGGAATGTTAATGGATTAAACTCACCAATCAAGAGACATAGATTGGCAGAATGGATAAGTAAATATGGCCCATCTATAGTTTGTGTGCAAGAAACTCACCTTAATACCAGGGACACAAGAGGCTGAAAACGAATGGCTGGAAAACATTCTTACAAGTAAACAAGAACCAAAAAAGGTGGGAGGAGCTACAGGAGTATCAGACAAAGTAGACTTTAAATTCAAAACCATTTTAAGAGACAAAGACAGACACTATATATTACTAAAAGTAATAATCTTTCAAGAAGAAAGAACAATCATAAACATTTATGCACTTAACCAAGGTGCCTCAAAATACGAGGCTGACACTGGAAAAATTAAGTGGAGAAATAGATGCCTCTACAATTATAGTGAGGGATTTTAATAGTCAATTATCAACATTATACAGAACATCTTGAAAGAGAATCAATAAAGAAAAAAAGACTTTGAATAATACATTAGAAGATCAGGACCTAATAGACATATACAGAACATTACACAAAAATACAGTGGTATATACATTCTTCTCAAATGCACATGGATCATTCTCCAAAATAGACCACATGCTTGGCCACAAAAATATGCTCAATGAATTCAGAAGAATTGAAATTATACAAAGTAATTTTTTTGTGCACAATGAAATGAAGCTGAAAATCAGTAAGGACCAGAGAACCAGATAAGGCACAAATATATGGAAGTTAAAAACACACTCTTAGGTAAACAGTTGGTCAAGGAGGATATCTCAATTGTAATCAGTAACTAACTTGAAATGAAAGAAAATGACAACACAGCATATCAAAACTTATGGAAAGCAGGGAAAGCTGTACTGAGAGGGAAATTTACAGTCATAAATGCATCTATTGACAACGAAGAAAGTGCTAAAATTGAAGACCTAACTGCACACCTGGAGGAATTAAAAAAACAATAACAATCTAACCCCAAAGGAAGTAGAAAGTAGGAAATAACAAAGATTAGAGCAGAAAAAAAATGAAATAGAAAATAAGAAAGCACTGGGAAAAATAAACAAACCAAATGCTGGTTTTTGAAGATCAGTAAAATTGACCAACCCTTAACTAGACTAACAAAGAAAAAAAGAGGGAAGACGCAAATTAACAAAATAAGAAATGAGCAAGGGCATAACACCACTGACTGAACAGGAATAGAGTATCATAAGAAGCTACTTTGAAAAATTATATGCCGACAAGAGGATAATTTAGAGGAAATGGACGAATTCCTAGAAACTCACAAGCAGCTTACATTGAGGAAGGAAGAAATTGATGAACTCAACAAACCAATCACAAGTAAAGAGATAGACTCAGTCATCACAAACCTCCCAATTAAGAAGAGCCCAGGACCAGATGGCTTCACAGGTGAATTTTACCAAACATTCCAGAAAGAACTAACATCAATTCTGCTTAAACTCTTCCAAAGAATAGATGTAGAAGGAACATTATCTAACTCAATCTATGATGCCAACATTACACTAATATCAAAGCCAAACAAAGATGCCATAGGAAAGGAAAATTACAGACCAATCTCTCTAATGAACCTAGATGCTAAAATCCTCAACAAAATACATACTAATCATATTCAACAACAAATCAAAAGAATTATACACCGTGATCAATAGGGCTTCATCCCAAGTATACAAGGGTGGTTCAGTATAAGAAAATTAATCATTGTAATACACCACATGAACAGATTGAAGGAAAAATCACATGATCATCTCTATAGATGCAGAAAAATCATTTAACAAAATACAGCACATTTTCCTGATAAAACCACTGCAAAACATAGGAATAGAAGGAAAGTTTCTGAACATGATAAAGGGTATATATGAAAAACCCAAAGCTAACATCATATTAAAGAGTGAAATTCTAAATGCTTTCTCTCTAAGATCAGTAACAAGAAAAGGATGCCCACTAACACTGTTCATATTTAACATTGTTTTGTAAGTACTTGCTTGAGCACTAAGGCAAGAAAAAGATTAAAAAGTCATCCAAATTGGGAAGGAAAAAGTAAAAATTTCACTATTTGCAGATGACATGAGCTTATACATAAAAAGCCCCGAGGAATCAACAACAAATCTTCTAGAACTTATAAATGAGTTCGGTAAAGTCGCAGGTTATAAGATAATGTGTAAAAATCAGTAGCAATTCTGTACCAATAATGAGCAATCTTAGGAGGACTTTAAGAAAAAAATAACATTTACAATAGTAAGTAAAAGCATCAAATACTGAAGAATACATTTAACTAAACATGTAAATGACTTAATACACAGAAAACTACAAAACAGTATTAAAGGAAATCAAAGAAGACTTTAAAAATGGAATAATATACCCTGTCCATGAATAGGAAGACTAAAGATCAAGAAGATGTCTATCCTAACCCTACCCAAACTAATCTACAGATCTAATGCAATCCAAATAAAAATCAACACAGCATTGTTTACTGTGTTTGAAAAACTAACTTTGAAAATTATTTGAAAAGGCAAGAGGCCCCAAATAACCAAAGATTTGTTGTAAAAGAAAAATGAAATTGCAGGAATCACACTACGTTTCTTTAAAACATACTACAAAGCTACAGTGGTCAAAACTGCATGGTATTGGCACAAGGATAGATATACCGATCAAAGGAACTGAATTGAGAGTTCTGATATAGATCCTTACATATACAGTCAACTAATATTTTACAAGGTCACCAAACCCACGCAATTTGGGGAGAATGGTCTCTTCAAGAAATGGTACTTGGAGAACTGGATATCCATACCCAAAAGAAAGGGAGAGGAACACCAACTCACACCTGATACAAAAATCAACTCAAAATGAATCAAATATCTAA
>JAKSZT010053994.1:1480175-1520772 GCA_026826555.1 Tolypeutes matacus
TCAAGAAGAGAGAACAATCATAAACATTTTTGCAACTAATCAGGGTGCCTCAAAACACATGAAGCAAACTCTGGAAAAACTAAGTGGAGAAATAAATGCCTTTACAATAATAGTGGGAGACTTTAATACACCATTATCATCATTAGACAGAACATCTAGACAGAGAATTAATAAAGAAACAAAGGCTCTGAACAATACATTAGAGGACCAGGACTTAGTAGACATATACAGAACATTGCAACCAAATACAGCAGGATTAACATTCTTTTCAAGTGCACACGGATCAAACTCCAAGATAGACCACATGCTCAGCCAAAGAACAAATCTCAATGAATTCAGAAAGATTGAGATTATACAAACTAATTTCTCTGACCACAATGTAATGAAATTGGAAATCAATAAAGACCAGAAAAACAGTTTAGGCACAGAGATAAAGAATTTAAACAACACACTCTTAGACAATGAGTTGGACAAGGAGGAAATGTCAAAAAAAAAAAATCAGTAACTACCTTGAAAATAATGAAAATGAAACACAACATATCAAAACCTCGGGATGCAGTGAAAGCTGTCCTGAGAGGGATGTTCATAGCCATAAATACATATATTAAAAAAGAGAAAACAGCTAAAATTGAATACTTAACTGCACACTTGGAGGATTTGGAAAAACAACAACAAACTAAACCTAAATGAAGTAGAAAGAAGGAAATAACAAAGATTAGAGCAGAACTAAATGAAATAGAGTATAAGAAAGAACTAGAAAAAAATACACAAAATGAAAAGCTGGTTCCTCAAGAAGATCAATAAAATTGGCAAACACTTAGCCAAAAGAAAAAGAAAAAGAGAGAAAGATGCAAATACACAAAATAAGGATTGAGGATGGGATATCACTACTGACCCCACAGAAATAAAGGCTAACATAAGAGGATACTTTGAAAAATTATATACCAACAAGAAAAATAATTTAGAGGAAATGGATAAGTGTCTAGAAACTCACAAACAGCCTACATTGATGAAAGAAGAAATTGATGAACTCAACGGTCTAATTACAAGTAAAGAGATAGACTCAGTCATTAAAAGCCTCCCAACTAAGAAAAGCCCAGGACCAGATAGCTTCACAGCTGAATTCTACCAAACATTCCAGAAAGAGCTAACACCAATTCTGCTTAAGCTCTTCCAAAAAATAGAATTAGAAGGAATATGGCATAACTCATCCTACGATGCCAACATTATCCTAATACCAAAACCAAACAAAGATTCCACAAGAAAGGAAGATTACAGACTAATTTCTCCAATGAATCTAGATGCTAAAATCCTCAACAAAATACTTGCTAATCACGTTCAACAACATATCAAAAGGATTATACACTATGACCGAGTGGATTTCATCCTGGGTATGCAAGGATGGCTCAATATAAGAAAATCAATCAATATAATACACCACATAAACAGATTGAAAGAAAAAAATCACATGATCATCTCTATAGATGCAGAAAAAGCATTCGACAAAATACAGCACTCTTTCCTGATAAAAACATTGCAAAAGGTAGGAATAGAAGGAAATTTTCTGAATATGATAAAGGGTATATATGGAAAACCCAAAGCTGACATCATCTTCAATGGTGAAATCCTAAAGCCCTTCCCTCTGAGATTAGGAACAAGACAAGGATGACCACTATTATGACTCCTATTTAACATTGTCTTAGAAATACTTGCTCGAGCACTGAGGTAAAAAAAGGATATAAAAGGCATCCAGATAGGAAAAGAAGAAGTAAAAATTTCATTTTTGCAGATGATATGATCCTATAAGAAGAAAGCCCTGAGAAGTCTACAACAAAGCTTCTAGAACTTATAAAGGAATTCAGTAATGTCTCAAGCTATAAAATCAATGCTGAAAAATCAGTAGAATTTCTGTATACCCATAATGAGCAATCTGAAGAGGAAATTTTTTTAAAAAATACCATTTGCAATAGTAACTAAAAGAATCAAATATCTAGGAATAAATTTAACTAAAGATATAAAGGACTTATATACAGAAAACTGCACAACACTGTTAAAAGAAACCAAAGACTTAAATAAATGGAAGAATATTACCTGTTAACGGATAGGAAGACTAAACATCATTAAGATGTCTATCCTATGCAAAATAATCTACAGATTTAATGCAATCCCAATAAAAATCAACACTGCATTTTTTAAGGAGCTGGAAAAACTAACTACAAAATATATTTAGAAAGGTAAGAGGCCCCAAATTGCCAAAGACATATTGAAAAACAAAAAATGAAGTTGAAGGTTTCACACTTCCTGACTTTAAAACATACTACAAAGCTGCAGTGATCTAAACTGAATGGTATTGACACAAGAATAGATGTACTGACCAATGGAACAGAATTGAGAGTTCTGATATAGATCCTCACATATACAGTCATCTGATATTCTACAAGGCCACCAACTCACACAGTTGAGAGAGAATGACCTCTTTAAAAAGTGGTGCTTGGAGAACTGGATATCCATATGCAAAAGAATGAAAGAAGACTACCATCTCACACCTTATACAAAAATCAACTCAAGATGGATCAAAGATCTAAATATAAGAGCCAAAACCATAAAGACCTTGGAAGATAATGTATGGAAGCATCTACAGGAACTTATAATAGGAAATGGTTTCATGAACTTCACACCCAAAAAACGAGCAGCAAGAGAAAAAATAGATAAATGTGATTTCCTCAAAATTATAAACTTCTGCACCTCAAAAGAGGTTATTAAAAAATAAAAATGCAGCCTACCCAATGGGAGAAAATACTTGGCAACCATATAACTGATAGGAGCCTAATATCCTGCCTATATAAAAAAATACTATACCTCAAAAATAAAAACACAAACAACCCATTTAAAAAATGGGCAAGTGACCTAAAAAGACACTTCTCTGGGAAAGAAACATAAATAGCTAAAAAGCACATGTAAAAATGATCATCACTAGCTATTAGGGAAATGCAAATCAAAACTACAATGAGATACCATCTTACACTCATCAGAATGGCAGCTATTAAAAAAACAGCAGAATATAATTGTTGGAGAGAATGTAGAGGAATAGAAACCCTCATCCACTGCTGGTGGGATTGTGGAATGGTCCCGCGACTGTGGAGGACAGTCTGGCGATACATCAGAAAACTAACAATAGATCTTCCATATGATCCAGCAATTCCACTGCTGGCTATATACTCAGAAGAATTAAAAGCAAAGACACAAACAGATATATGAACACCAATGCTCATAGCGGCATTGTTCACAATTGCCAAAAGTTGGAATCAGACCCGGTGCCCATCAACAGGTGAATGGATAAACAAAATGTGGTACATACATACAATGGAATATTACTCAGGTGTAAGAAGGAATAAATTGCTAACACACGGGATAACATGGATGAATCTTGAAGACCTTATATTGAGTGAAGGAAGCCAGGCATTGAAGGATGAACAGTATATGACCTCTCTGATTTGAATTGAGGAAAGTGAGCAGTCTCTGAGAACCATTGTCTGAAATATAGGTTAACAAGGGAGAGAAAGAGAAGAGTAGGTTGTGAGTCATCACCCATATGGACATATTCTATGGTAAAGTGATAGAGTATGCTTGCATATTGAAGGATAGGACAAGTGGGTAGTGATATCACTGGGTTTGATGGTGCAGGGTTGACAGGTGGGTAGATTAGCAAGGGCGGATTAAAATACCCAGGGAATGTAACTATGAATCTTGTCATCCAATGAGTCAAGAAAAGGGAGTTTCATGTACCCCAGGGGCATGGGGAGGAAGGAATAGAAAAGATCAAACAGGGGTTATTTAGTGGTCATGGGAAATGTTTTTCATTACCTTACAGTAATGGACACAGTACATGGTAAATATCATCAAAAATTATTAAAATGTACCATCTAAATTACAAACTATACTGTAAACCATTGACAATGTTTAGTAGCTATGTTTCACTATCTGTATAAGAGTTATAAAAATGCCACCATCCATACACACACAAAACAGGTTTTAATATGGGGTGAGGAAAGGGGAAGGAGGTTGGGTATATGAAAGTCTCTAGTATTCTGTGTGTGACCTTGCTCTGACCTGAAGCTTCTGTGAAAATTAAATGAAAATTTGGGAGACACTGAGGAATGAGAGGAGAAAGGTGACACTGTATAGACTGGATACTCAATAATACAGTGAGAAAAGGGAAAAGAAATAATTTTAAAAAGTTTTTTTTTCCCATTTTTTGAATTTCCCAATCCATTAATTATATTTTATTTTTAGTTTTTTTTCTAAGTTTCCATGTATTTTATCTGTTGCACTTAAGCTTATCATCATTATTTCATTTTCTTATTAATTGTATTTGGTTATTTTATGGGCTTCATCTTCAAGGAAGGTTTAGATCACAGAAGGGCTACCATAGGGGCTGCAGGGGATCATTGGTGGGGGGTGTCGGGGATGGGGGATTCATGGGAGGAAGTACATCTGAATATACATGAAAGGAATATAAAATTGTTCAAATGATCATGGGGTGGGGCATGATCAGGGTGGGTAGACAATCACTCAATAAATGAGGGATTACTGAATTCCCAGCCTGCAGAGCTCTGCCACATTCTCCAAGGGAGCAGCAACAGTCCCCCGAGTGCACGGGCAGTGTCTGGCAAAACAGGATGGTCCACAGATGGGTTTTTGTTATTGATGACTAGCCTTATGAGTCTTTGCTCTTGTAATTGAAACTTAGCCAACTGTTATGTGGTGCCTAAGGGTTGCCAGCTGAAAGCTTCCTTGTTGCTCAAATGTGGCCTCTCTCTAAGCCAAACTCAGCATATGAATCCTTTACCTTCCCCCCAGTGTGGGACAAGACTCCTGGGGATGAGCCTCCTTGGCAATGAGGGATTAATACCAAGTGCCAACTGGCAACATGACTGGAAAAAGACTTTGAATAAAAGTGGGAAAAGGTAAAGACAAATTAGTTCATGTGACTAAGAGACTTCAAAGAGAGTCAGGAGGTCATCCCAGAGGTAACACTTATACACATCTCGGTAGGATCTCACAGAACAACATAGTGCATATCACCCCACACAGAGGGGCTTCTGAGGGCTCTGGACACACCCAGGTCCTACATAAGGGGGGGATAACTCCAGAGATTGATGCCTAATCAGTGGACTCTACTTTGGTATCTGTGCTTTTGAGAGTGACAGAGTCAGAGTAAAATAAGTCCTCCCTGCACATTGTCCATCAGTCTCCTATATTCAAACCTATATGCGATGCTGGAATCTGTAGGTGTACTTCCAGAGACTGAAGCCTCTGGCCTGCCCATGTGCCAGCTGTGCCTGGAATCTCGGTGGAGCTGCAACTCCTACTCTACAGCTCAATGGACTCACCCAAGTCACCTGGTGAGGAGATGATGATGTACAATGGCCATCCCAGGGAATTGGAGAGAGCCTGCAGCTGCAGGCAGGATAATCCCATCCACCATATCCATGGGATATAAGCCCCCTCTCACTTGGAGGTGGAGCGGACATCACCATCCCAGACTTTCAGGATTGGGGGAAGTGCTGTGGACTAGAGTGGACATAATGGTATTTTGTTGTAGACATATAGTGATTCAAGCAATGGAAGTAATTATAGCAATGAGGTGGAGCCAGTGGCCACTAGATGCTTTTGGGGCAGGGAACGGAAAAGCAGTTGTAATACAGGGACTTTTTCAGGACTTGGGAATTATCCTCAGTGACGTTACAATGACAGATATAGGCCATTTTATATCAGCATATACCATGCAGAGCTGTGTGGGAGAAAGTGTGGTCTGCAGTGTGAACTATGGTCCATGCTTAGTGGCAAAGCCTCAGGAATTGTATATCCATTGCAGGTGATGTGCCACACTAATGAAAGATATTTATGTGGGATGTTATGGGAGGTGTAGGAGATGGGAACATGGGAATCCCTGTAATTTTTGTGTAACATTTATGTAATCTAAGCATCTTTTAAAAAATATATATATATATTTTAAAAATAACATTTATGTAAGCAAATGCACATATATGCATATATATTTATATATCATTTTACAAATATTGGTTTGCATTGTTAAAAATTTGATTTTTACCCTCAATAAAAAATAAAAATATTAAAAAAAATAAAAAAATTTAAAAAAGAGTTCATTCTTTGAAAACATCAACCAAATTGACAAAACATTATCTAGAATGATTAAGAAAAAAAGAGAGATGACCCAACTAAAATCAGAATTGAAAAGGAAAACATACAACTGACACCACTGAATAAAATTGATTACAAAAGGATACTATGCACAACTCTGTGCCAGTAATATAGATAACCTAGGTGAGGTGGGAAAATTCTTAAAATCACAAAAATTATCTAAACTAACTCAAGACAAAATAGAAGATAGAAACAAGTAAATAAGTAGTAAAGAGATTTAATCAGTAATCAAAAACCTCCTGTAGCAGTTTGATATTGTTTTTGAATTCCAAAACTAGATATTGGATTATGTTTGTAAACTGGTTTGTTCCTCTGGGCATATTAGATTATATTGAATTCAGAGGTTTCACTTTTACTTGACTAAATAATGATTAAGGTTATGATGGGGCCATATCAGAAAGATGAGTCCCTGCCCCCTGGGTTGGAAGGCACTCATAGAGAAATGCACTACAAAGAAGGAGGGTTGAAGTTTTTATCCTGCAGCCCAGGGAGTAAAGACAAAGAGAAGCAGATAAGTGAGGAAGGAGAGAATGCTCCATTAGACATGGCAGATGCCCCAGGAAAAGAGATGAGCCAATCACCTGGTAGTCTACAGTTGGTCTTGTGGAGAGAGTACAACAGCTGAGCTAAGAGAGAAATGAGCCCTGGGCAGAGAGGAACCCAGGAAGACTGAACTCTTTCAGACATCAGCAAACTTCTTTCTCCAAGAAGTGGCAACAGACTTTGGTGAGAGAAGCAACTTACACTTTATCACCTGGTAACTGTAATCTTCTACCTCAAATAAATACCTTTTTCAAAATACAACTGATTTCTGGTATTTTGTATCAACACCTCTTTGGCTGACTAATACACCTCCCAACAAATTAAACCTTAGCACTAGATGACTACACAGTGACATTTTTCACCAAATATTACAAGAAGAAATAACATTAACATTGCTCACATTCTTCCAAATTGTTGAAGATTTGGGAAAACTCCCTAATTCATTCTATGAGGCCAATATCACCCTTTTACCAAAGCCAGGTATAGATAACACAAGAAATGAAATTTACAGACCAATATCTCTTATGAATATAGATGCAAAAATCCTCAAGGAAATATTTTCAAACCAAATCCAAAAGTACATTAAAATAATTTTACACCTTGATCAAGCAGATTTAATCCCTGGGTTGCAAGGAAGGTTAAATGTAATAAAATCAATTAATATCTTTCATCACATTAACAGAATGAAAGGAAAAAAAAAGAACACATGATGATCTCAATTGATGCAGAAAAGGCATTTGACAAAATCCAACATCCCTTGCTGATCAAAGCTCTTATAAAACTAGGAATAGAAGGAAATTTCCTCAGTATGGTATAGGACAACTATGAAAAACCCACAGCTAACATCCTACGTAGAGGGAAAGAGAGCTTTCCTCCTAAAATCAGGAACAAGGTAAGGATGACCACTGTCACCACTGTTATCCAAAATTGTACTATATGTTCTTTCCAGAACAAAAAGACTTGAAAAAGAAGTAAAATGACTTTAAATTAAAAAGAAAGTAACAAAATTTTCCTTATTTGCAGATGACATATTTCTATATACAAAAAATTCTGAAAAATCTACAACAAAGCTCCCAGAGCTAATAAATTAAATCAGCAAAATGGCAGAGTACAATATTAACACCCCAAATCAGTAGTGGTTCTATAAATATGCAAATAACAATTAGAAGAAGACATTTAGAAAGAAAAACATTTTAAATAGCAACTGTATTAGTCGGCCAAAGTGATGCTGATGCAAAATACCATAAATCTGTTGACTTTTATAAAGGGTACTTCTTATTTGAGGTAGAAGCTTAAGTTACCAGGCCATAAATGATAAATTACTTCCCTCACTAAACCCCATTGTCTCTGGCTGGAGCCAGGTGGCTGTCAATGTAGACTAGGCTTCAGTCTCTCTCTTCCTCTCTTGGTTTGGTGGTACCAGCTTCTTACAATATCAGCTGTAGACTGGGATAAGTCTCATCTCTCTCCCAGGGTTTGTTCCACCCTGAGCTCAGGTGCTCTGTTCTCTCCACAAGGTCGGCTGTAGTCTCTCAGGTGAACATCTCACCTCTCTTTCCAGGACATCTGCCTTGTCTAACATATCTGCTTCTCTGCGTCTTTATTTCTTGAGGCTCCAGCTCAAAACTCCAACTAACACCTTTTCCTTGTCATTTTCAATGTGAATCCACACCTGCCAAGGGAATGTGGACTCAATGTCATACTGACATGGCCCAATCAAAGCCTTCCTCATTATTTAGTCAAGTAAAATTGAAACCTCTGAATCCAATACAATCTAATATGCACAGACTAGTTCACAAACACAATCCAAAGCTATTATTGGAATTAATAAACAACATCTAACTGTTACAGTAACTAAAAGAATCAAATATCTAGGAATAAATACAACCACTGATGGATAGGATTTGTTTATAGAAAACTCCAAATCTTTGATAACATAAATCAAAGAAGACCCAATTAAAAGGAAGGACCACTTAACTGAGACACAATATTCTCTTCAATAAATGGTGTTAGAAAAACTGGATCTTAATATGCAAAAGAATGAAGGAAAAAAATGTTGTGGTAACATGGCTGATGGATTAAGCATATAAGTCTAAGCTCTCACTAAGACAACAAAGAAAAAGCCAGAGGCTGCTATGAGGAGCTGCTTTGGGGCACAGCAAACCAGCACATGGCTTACCAACTCCCAGAAGAGTGAGGGTCAGAGACACAAAGAAACCAAAACAAATAATCATGAGTTATTAAACCTCCCAGCTGCTGGGAAAGATTTTCTTACCCCATCATGAAGTATTAAGTGAGGGTAAACTCCTGGTGAATTTTATCTAACTGAGGGTAGAACAGATGTCTTCCTCCATAGGAAGGTGATCTGAGACATCTAGGAGGGTACTGGACAGATAGGGAAGCTAGCCTTGGTGGCTGGAAGGGGCACACAAACCCAGCCCTCAGGGTGGACAGACTAGTGGGACACCCTAGCCCCCTGTTCCAAATGGAAGTGTGACTGCAGATTTTCTGCAAGGAAGAAGGGTCTGGGAGAGAGGAGAGTGATTTTTTTTTGTGGTGAGTTTAGCCACCTGTGCCTCCCTTGAATATCGGAAGGGACACCAACTCAACTGGGAGAGAGGAGGGGGTTCACCTTAGGCTGGCATTCATGCCCAACCACCTAAATAAAAGGAATTACATCAGTGAGGAGGCAAAGACAAGCAGTGATCAGCACCACTCCAGCTGACTGCAGGATATATCTAACCTGCCAGAGGTAAAAGGGCCAGATAGCCTTCTGAAAGATTAATTAACCCAAGGAGTCAGAATAGCTCAGTGGAAGAATTCCAGACTGGCATGTATGAGGTCCCTGGCTTGATTACTGGCTATTCCTTGAGAAGTAATTCACTAGTTGTATTAGTCAGTCATGGGGGTGCTGATGCAAAATACCAATAACTGGTTGGTATTTATAAAGGGTATTTCTTTGGGGTAGAATCTTACAGTTACCAGGCTATAAAGCATCAGTTTCTTCCTTCAATAAAGTCTTTTGCCTCGTGTTAGAGCAAGACAGCTGGTGACACTTGCCAGGGTTCAGGCTTTTAGGGTTCCTCTCTTCCCAGGGCTCCATTGCTTTCCAGGCTCAGCTCCTCTGTTTCCTCCACAAGGTCAGCTGTAGACTATGAGGCTCTCTAGGCTTTGCCTCTCTTCAAAAGGCCAGCTGTGAACTGTTAGGTGAATGGCTCATCTCTTTTCCAGGGCCTTGCCTTCTTCCTCACGACCAAGCTCTCTGTATGCTTACTTCCATGGGCTCCAGCTCAAGACTCTGACACCAGAACTCCAACTCAAAACTCCAACTCTGTCTTTTGCCATGTCTTTTATCTTTGAGACCTCACCCATGAAGGTGCAGGGCTCAACACCCTACTGATGTGGTCCAATGAAGGTCCTAATCATAACTTAATCATGCCCAGATGAACAGATCAGTTTACAAGCATAATCCAATATCTATTTTTTGAATTCACAACAATATCAAACTGCCAAACTGCTACACCAGGTTATCAGGTAAAGAGCTGAAACTTTATGACAGGGAACATGTAGATACATTCTTTGTATTAACTTTTCTTGGATCTCTTATTTTTTTAAAAAAAGGATTCTTTTTTTTTTAATTCCCTTACTTTATTCACTGAAACCCAGTTCAAAACCTGAAGATGGCAGGCTGCAGTGTGATTGATTGAGGATCACCAGCAGCCTGAGAAGATCCTTAGGAGTCTAAGAGAGAAGGCTGTTTCTCCATGATTATTATTTATTTTTCTTCTGTCTCCTTTAAAAAAAAAATAAGTTGCTGTCTTGTTTCTTGCTTGTATGTATCCCCTTCCTTTGTTTCTCTGCTTGTTTCTTTTTCCTTTTATTTTTTTCTTTTGGTTACTGATCTACTCTTCCTACGCAGTTTGTTTTCACTCCTTCATGTTTATATCTTTTGTTTTCCATTGTTGTTCATTCTTTCCACCTCTTTTATTTGGTCTCCACTTCTACTTGTTTGTATTTCTCCCTCTCTCATTTTCTCTTTTACTTTTTTCTTTCTCTATTTTCTCTTTTTTTAAACCTCTTCTCACAATTCCAACCATTTAAATCATTCTGTATAATTTTTTTTCTCTATTCTGTTTCTTGTTTCATTGTTTCTATTCCACTTTCCTAATCTTATTCCTCTGTGCTTCTTACTCATTGTATTAGTCAGCCAAAGGGGTGCTAATGTGAAATACCAAAAATGGGTTGGTCTTTATAAAGGGTATTTATTTGGGGTAGAAGTCCACAGATACCAGGCCATAAAGGGTCAAGTTTCTTCTGTCACCAAAGTCCATTGCCACATGCTGAAGCAAGACAGCTGCCGACATTTGCCAGGGTACAGGCTTCTTGGGTTCCTCTCTTACCGGGGCTGCATTTCTCTCAAGGCTTAGCTCTTCAGGTTCCTCCACAACGTCAGCTGCAGACTATAAGGTGAACGGCTCATTTCTCTTCTTCTGGGGCCTTCTCTCCAACATCAAAACTCCAACATCAAAACTGCTTCTCAAAAACTGCTTCCTCTGTCCTTTGCCTTGGCTTTTATATTTGATTCCCCACCCACCACCAAGGGGTGGGGCTCAACACCCTACTGATGTGACCCAGTCAACACCCTAATCATAATTTAATCATGCCCAGTTTAACAGATAAGTTTACAAGCATGATCCAACTATATTTTTGGAATTCATAATTACATCAAACTGCCTAACTGCAACACTCATATTAATTTTTCAATTCCCTAGGTCTTCTACATTTGCTTTCCTACTTTTTACTATTATTATTTCTATTATTCTTTTTGTCTTCATATGTATTTCCTTTTCTCTGGTCTTAACATTTTTCTTTCAAAGGAACATAGAGATATCTCTCACAAAGAAATAGCTGAGGGGGGGAATGATCCTGCTGAAGAGAGCTCTTTTGGGAACCCACAGTGAAGTGGAATGCTTCATGCAAATAATGACTTCCAGGAGAAAATTTCAATGAAACCTTTATTACCGGCTTGGACGCACTCCCTAGTAAGAGTCACACCTAATGTCCGGTGACTGCAGTTTTTATAGAACTCCTTCCTACGTGGCCAATTCCTTTTTGCACGTGCCAAAAGCAGGATTGGTTCAATCATTATACATATTTTTATAGCAACTGAAAACAGAATTGTTTTAATTATACGTATTTCTATAGCAAAGCAAGAAAGCAATGTTCCAAAAGTTGATGTTTGCTGTTAGCATTTCAGCAGGGAGGGAGGAGGGAGAGTGGTTTATCTTTGGGGCATGATGTACTGATTCTTTTCAGACCTGGATGGGCACCTGGTTTCCACCCACAATTGTTAGAGGATTTTGCTACTGAGAATTTCCTGGTACTGTTTTACCTCCTTTTCATTCTCCACTCCTGTAATAGCATTAGTCAAACCATTGACTCTGCATCAGTGGCCAAAGGATTGCAATGAGTGCATAATATCATTACCTTCATTGCCTGTATTCTTTTTCAGATGTAGGAAGTGAGGCAGCTAATGAAAATAGGGCCTACTAGAAATCCTAGTAGGACTAGGACAAGTGGTCCTGCAACAGCGGTGATTAAGGTGGTTAGCCATGGGGACTATGAGAATAGGCTTATGGTTCTAAAATGTTCACAGCCCCCTTCACCTGAATACCAGTATACCTGTGGGATGGTGTGTAATAGGATGCAGACAACTGAGTTTTCTTTAGTTTTAGATTGTGACAGGGATTGAAGCGAGAGACAAGGGGTGATTCTTTGGGTACAGGTGAACCAGGTGCCACTAGGAGCTTTTCAGTAATAGGATTCATCAGTTTCATTAGAGAAAATAACTGTTGAACAGTGAGGGCTTAGGAAAGTTGTATTGATTCTGTCTGAGAAGGGGACAAAACAGATGCCATATCCTTGTAGGTTCCCCAGAGTTAGAATTGGCTTATGACCCCACTTACACAGCTTTTGGCTTTCATTTACTGATATTTTTTGCACATACAGTGATGCTGGGAATAATGATCCCATTTGCCCCTATCCCAATGTAATAAGGAGGTTGGGGGTTTAGGCAGAGCCAACAATCTTTGGTGGTGTTTGGTTGGCTATTGTTTAGGAAGGCAAAGACAGAGAACAACATGGACAACAAGGGGGCTCTGGGGAGGTTTTGGTTGGGGAAGGTTAGGTTTTTTTGGTTTATTTTCAGGTGGAGTTTCTGGTTCTGAATTAAGGAAAATGTCCCAGTGGGGGCCAAATGGATTAGGTGGAGGAGGTTTAAGAATACCTCACTGGATAGTGAACTCAGTTCTCGACCAGTTACACATAGCTGAGGCCCCATGTTGTACTTCCCTCCTAGGCATCATCAGACCCATTAGTGATATGGATGTGGATGAGGTTGCCGGACACTCTAGTAGGCTCTGGGGCCTTGGTTCCCTATTGAGACTGATGGCAGCATCTTTGGAAGTCCATGGGGCTAAGGTTTCACAGCCCTATTGTGCACAGTGGTACTGTTCCTGAGTATTACATTCTGGGGACCCGTCTGCAGGGTAGATGTAAAACTCAACCTGAGCTAGTCCTTTTTCTAAATTCTGGTTTTCATATCCCCAACTTGTAAAAGAGTTTGTAAAAGGACGTGAGCTGTTTGGCTTTATGTAATATTCTTCTTTGAGGAGGAAACATAAATCGAAAGAAAGGGTAGGATTTTTCTTGGTAGTTTGAGTAGCATTTAGAACCTTCCCATCTTCGGTTCTGGTTATGCTCCAGTAATAGGAGGTTAACTGAAAGCCACTACTAGTGCAAATGCTAGTAACTAGGTGGGACAGCAAACTCACTTGCCAGGGCATTGTTATATTTCCCCCTCCTTCCCCACCCTTAAGCTTAACTTATCGGGTGAATCTTGATTTTTTAATGGGCTTTCTGTCCTGATGACTCTCTACTTTCCTGCTTCTGAGTCCTCTGTTCGGGACCTGATGGCTTTTACCTGGGATGCATGTATCCAGTGCCTTTTCCCTGCCACCTTTACTGCAATGAGTGTTGTGAAGATCACCACATAGGGGCCAGTCCACCGTGGCTCTAGTGTTTTAGCCTGGAGCTTTCGAACAAAGGCCAGATTTCCGGGCTGCATCTGAAATAAAGGAGGGTTAGTACTTGAACAAGGGAGATGGGTTTCTTGGACCATCTGATTGACCGTTTTCCTAATCTGGTCCAGCACCTTTAGAGAAGAGAAAAGATACTGGTTGTCATATTCAGATATTTTTTCTAACCCCAACTTGGGCAACAGGGGCAGGGGTCTGCCATTTCTTAGGGTGTAATGCCCTGCACATAGGGGGTACACCTGGCTTTAAGGAGGGCAAAAGGAAAGATACTCACCCAGTTTTCACCAGACTCCAGAGTCTTGGTTAGGGTTTCTTTCAAGGTGCAGTTCATTTTTTCAATCTCTCCCAAACTTTGGGGCTGAAATGCACAGTGCAGTTTCCAATTTATACCCAGGGCTTTAGCCAATTGTTGCGTCACATGCGCTATGAAGACTGGGCCGTTATTTGACCCTATTCTAAGAGGAAGCCTGAATCTCAGAATGATTTCTGCTATCAACTTTTTAACTACTACTGTGGCTGTTTCATTTTTAGTTGGGTAGACTTCTACCCATCCCGGAAATGTATCCACCAGCACCAGGAGATACCTATATCCATATTTTCCCAACTTTATCTCGGTAAAGTCTATTTCCCAGTGTTCTCCTGGTTCCATCCCACTGAGCCTAGTTCCCATTGGAACTTGGACACCTCCTCTTTGATTTACTTTTACAGACTTTGCATCTTGATGTGATACTTTTACTGATTTTAGACAAGCCTCAGAAATAAGTCTCTTTTTATTAGTTCTATTAATTTGGAGCCACCCGTATGTGTGGTGTCATGCAGACTTTTGACCAATTGTCTCCCCACTGCTTTACGTAGGTATGTTCTGCCATCAAGCAGGACTAACTAACTTTCTGGGGAAATTTTAGCTCTTAGACTTTCCCCCAGCTTGACATCTTCTGGAGAGTAGCAAATTGTCGGGGGATCCCGGCTGGGGACTGTCAGAAGCATTTGGACAGGGGCAACAGGTAGGAAGATGGCAGTGTGTGCGACTTCATCTGCTAGTCGGTTGCCTTCAGCCTGCGGTGAGTTTCCCTTCTGGTGTCCCTTGTAGTGAAGAGTGACTACTTGGTTAGGGAACCAAATGGCTTCTAATAGTGTTAAGACTTCAGCCTCATTTTTAATTTCTTTTCCTCCAGATGTTAGGAATCCTCACTCTTGGTACAGTGCACCATGTATATGGGCTGTAGCAAAAACATAACGACTGCCTGAATAAATATTGACAGTTCAGCTTTTTGCCTTTCTTATCACTCAGTAAGGGCTATTAGTTCAGCCCATTGGGTAGAGGTGCCATGGTTTAAGGATTGAGCCCAGATAGTTTTGAGTGGCTCTATTACTGCTGCTCCCACATAACAGATGCCATCTTTAACAAAGCTGCTGCCATCTACATAGAGAATATGGGAAGCCTCCAGCAAAGGCACATCAGTGCTGGCTGGGCGTAGCCCTGTCAGGGTTTCCAGCAAGTGTAAGCAGTTGTGAGCCACCGGGGGGGGACACTAGAGTCAGGGAGCAGGGTGGCTGGATTTAGTGCCTCCATTTTTGAGAATACCACAGAGGGTGGGTTCAACAATAAAACTTGATATTGTGTGATTCTGGCATTAGATATCCAGTGGTCTGGGGGACTGCAGAAGAGGGATTTCACTGAATGTGGGGTTGTTACCTCCAGGTTTTGGCCAAAGGTTAACTTAGAGGCCTCCTTGACTAAAAGGGCAGTAGCTGTGACAGCTCTTAAGCAGTTGGGCCATCCAGCAGCTACTTATTCCAGGTTTTTTGAGAGGTATGCTACTGGTCTACACCAAGGCCCAATGGACTGGGTTAAGTCTCCTTTGCTGACCCCTCAAATTTCATCAATGAATAAATGAAAGGGTTTGGACAGATCAAGTAGCCCAAAGGTGGGGGCACTCACCAGAGCTGTCTTCAGACCTTCAAAGGATTTTTGCTGCTTTTTGGTCCATAACAAGTCATTTCCCTTGCCTGCCATGGCAGCATAGAGGGGCTTAGCAATTTCTGTGAATCCGGGGATCCACAGCCTGCAATATCTCACTGTATCAAGAAATTCACGTACCTGTCGTTTTGAGACAGGTCCTGCCCGAGTGAGCTCTTTTGGGAACCCACAGAGTAGGAGGATTTATGGCATCAATCTGGGGAACTGAACAAAGAGATAAAATCATCAAGGTGCTTCTGGCTTGATTCTTGGTTGCTGTGTGTCCTCTTCCTTGATTTCTCCTTTTATGTGCATACCAATTTTGTCTACCAACAGTATGTCTTTTCCTTCCTTCATCATTCTATCTTCTGATTTCTGTTGTTCTTAAATTCCAGCTCTCTTTGTTTAGTCCTCAATTTTTCTGGTTTTTATTTCTATTTCATCTCTCCTGTTTTCTTTCTTTTATTAACTTTTATTCTTTTTGTATTTTCTTTTCTCTTTCTCTCTCTCCTCATCATTCTGGGCTTTTACTTCATTCTAAATATTTTTGTCTATTTGGTTGCCCATTTCATTCTTGGTACACCACTTTTTTATTCCTATTATTCTACATAGCTTATATGAGTTAAACATTCATTTTCTAAAGTCTTATATGTTTCCTCATCTAACGATTACTATTATTATTAACATTATCCTTTTATTTTTCTTATCTCATTCACTTTCTCTGGCCCTATTTTTTTTCCATCAAAGGAACATAGGCAAGAGCAATGAAATAAAATAAAAACAAAGTTTCAAAGAGAAAACTTAAACACACACACACAAAGAGCATTAAATAAAACCCTAGAGTAAAGAGAGAAGCTATTCAACTGAATAAACCCATCAAAATATAAAGATGTCTGGACAGCAACAAAAAATTACAGACCACACTAAGAAACAGGAAGACATGGCCCAATCCAATAAACAACCTAAAAACCAGGAAGAGATGTGGAACACTGAACAACTAATCAAAGCTTTCCAAACAAATATCATGGACCAACTGATTGAAGTGAATGAAGAGATTAAGAATATTAAGAAGACACTGGGAGAACATACTGAAGAAATTGTAAACATACATTAAAAGATAATGGCTATTATGGTGATGAATGGCACAATCCAAGAAATCAAAATGACACTGGAAGCACATAGCAGATTTGAACAGGCAATAGAAAGAATTAGTGAGGTGGAAGACAATACATATGAAATCAAATATTAGAACAAATAGGCAAAAAGAGAGAAAAAAATCCAGGAGGGATTTAGGGATTTGAATGACAACACAAAATGCACTAACATAGATATTATAGGCATCCCAGAGGAAAAACAGAAGGGAAAGAGAACAGAAGGAGTGTTGGAGTAAACAATGACTGAAATCTTCCCAACACCATTGAGGGAGATGGATGTACCTGAACAGGAAGTACAAAGCACCCCAAGCAGTATAAACTCTAACAGGCCTACTCCAAAACATATACTCATCAACTGGTCCAATGGTCAAGACAAAAAGAAAATCCTGAAAGCAGCAAGAGAAAAGAGAACCATCAAGTAAAAGGGAGGCTCAAAAAGAATAAGTGCTAATTTCTCATTAGAAACCATGGAGGCAATAAGGGAGAGGTATGACATAGTTAAAGTTCCAAAGAAAAAAAACTTCCATCCAAGAATTCTATATCCAAGATAGGTGGCATTCAAATATGATGGAGAACTCAAAATATTCACAGACAAACAGAAATTAAGAGAGTATGCCAAAAAGAAATTTTCCCTTCAATAAATATTAAAGGGAGTTCTGCAGGTTGAAATGAAAACAAAACAAAACAAAACAAAACAAAAAAAAAAACAAATGAGAGAGCGAGCTGGAGGAGTGTAAGATTAACTAAAAAGACAAAAAGAAAAGTAAAAAGAATATATGATACACATAAACCAAAAGAAAATATGGTTAATATAAGGAATTGCTTAAGCATAAGAACACTGACTGTTAATGGATTAAACTCCCCGGTTTAGAGACAAAGATTGGCAGAATGGATAATGAAATATTACCCATTTACATGTTGTCTACAAGAATCCCACCTTAGACCCAGGGATTCAAAGAGGCTGAATGTGAGTAACTGGAAAACTATCTTAAAAACAAGCAATAACCAAAAATGGGCAAGAGTAGCTATATTAATATTGGACAAAATAGACTTAAAATGCAAAACTATTGTAAGAGACAAAGAAGGACACTATATATTAGTGAAAGGTGTAATCTTTCAAGAAGAAAGAACAATCATAAACATTTATGCAACTAACAGGGACACCTAAAAATACATGAGGCAAACACTGCACCAACTAAGCAGAGAAATATTTGCCTTTACAATTATAGTGGAATTTAATACACCATTAGACAGAAATCTTGACAGAGAATCAGTAAAGAAACAAAACTTTGATTAACACATTAGAGGATCTAGATCTAATACACATGTAAAGATCACTACACCCAAATACAGCAAGATATACATTCTTCTCAAGTACACATGCATCATACTCCAAGATAGACCACATACTAAGCCAAAGAAAAAATCTCAATGAATACAGAAAGATTGAGATTATGTGAAGTAATATCTCTTTCCACAATGGAATGAAACTGGAAATCAGTAAGTGCCAGAGAACCAGATTAGCCACAAAGATATGGAAGTTAAACAATACACCCTTAGACAAACAGTGTTTCTAGAAGGAAATATAAAAAGAAATCAGTAACTACATTGTATCTAATGAAAAAGACAACACAACATATCAAAACCTATGGGATGCAGTAAAAGCTGTATTGAGAGGGAAATTCATAGCCATAAATGACTATATTACAAAGAAGAAAGAGCTAAATGAAATTGAAGTCATAACTGCACACTTGACAAATTAGAAAACAAACAACAAACTAACCCCAAAGGAATTAAAAAGAAGGAATAACAAAGATTAGAGTAGAAATAAATAAAGTAGAAAATATGAAAGCACTAGGAAAAAAAAACCTGGTTTTTAGAGAAGATCAATAAAATTGAAAATCCCTTAGCTAGAGTAACTAAGAAAAAAAGATTTAAGATGCAAATACAAAAAATAAGAAATGAGGAAGGAGATATCATCATTGACCCCACAGAAATAAAGACTATCATAAGAGGAAAATTTGAAAAATTACATGTAAAGAGAAAGATAATTTAGAGGAAATGGAAAAAGTCTTAGACACTCACAGGCAGCCTAATTAATTAAAGAAGAAACTGATGAACTCAACAGATGAATTACAAGTAAGGAGTTAGAATCAGTCATCAAAAACCTCCTAACTAAGATGATCCCAGGACAAGGTGGCTTCACAGGGGAATTCTACCAAATATTCCAGAAGGAACTAACATCAGTTCTGCTTAAATTCTTCCAAAAAATAGAAGTTGAGGAATATTGTCTTACTCCTTCTATGATGCCAACATTACCCTAATACCAAAGCCAAACAAAGATGCCACAAAAAAGGAACATTACAGACCAGTCTCTCTGATGAACCTAGATGGTAAAATCCTCAACAAAATACATGATAATCATATTCAACAACACATCAAACGAATAATACACCAAGACCAAATGGCTTTCATCTCAGATATGAAAGGGCGGTTCAACATTAAAAAAAAAAAAAAAAAAAAAACATTGTAATACACCACATAAACAGATTGAATGAAAAATATCACTTGATCATCTCTATAGATGTAGAAAAAGTATTCAACAAAACACAGCACCCTCTCCTGATTAGAAAAAGCTGCAAAAGGCAGGAATAGAAGGAAACTTTCTGAACATGATAAAGGGCATATATGAAAAAAACACAGCTAACATTATATACAATGTTGAAATTCTGAAGGCTTTCCCTCCAAAATCAGAAACAAAACAAGGATAACCTCTATCACCACTCCTACTTAACATTGTCTTAATATTACTTGCTCAAGCACTGAGGCAAGAATAAGATATAAAAGGTATACAAATTTGAAAGGAAGAAGTAAAAATTGCACTATTTACATATGATATGATCCTATATATAGAAAGCCTTGAGAATTTTACAACTAAGCTTCTAGAACCTATAAATGAGTTCAGTAAAGTTGCAGGTTATAAGATCAATACTCAAAATTTATTAGCATTTCTTTATGCCCATAATGAGCAATCTGATGAGGAAATCAAGAAAAAATACCATTTACAATAGTAACTAAAAGAAGCAAATATCTAGGAATAAATTTAAGTCAAGAGGGAAATGACTTGTACACAGAAAATTACACAACACTGTTAAAGGAAACCAAAGAAGATTGGAATAAATGGAAGAATATTCCACGTTCATGCATAGGAAGACTAAATATCATTAAGATGTCTATCCTACCCAAACTAATCTACAGATTTAATACAATCCCAATAAATATCAACACAGCATTTTATATTGAGCTGGAAAAGCAAACTATGAAATTTATTTGGAAGCAGAAAAGGCCCCAAATGGTGAAAGATATATTGAAAAAGAAAAATGAAATGGGAGGAATCACACCACCTGACTTTAAAACATATTAGAAAGCTACAGTGTTCAAAATTGCATGGAAATGGCACAAGTATAGACACACCACCCAATGGAATTGAATTGAGAGTTCTGATATAGATCCTCACATTTGCAGTCATTTGATATTCTACAATGCCACCAAGCCCACTCAACTGGGAGAGAATGGCCTCTTCAACAAATGGTGCTTGGTCAACTGTATATCCATATTCAAAAGAATTAGAGAACACCCTCTCACAGCTTATAAAATAATCAACTCAAGATTGATCAAAGATCTAAATATAGGAGACAATTCCATAAAGACCTTGGAAGATATTATAAGGAAGCATCTACAGGACCTAGTAATAGGAAATAGTTTCATGAACCCCACACCCAAAGCACGAGCAGCAAATGAAAAAATAGATAAATGGGATCTCTTCAAAATTAAAATATTTTCCAGCTCAAAGGATGATATCAAGAAAGCAAAAATGCAGCCTACCCAGTGGGAGAAAATATTTGGCAAACATAAATATGATAGGAGCCCAACACCCAGCATATATAAATAAATCCTACATTTCAAAAATAAAAGAAAGAAACAGCCCATATTATAAATGGGCAAGTGACTAGGAAAAACAATTCTCCAAGGAAGAAATACAAATGCTTATGAAAAGATGCACATGAAAAGATGCTCAGCATCACTAGTTATTAGGGAAATGCAAATCAACACTACCATGAGATACCATCTTACACCCTTTAGAGTGGCAGCTATTCAAAAACAAAGGACTATAAGTGTTGGAGAAGATGTGGAGGAATGGGAACCCTCATCCATTGCTGGTGGGAATGTAGAATGTCCAGCCATTGTGGAGGACAGTTTGGCAGTTCCTCAAAAAACTAACTCTAAAACTACCATATCTTCCAGCAATTCCACTGCTGGGTATATACCCAGAAGAATTAAAATCAAAGACACGAACATATATATGCACACCAATTTTCACAGCAACATTGCTCACTATTACCAAAAGTTGGAATCAACCCAAATGCCCATCAACAGATGAATGGATAAACAAAATGTGGTACATACATAAAATGGAATATTACTCAGCTGTAAGAATTAATACAGTGCTAACACACAAGATAACATGGATGACTCTTGAGGACCTTATTTTGAGTGAAGCAAGCCAGGCATTGAATGATGAACAGTACATGACCTCAGTGATATAAATTAAGCAAATTGCACAGACATAGAGTGCTATTGTCTGGAAGATAGGTTTACAGAAAACAGAAAGGGAGAAGAAGGTTGTGAGGCAATTCCCATACATATGTAATCTATGGTTAGTTGTAAGTGTGTAGTTGTGCATTGAAAGGATATGACAAGAAGGTATTGATATTATTGCTTTGGGTGGTGCAGGTTTGACAGGTGGATAGATTGGAGAGTGTGTGTTGGAAGGTCCAGGAGACTGGGGGGAGTGTTGGGAGAGTGGCCAAATGAACACTGGGGTTTGACAGGTATGTGGTTGAAATTACAAAGTTGGGAATGCTCTTATGGCAATATGACAAGGAAGGATTACTGATTTATGGTGGCTGTTGGGGGACATTTGGTACAGGGCACAACTGGGGCAAGCTTCTAAGGAGTGTATGAGTGATCAGTGTCATAGTGTGTTGTATCAGTGGGTGGAGACCCACCTAATGAGTGGGATGGAGATGAACTCTCATACCGGGGAGGACTGATTTGTTCAAAAACAGAGGGTCAGGAGTCTCTTGAAAGCATGAGTGGTTCATAATAGGAGAGGACAAACCAGTGTGTCAAGGCCTCAGTTTGTTGCATGTAACACCGAATCTTGTCATCCAAGGATTGAAGCCATGTGGTAGCCATGTGTCCCTAGGGGAGGGGGTGGGAGGAATAGAATAGACTGAACAGGGGGTATTTAGTGGGCAGTGGAAGTGTTTCACATGATCTTGCAATGTTGGACACAGGCCATGTTAAATGTCATCAAAATTTATAAAAGTGTATGATCTAAAATGTAAATCATAATGTAAACCATTGATCATAGTTAGTAGCTATGTTTCTCTATTTATATATCAGTTGCAACCAAGGTACCATCCACATATGAAAAGGTATTAATATGGGAAGAGGGGAAAGGGGAAGAAGTCAGGTATATGGGAGTCCCCTGTACTCTGTATGTGACTTTACCATGACCTAAAACTTCTTTGAAAACAAAATTTAAAAAAGTAGGATATTGGGGAATAGATGGTAGAAAATGCCACTGTACATAAAGGACACCAAATATTACAATGAGGAAAGGCAAAATGTCAAAAAATATTTTTAAATATATTTCATTATTTTTTAATATTCCAATCCTTTATTTTATTTTTAGATCTTTTATTTTTATGTATTTAATTTCTTATATTTTAACCTACACTATTATTTCTTTTTCCTATTATTTGTGTTTGGCCATTCTAATGGCTTTATTTTTGAGGAGGCTTTGGATCACAGAAGGGTTACAATTGGGGCAGGAGAGGATAATAGGTGGGTGGTGTCAGTGATGGGGCATACATTGGAGGAAGTTCACCTGTGCATATATATTATGTATAAAAAATGTTCAAATGTTCACGGGGCATTGTCTCAGTAGGTGGAGACTTAAAAAATAACCGAGAGAATATTGAATTCCTATCCTTGAGAGCTCTATCACATTCTCTAATGGAGCAGCAACAGTCCCCTAAGTGCAGGGGCAATGACTGGCAAAGGAAGATGATCCACTTATGGGCCTTTCATATTAATGACTGTGCTTATGACCTTTGCTCTTGAAATTGAAACTTAGCCCAGTGTAGTGGGGTGCCTAAGCATTGCCTCTTGAGAGCCTCCTTATTGCTCAAATGTGGCCTCTTTCTTAAGCAAACTCCCCATATAAATGCATTACCTTCCTGCCAGCATGGGACAGAACTCCCAGGATGAGCCTCCCGGGCACTGAGGGATTACTGCCAAGCACCAAATAGGAATGAAATTGGATAAAGACCTCAAATAAAAGAGGGGGGGTGCAGATAAAAACAAATGAGTTTATATGGCCAAGGGACTTTAAAATGAGTTGGGAGGTCATCCCAGAGGTAATGTTGCCACATTTCTCAACAAGATCTCATAGACTGCCAGGGTCAATACTATCCCAAATAGTGGGGCTCCTGAGGGCTTTGGAGACACCCAGTTCCTATGGTCAGGGCAGAGAGCTCCAGCGTTTGGTGCCTTGCCAGTGTGCTACTGAAAGTGACAGAGTTGGACACAATTATGGCTTCCCTACACATGGCTCATCTGTCCCTTCTTTTTAAACCTATACTAGATGCTGGAATTTATAGTTGTATTTCCAAGAGACTGGCGTCTTTGGGCTCTCCATGTGCCAGCTGGAACTTGAGCCTCAGCAGCATTGCAACACTTTCTCTCCAGTTCATCAGACTCACCCAGGACAACTAATTGCAATGAATGTGCCACACTAATGAAAGATGGTTATGTGGGAGGGTGTGGGAGGTGAGGAATGACAGTTATAATACCAAGGAAATGGGACAGCTGACAACTATGAGCTGAAGAGTTCTATCCACTGTCTGTATGGGATAGAAGCCTCCTCTCAATTAGAAGTGGAGTGGATATCACCATCCCAGAATCCTCAGGATTGGGGAAATAACTATGGATTAGAGTGGTCTTACTGATATTCTACTATAGACATGTTGTGATTTTAGCAAAGAAAGATATTACAACATTGATGTTGAGGCAGTGACCACTGGGGGCTCTAGGAGCAAGGAGAATAGTTGTAATACAGGGGTTTTTTCAAGACTTGGGAATCATCCTGAATGACATTGTAATGACAGATATAGGCCATTTTTTTATCATCACATAACATGCAGCACTGTATGGAAGAGAGTGCACCTGCAATGTGACATATGGTCCACATTCAGTGGTAAAGCCCAAGGATGCATTTATCAGTTGCAATGAATGTGCTACACTAATGAAGGATGGTTATGAAGGGTGTGGAAGGTGTGGGGAGTGGGGCATATGGGAATTCCTATATTTTCTGTCTAACATTTATGTAATCTAAGTATCTTAAAATAAATAAATAAATATCCATGATACTGTATAATACAGTGAATCCTAAGTCAAAACACAGACTGTACCGTGTGATCCAGCAATTCCACTGCTGGGTATATACACAGAAGAACTGAAAGCAAAGACACAAAGAGATATATGCACACCAATGTTCATAGTGACATTGTTCACCATTGCCAAAAGTTGGAATCAGCCCCAGTGCCCATCAACAGAAGAATGGATAAGCAAAATGTGGTACATACATACAATGGAATATTACTCAGCTGTAAGAAGTAACAAAGTGCTAACACATGGAATGACGTGGATGAATCTTGAAGACCTTATGTTGAGTGAAACAAGCCAGGCACTGAAGGATGAACAGTGTATGACCTCAATGATCTGAACTGAGGAAAGTGAGCAGTCTCTGAGAACCATTGTCTGAAAGATAGGTTAACAAGGGAGAGTAAGAGAAGAGCAAGCTTTTAGACATCACCCATATGGACATAATCTATGGTAAAGGGATAGAGTGTGGTTGCATGTTGGGAGATGGGGCAGATGAGTGGTGGTGTTCCTGGGTTTGGTGGTGCAGCACTGGCGGGTGGGTGGATTAGGAAAGGCAGGTTCAAATTCCCAGGGCATGTAACTGTGAATCTTGACATTCCATGGGTCGGGATATGGTGGTGTCATGGGCCCTGGGGGGCTGGGGGGAAGGAAACAGTCAAGATCTAATGGCGTGTTTGGTGGTCATGGGGAAGGTTTTTCATAACCTTACAGTAATGGACACAGGACATGGTAAATATCATTAAAATTATTAAACTGTATCATCTAAATTGTAAACTATACTGTAAATCATTGACAATGTTTAGTTGCTTTATTTTGCTGTCTGTAAAACAGTTATAACAATGCTAACATCCAAAAAAAAAGAACAGTTATAACAATACTAACATCCAAAAAAAAGGGGGGGGGTAATATGGAGTGGGGAAGGAGGGGGTGGTTTGGTATCTGGGAGTGTCCGGCATTCTGTGTGTGACTTTGCTGTAACCTAAAACTTCTTTGAAAATTAAATGAAAAATTGGGAGACAATGGGGATTGAGAGGGGGAAGGTGTCACAGCACACCAGACATCCGATCACACAGGGATAAAAGGAAGGAAAGAAAAGTAAAAAGAAAGGGGAAAAAATTAATAAATATAAATATATATATATATATATTTAAAGGCACTTCCTTTTTTTTTGCCCATTTTTTGAATTTCACTATCTGCTAATTATATTTTGTTTTGTTTAGTTTTTTGTTCATTATTATTTTTTTTTCTTCTCTTTTATTTCCCCTGAGTTTCCTTATGTTTGTCTCTTGCATGAAAGCTTATCATAGTTGTTTCTTTTTCCTAGTAAGTGTATTTGATTATTTTATGGACCTAATGCTCATGGAGGATTTGGATCACAGAAGGGTTACAATGGGTACTGCAGGGGATTATTGGTGGGGGGTTTCTGGGAGGGGGGTTTCATAGGAATTAGTTCATCCAAATATACATGAAAGATATACAACATGGTTCAAAAGATCAAAAGTTGGGGCATGGTCACGATGGTGGACAATCACACAATAAATGAGGGAATCTGAATTCCTAGCGGGAAGAGCTCTGCCGCAGTCTCCAAGGGAGCAGCAATAGTCCTCTGAGTGCAGGGACAGTGTCTGTCAAAAGAGGATGACCCACTGATGTGTTCTTTTTATTGATGACTACCCTTGTGAGACTTTGCTCTTGTAACTGAGACTTAGCCTGCAGTTGTGGGGTGCCTAAGGTTTGCCACCTGAGAGCCTCCTTGTTGCTCAAATGTGGCCTCTCTCTAAGCCAAACTCAGCATATGATTGCATTACCTTCCACTCAACGTGGGACATGACTCCCAGGGATGAGTCTCCCTGACAATGAGGGATTAATACCAAGTGCCAACTGGCAACACAACTGGTAAAAGACCTTGAATAAAAGGGGGAAAAGGTAGAGACAAATGAGTTCAAGTGGCTAAGAGACTTCAAAGAGAGTTGGGAGGTCATTCCAGAGGTAACTCTTATGAACACCTCAGTAGGAGCTCATAGAACATCTAAGTGCCTATCACCCCACACAGATGGGCTCCTGAGAGCTCTGGAGACACCCAGGTCCTATATAAGTGGGAATAGCCCCAGAGACTGATGCCTTATCAGTGGGCTCTATTTTGGAATCTGTGCTCCTGAGAGTGACAGAATTGGACTCAAATAAGTCCTCCCTGCACGTGGTTCATCAGTCCCTTCTATTCAAACCTATATGTGATGCTGCAGTTTTTTGGTATACTTCCAGAGACTGGAGCCTCTGTCCTACCTAAGTGCCAGGTGTGCATGGAATCTCGGTGGAGCTGCAACTCCTACCCTACAGCTCAAAGGACTCATCCAAGTCACCTGGCGAGGAGACAACAATGGGCAACGGCCATCCCAGGGAATGGGCAGGGCCTGCATCTGCAGGCAGGATCATCCCACCCACCATATCCATGGGTATAAGCCCTCTCTCATTTGGAGGTGGAGTGGACATCACCATCCCAGTCCCCTCATGATTGAGGGAAGTACTATGAACTAGAGTGGACTTGATGGTATTCTGTTGTACACATATGGTGATTCTAGGAATGGAAGAAATTATAACAATGAGGTGGAGCCAGTGGCCACTTGACACTTTTGGGGCAGGGAGGGGACGAGCAGTTGAAATACAGGTGCTTCTTTGGGATTTGGAGGTTGTTCTGAGTACCGTTGGGGCAAAGGATGTAGGGCATTTTAAATCAGCACACACCACTCAGAACTGTGTGGGAGAGAGTGTGGTCTACGATGTGAACTGGGGTTGATGGTTGGTGGCAAGGACCAAGGATGTGTAAGTCCATTGAGGGTGGTGGGCCACACTTATGGGAGATGTTTGTGTGAGATGTGGTGGGAGGTGTGGGAGGTGGGCACCATGGGAATCCCAGTGGGTTCCATGTAATAATTTACAATAATTTGTAAGCAAATCCACATATATGTATATATATTTATATATCATTTTATAAATATTGTTATGTATTTTGAAAATTTTGACTTTTACCCACAATAAAAATTAAAAAAAAAAAAAAACACCCATAGACTGTAGTTTATAATGCAATTATAAGAATGTGCTTACACCAACTGTAACAAATGTACCACACCAATACAAGGGTTTAATAATAAGGGTGTATATAGGAATCCTGTAATTTATTCATCATTGTTATGTATACCTCTAAGTTCTATAATAAACTAAATTTAAAAAATTCAATTGAAGAAGGACATCTGACAAGGTTTGAGAAAGGGGAAGCCATGCCAGGGATCACTGAGTCTCAGTGAGATCCATTTCCAGTGTATCATATTATCAAAGTCTCATAAGAAGAAGAGAAATGTGAGATGAAATACATATGAATAAAAAATGGCTGAACACACCCAAAGTTTGGTGAAAGTTATAAATCCACACATTCAAGAATCCAAGATAACCATGAATGAAATCAATTCAGAGAAATGTATGCCAAAATAAAACATAATTAAGTTTGTATAAAACTAAACACAAAAAAAAATCTCAAATACAGAGAAAAAAAAAAGATTACCAATTCATATGATACTTAAATTCTTCTATGAAAGAATGGATATAAGAAGGAAGTAATCCAAAATTTTTCAAGTACTGAAAGAAAATATCTGGCAACCAAAAATATTGTATCTTGCAAAGCTATCCTTCAGAAATGAAGATAAATTAATTCATTTACAGATGAACAAAAACTATGAGAATTTATCTCTAGCAGGTCTATCCTTAAAGAATGACCACAGGAAACACTCTAATAGAAATGTAACAATAGCAGAAGTATGCTAGAAATTTCCCAATAAAAGAATAATGAAATGGATGAATTGAGTAAAAATAGATATAATTACAATGAACTATCCTTCTCCTGAGTTCTTAAAACATATTTGATTGTTGAATCACAACTTATAATATCATCATTGCTATAAGTGTGATGTACTCACAATAATAAAACAAGATGAATAAACCAGACAGAATCCTTAAAAGTATTCAATTAATCCACAGAATATTTTTTTAAATGAGAAATAGATTAAACATCTGGAAAAATAACAAAAAAAAGCAGTTGTTAAATCTAACAAACCAATAATTACTTTAAATGTAAGTATTCAATAATATGCTCCCATTAAAATACATAAATTGACTGTGTGGATATAAATGCATGGATAAATTATATGTCTATTAGAAACTTACTTCAAACATAACATAGTTACACTGAAATAAAGGTATGTAAAAAATGCACCATGCTAAATTCAATCAAAAAAGATTAATTGTTAATATCAGATTAAATAGATCTCAGTGGAAAGAAAATACCGTTGGAAAAGATGAGCCAAACTAGAAGACACAATGTTCCTAAATGTGTATGTAACAACAACAGAGCTTAAAAATACGTGAAACAAAAGCTGATTAGGCTAAAAGAAGAATTATAGAATGCATGGTTAAAATTGAATATTTCAATATCTACCTTTCAGCAAACGAAAGAAATACTAAATAGTAATCTAGCAAAGATACAGAACTGAACAACACAGGAGTAGGTCAACTTCTATAGAGGTCTCCACTTAACAATAGCAGAACATATATTATTTTCAAAAGCTCTTGGAATATTCTCCAAGACAGACCATATCTTGGGTCAAAAAAAAAAAAAAAAACCCAAATCACAAAAAAAGTTAAATAATTAAATTCACATCAAGTATGTTCCTTAACTATAAAGGATTCAACTTACAATCAATAGCAGATACAAGACAAAATTATTCATAAAGTTGGAAATAAACCAACACACTTCTAACAATTCATCTGTCAAAATTAATAATTCATTCATCTTCTTTTTTGTGATGCTTACAGTCTAATTCTGTTACCATTTTACTTCTTATTATAGATTCCTGTTGTCATTCTTTAAGGATAGATCTGCTAGAGACAATTTTTTTCTGTTTTCCTTCATCTGTGAATGTGTTTCTATAAAATACATAAAACTGAATTAAAATGAAAATATGATCAATTAAAATTTGTAAAATGGAGATAAAAGTTGTTTTAAGAGAAAAATGTGTAAGTAATGGATGGAACAGTTCAGATACCAACTCATTTATATGGCCAGGATTGCCAAAACCATAGAAATACAGGAAAGAAGTAGAGAGAGAAAAAGAATATTGCAGAGCAATATTTTTCTTCATCTTAGACCCAAAGATCCTCTACAAAATATTAGCAATTTGAATCCAATAATGTAGAAAATGAATTATAGGGGTCGGATGTGGCTCAACTGATTGGGCGTCCGTCTCCCATATGGAGGGACCCAGGTTCGATCCCTGGGACCTCCCGGTAAAAACAAACAAACAAACAAACAAACAAAAAAAAGAAAATGAATTATAGATCATGACAACTTAGGATTTATTTAGGATATGAAAGGCTGGTTCAGTACTTGAAAATCAATCATTGTAATCTTTGTTTTAGATGAAAGAGGAAAAAATATCTATCAATTCACTCAAAAAGCATTTGATAACAACCAATATTGATTCATGATTAACAAAAACAAACCTTAACAAGTTAGGAACAGGAATGAACTTCTTCAAGTTGATAAAAATTATTTATTAAAACCAAACATAACAGACACTTAAACTCATACTTAAAGGTGAAAACTGCTTTTCTAATTGGATCATGAACAAGGCAAAAATATATATACGCATTCAAAAATATTATAGGTCAATAACATGGAAAACTACTCAACAAAAAAATAAGAAGCAAGCTATCATTACATGAAATAGTTTTGACTCCTATCCAGAGAATTATACTAAGTAAAGAAAAGCCAATCTATGAAGTTTATACACTGCCTATGATCCCATTCACATCATATTATTGAAATGATGGAATTATAGAACTAGAAGGGAATCTGTGATTGGCAGGAATTGGGGGCGTGAGGAAGTGGGTGTGGATATAAAGGGGAAAGGCAAGGAATCCTTGTAGTGATAGAATTGTTCTGTATCTTGATTTTGACTTATGAAAAATTGCACAAAAGTAAGCATATACGCATAAACAGTTCACTTAACACCTTCTTGGGAGATTCTTGTTACTCAATATTCTATAACTGCACAGGATTTCATCTTGGGGACAGAGAATACTTTTTAGCCTGTGTACTTAAAAATGGATCATAAGTTTACTTTATTGAGGAATGTACAAGCACAAGGGGGGAATGCAGCTATGGACTAATGTAGACATTATTATTCTGGCAATGGAAGAACTTGTAACATTGATATAAAGGCAGTGGTCACCAGAGGTTCTGAGGGGAGGAAGAGGGAAGATTTGTTGTAACATGAGGCATTTTGGGTGGACATTAAAATTGTTCTGCATGACATTGCAATGATGGATACAGGTCATTATACATTTTGTCATATAAAATTGTGTGGGCAAAGTGTAAACTAGAATGTAATCTATAGATCATGGTTAGTAGCAATGCTTCAATATGTGTTCATCATTTGTAACAAATGTACCACAATAGTGAAAGAAATTGTTAATGGGGGAAAGTGTGGGAGGAGGAGGAAGTGGGCTATATGTGAATCTCCCTAAATTTTGGATGTAACATTTATTTTATCTAAAGCTTTTATTTCTTTTTTTAATTTGTTCAGGACCTTTAAAAAATTGTGAAGCTCTGAAATTGCTTTGAAATTAAGGGAATATAAAAACAGATTTTAAGATATAAAAAAAATAAATGAAAATGAGGGCTAAGGTTACTTATAGATAACATTTTAGAAATGATAAAGACAGAGAGAGGAGGCAAGATGGCGTTCGTTTAGGGGGGCACTTGCTGAGAGCTCCCTGATGGCTGATTGTGGACAGGGTACTGCCCAGGGGTCTGTGCTGTGGGCGCACAAAGTGAGAAACTTGGGACATCTGTGTCGATCTGTGCAGATCGACAGCATGGACTGATTGGAAGAGATTCATGAATTTTCAGCCTACCTGTGGTGGTTAACACAGATGGCTGAGCCCCACATTTAGGGGGAAAAAAAGTCGGTTTGAACCACAACTCCCAGCCTAGCAACTGGGTGACAGGACCTGGTGAGAGTGGAAGGGCTTAGGCAAAGGGGTGAGAGAGTTCTCCTTTCTTTGGATTTGGCTGCCTGGAACCCCTTGCAGCTTGGGTGAACAAAACAGCTGAATTGAATCAACACCCGGCAGAGGGGAGGTGTAAATCTGCTGAGGGTGTTGATTTACCTAGGTGCACAGGGATAAGCCCCAAACCCTGACAATCTGGGAAGAGGGAGCACTCTCTGAGAGAGGGAGGGTTCTGACAGAAGGTAGAGAGGGAATTCTTTACCATTGATTTGGCTGCCTGGACCCTCTCATAGCTTGGGGGAGCAGATAAGCTGGCTTGAAGCAGTGCCAGGCTGAGGATTTATCCAGCAGTCCAGTGACGGTGAGGCTCAGCTCCAGAAGGGGTGGAGTTGGCCATTTTTATAGTCTTGCATTGATTAGCATCAGCACTTCAGCTCCCCTGGGGAGTCCAGGAAGTGTGAAGGGCTTGATTAGTTTCCATGAGCCTAGTTAGGGCCCCCTTGGTGAAAGTGGTGGTCTAGAAAAGGACTTATATTGGGTCCTGTATTTCACCGAGAGAGAGAGAGAGAGAGAGAGAGAGAGAGAGAGACTTTAAAAAATGAAAAATGAAAAATAAATTTTTCTTTTTAATTTAGTTTAATAGCTAAAATCTACTTCAAAACCTGCAGATAGAACCCTGCAGGGAAATTGATTGATAAACACAAGCAGACTGAGAGGATCCACAAGGACCCTATAAGAAACACTTTTCCTCCTTAGCTTTGCTTGACTGCTTGCCAGTGTGGTTGTTTGGTTTTTCTCTATTTATTGTCTCTTGCTTTTCTTTCCTCTTTCCTCCCCCTTTCTTTTTTCTTTCATTTTTTTTTAAATTAGGTGCTGCTAGCTTGTCTCTTCTTTGATGTACTTCTTCTTCAGAGATTTCCCATTCTCAGTCTCTATTGATTTTGTATTCCAAACTATCTCATATCCTTCCTTTATCTTTCTGCTTTCTGTTGTGGCTCTTATATACCATGTTTTTCATATGCCCACAATTTAAGGGTGTCAATTTCTATCCTATTTTGTTTTCTACTTTTTTTTTTATTAATATTAACTTTTTCCTTTTAGCCCTGTCTTTACTCTTTCTCTCCCTCCTCATAATTCTGGTCTTCTAAATCATTATATATGTATTCCTCTATTTCATTTCCCAGCCCATGGTAGGTACTCCACTTTTTTTCCTATTACTCTACAATGCCTACATGAGTTAAATATTCATTTCATTAAGTCTTATTTGGCCCCTTTTCTAACTTTTATCAATATTACTATTATCCTTCTTCCTTTCTCACATCTTTCAATTCCTCTGGCCTTAATCTTTTGTCTTCAAGGGAACATAGAAAGAAGCAAGGAATTAAAATAAGAAGAAAAAGTGTCAAAGAGAAAATGTAACAAACACACAGAACAACCAGCTAAATAAAACTCTGGAGCAGAAAGAGAAGCCAATCAACTGAATAAACCCATCAAGATAAAATGATGACTAGAGGGCAAGAAAAAATTACAAACCACACTGAGAAACAGGAAGACAGGGACCAGTCCAATGAACAAACTAAAATCCAGGAAGTGAATGCAGAGCATCAAAAAACTAATCAAATCTTTCCAAACAAATATCCTGGACCAACTTAAAGAAGTGAAGGAAGAGAATAAGGATATAAAGAAGACACTGGAGAACATACTGAAGAAATTGTAAACTTACACAAAAAGATAATGGATATGATGGTGATCAATGGCACAATCCAAGAAATAAAAAAGACACAGGATACAAATAACAGAAGATTTGAACAGACAGAAGAAAGAATTAGTGATGTGGAAGACAATACATCTGAAATCAAACAGATAGTAGAACAGATAGACAAAAAGATAGAAAAAATTGAACAGGGACTCAGGGAATTAACCAACAACACAAAACACACAAACATAAGCATTATGGGTATCCCAGAAGGAGAAGACAAGGCAAAGGGAACAGAAGGAGCATTGAAGGCAATAATGGCTGAAAACTTCCCAACCATATTGAGAGAAATGGATGTGCAGATCCAGGAAGCCCAGCACACCCCAAACAGTATAAATCCCAACAGGCTCACTCCAAGACATATACTTGTGAAAATGTCCAATACTAAATACAAAGAGAAAATAATCAAGGCAGCAATAGAAAAGAGAACCATCACTTATAAGGGAAGCACAATAAGATTAAGACCTGATTTCTGAGCTCAAACCATGGAGGCAAGAAGACAGTGGTATGACATAGTCAAAGTACTAAAAGAGAAAAACTTCCAGCAATGAATTCTCTATCAAGCAAAATTGGTATTAAAAAAATGATGTAGAGTTCAAAACATTCACAGATAAACAGAAATTAAGAGAGTATGCCAATAAGAAACCTGCTCTTCAAGAAATACTAAAGGAAATTCTACAGGTTGAAAGGAAAAAACAAGGTAGAGAGTTGGAGGAGAGTTTAAAAACAACTAAAAAGACAAAAACAGAAACAAAACAATATATGACATACATTAACCCAAAGAAAATATGGCTGAAGTAAGAAATTCATTGCGAGTAATAACACTGAATGTTAATGGATTAAATTCACCAATCAAGAGACACAGATTGGCAGAATGGATAAGGAAACATGATCCATCTGTATGCTGTCTTCAAGAAACCCACCATCAACCCAGAGATTCAAGGACACTGAAAGTGAATGGCTGGAAAACAATTTTACAAGCTAACAATAGCCAAAAAGGGGCAGGAGTAGCTATTCTAATATCAGAGAAATAGACTTTAAATGCAAAACTCTTGTAAGAGACAAAGATGGACACTATATATTAGTAAAAGGGGTAATCTCTCAAGAAGAGAGAACAATCATAAACATTTATGCACCTAATCAGGGTGTATCAAAATACATGAGGCAAACTCTAGAAAAACTAAGTGGAGAAATAAATGCGTCTACAATTATAGCAGGGGACTTTAATACACCATTATCATCATTAAACAGAACATCTAGACAGAGATCAATAAAGGAACAAAGGCTCTGAACAATACATTAGCAGACCTGGACTTAATAGACATACACAGAACACTACACCCAAATATAGCAGGATATACATTCTTCTCAAGTGCACATGGATCATACTCCAAGATAGACTACATGCTAGGCCACTGTCAATGAATTCAGAAAGATTGAGATTATACAAAGTAATTTCTCTGACCGCATGGAATGAAACTGGAAATCACTAAGGGCCAGAGAAACAGGTTAGGCCAAATATATGGAAGTTAAACAACACACTCTTAGACAAACAGTGGGTCAAGGAGGAAATGTCAAAAGAAATCAGTAACTAATTTGAAAGTAATGAAGACAACAACACAACATATCAAAACCTATGGGATGCAGTGAAAGCTGTCCTGAGAGGGAAGTTCAAACACATAAATACATATATTTAAAAAGAAGAAAGAGCTAAAAGTGAAGACCTAACTGCACACTTGGAGGTATTGGAAAAACAACAACAAATTAAACCGAAAGGAACTGGAAAGAAGGAAATAGCAAAGATTAGAGCAGAATGAAATGAAATAGAGAATGAGAAAGCACCAGAAAAAATAAACAAAACCGAAAGCTGTTTCCTCAAGAAGATCAATGAAATTGACTAATCCTTAGCCAGACTCTGTTCTCTCTGCCAGAGAGAACAGATGCAAATGCACAAAATAAGGAATGAGAAAGGGGATATCACTACTGACCCCACAAAAATAAAGAGTATCATAGGAGGATTCTTTGAAATATCATATGCCAACAAGAATGATAATTTAGAGAAAATGAACAAATTTCTGGAAACTCCCAACTTCTACATTAATGAAAGAAGAAATTGATTAACTCAACAGTCCAAATCCAAGTAAAGAGATAGACACAGTCTTAAAAAACCTCCCAACAAAGATGAGCCCAGGACCAGGTGCCTTCACAGCTGAATTCTACCAAACATTCTGGAAAGAGCTAACACTAATCCTGCTTAAGCTCTTCTATAAAATAGAAGTAGAAGGAATATTGCCTAACTCATTCTATGATGCCAACATTTCCCTAATACCAAAGCCAAACAAAGATACCACAAGAAAGGAAAATTACAGGCCAATTTCTCTAATGAACCTAGATGCTAAATTCCTCAACAAAATACTTGCTAATCACATTAAACAACATTTCAAAAGGATTATACACCATGACCAACTGGGTTTCATCCAGGGTATGCAACAATACTTTAATATAAGAAAATCAATCAATGTAAACCACCACATAAACAGATTGAAAGAAAAAAACCACATGATCATCACTATAGATGCAGAAAAAGCATTCCACAAAATACAGCACTCTTTCCTTAGAAAAACATTGCAAAGGATAGGAATAGAAGGAAACTTTCTGAATATGATAAAGGGTATATATGAAAAACACAAAGCTAACATCATGTTCAATGGTGAAATCCTAAAAGCCTTCCTTCTGAGATCAGGAAAAAGACAAGGATGTCCACTATCAGGACTCCTATTTAACATTGTCTTAGAAGTACTTGCTCGAGCACTGAGGCAAAAAAAGGATATAAAAGGCATCCAGATTGGAAAAGAAGAAGTGAAAATTTCATTATTTGCAGATGACATGATCCTATATATAGAAAGTCCTGAGAAATCTATAACAAAGCTTCTAGTACATTTAAAGGAGTTCAGTAATGTTGCAGGCTATAAGATCAATACTCAAAAATCAGTAGCATTTCTGTACACTAATGACGAGCAATCTAAGGAGGAAGTCAAGAAAAAAAATACCATTTACAATAGTAACTAAAAGAATCAAATACCTAGGAATAAATTTAACCAAAGACGTAAAGGACTTATATACAGAAAACTAAACAATACTGTTAAAGAAAACAAAAGAAGACTTAAATAAATGGAAAAATATCCCTGTTCATGGATAGGAAGACTAAACACCATCAAGATGTCTATCCTACTCAAACTAATCTACAGATTTAATGCAATCCCAATAAAAATCAACACTGCATTTTTTAAGGAACTGGAAAAACTAACCACAAAATATATTTGGATAGGTAAGAGGCCCTGAATTGCCAGACATATTGAAAAAGAAAAATGAATTTGGAGGTATCACATTACGTGACTTTAAAACATACTACAAAGCTGCAGTGATTAAAACTCCATGGTATTGGCACAAGGATAGACCTACTGACCAATGGAACGGAATTGAGAGTTCTGATATAGATCCTTGCATATACAGTCATCTGATACTCGACATGAGCTCCAACTAACACAGTTGGGAGAGAATTGCCTCTTTAAAAAGTGGTGCTTGGAGAACTGGATATCCATATCCAAAAGAATGAGAGAAGAATACCATCTCACACCTTATACAAAAATCAACTCAGGATGGATCAAAGATCTAAATTTAAGAGTCAAAACCATAAAGACCTTGGAAGATAACATAGGGAATCATCTACAGGACCTTGTAATAGGAAATGGTTTCATGAACTTCACAGCCAAAGCATGAGCAGCAAGAGAAAAATTAGATAAATGGGATCTCATTAAAATTAAAAACTTCTGCACCTCAAAGGACGTTATTAAGAAAGTAAAAGGCTGCCTACCCAATGGGAGAAAATATTTGGCAACCATATATCTGATAGGAGCCTAATATCCTGCATATATAAAGAAATCCTACACCTCAAAAATAAAAAAGACAAACAACCCATTTAAAAAATGGGCAAGTTACCTGAAAAGACACTTCTCCAGGGAAGAAATACAAATGGCTAAAAAGCACCAGAAAAAAAATGCTTGACATTGCTAGCTGTAATGGAAATGCAAACCAAAACCACAATGAGATATCATATTACACCCATCAGAATTGCAGCTATTAAAAATACAGCAGAATATAAGTGTTGGAGAGGATGTGGAGGAATAGGAACCCTCATCCACTGCTGGTGTGATTGTGAAATGGTCCAGCTACTGTGGAGGACAGTTTGGCGATTCCTCAGAAAACTAACAATAGATCTTCCGTATGATCCAGCAATTCCACTGCTGGGTATATACCCAGAAGAATTGAAAGCAAAGACACGAACAGGTATATGAACACCAATGTTCATAGCGGCATTGTTCACAATTGCCAAAAGCTGAAATCAGCCTTAGTGTCTGCAACAGATGAATGGATAAGCAAATGTGGTACATACATACAATGGAATATTACTCAGCTGTTAGAAGGAATATAGTGCTAACACATGGAATAACATGGATGAATCTTGAAGACCTTATGTTGAGTGAAGCAAGCCAAGCATTGAAGGATGAACAGTATATGACCTCACTGATTTGAATTGAGGAAAGTGAGCAGACTCTGAGAACCACTGTCTGAAAAATAGTTCAACAAGTGAGAAAGAGAGAAGAGTAAGTTGTGAGACATCACCCATATGGACATAATCTATGGTAAAGTGATAGATAGACTATAGTTTCATATAGAAGGATAGGACAGGTGGTTAGTGATATTTCTGGGTTTGGTGGTGCAGGGTTAACAGGTGTGTAGATTAGAAAGGGCACATTAGAGTACCCAGGGAATGTAACTATGAATCTTGTCATCCCATGAGTCAAGACAGGGGAGTGTCATATGCCCCAGAGGGATGAGGAGGAAGGAACAGAAATGATCAAACTGGGTATTTAGTAGTCATGGGAAATGTTTTTCATTACCTTACAGTAATGGACAAAAGACATGGTAAATATCATCAAATATTATTAAACTGTACCATCTAAATTGTAACTTATACAGTAAACCATTGATGATATTTAGTAGTTATATCTCACTATCTGTATAACGGTTATAACAATGGTACCATCCACACACACAAAAAAATAGAGGTTTTATATGAGGTGGGGAAGGGAGAGGGAGGATGGTTACATGGGGATCTCTAGTACTCAGTGTATGACTTGCTGTGACCTAAATCTTCTTTGAAATCTAAATGAAAATTTGGGAGACACTGGGGAATGATAGGGGTAAGGTGTCACAGTACATCCTGGACAATGGATAATGCTGTGATAAAAGGAGAGAAAATTAAAAAAAATTTTTTTCCCATTTTCTTTTTTTAAATGCCCCAATTCATTAATAATATTTTATTTTTAGTTCTTTTTTTCTGAGTTTCCTTGTATTTTTTCTCTTGCATTTAAGCTTATCATTATTATTTCATTTTCATATTAATTGTATTTGGTTATTATATGGGCTTCATCTTCAAGGAAGGTTTAGATCACAGAAGGGTTACAATGGGGGCTACAGAGGACCATTGGTGGGGGTTTTCTGAGATAGGGGATTCATGGGAGTAATTTCATCTGAATATACATGAAAGATATATAAAATTGCTCAAATTACCGAGGGATGGGGCATGGTCATGGTGGGTAGAAAATTGCTCAATAATTGAGGGAATACTGAATTCCCAGCCTGGAGAGCTCTGCCACATTTTCCAAGCGAGCAACAATAGTCTCCTGAGTGCAGGTGCAGTGTCTGGCAAAAGAGGATGGTCCAGACTTTGGTTCTTGTTATGGATGACTAGCCTTATGAGTCTTTGCTCTTGTAATTGAAACTTGGCCTACTGTTATGGGGTACCTAAGTGTTGCCATCTGAGAGCGTCCTTGTTGCTCAAATGTGGCCTCTCTTTAAGCCAAACTCAGCCTAGGAATGCATTACTTTCCTCCCAATGTGAGACATGACTCCCGGGGATGAGCCTCCCTGGCAATGAGGGATTAATACCAAGTGCCAACTGGAGACATAACTGGGAAAAAAACCTTGAATAAAAGGGGGAAAAGGTAAAGAGAAATGAGTTCATGTGGCTAAGAGACTTCAAAGAGAGTTGGGAGATCATCCCAGAGGTAATACTTATGCACATCTCAGTAGGATCTCACAGAACACCAAAATGAGTATCACCCCACACAGAAGGGCTCCTGAGGACTCTGGAGACACCCAGGTCCTTTATAAGAGGAGATAGCCCCAGAGGTTAGTGCCTTATCAGTGGGCTATACTTTGGAATCTGTGATCCTGAGAGTGACAGAGTTGGACTCAAATAAGTCCTCCATGCACATGGTCCATCAGTCCCTTCTATTCAAACTTATATGTGATTCTGGAGTTTGTAGGTGTACTTCCAGGGACTGGAGCCTCTGGCCTGTCTATGTGCCAGCTGTGCTTGGAATCTCGGTGGAGTTGCAACTCCTACTCTACAGCTCAATGGACTCACCGAAGTCACCTGGTGAGGAGACGATGATGGACAATGGCCATCCCAGGGAATGGGAGAGAGCCTGCAGCTGCAGGCAGAATAATCCCATCCACTGTATCCATGGAATATAAGCCCACTCTAACTTGCAGGTGGAGTAGACGTCACCATTCCAGTCCCCTCAGGTTTGGGGGAAGAGCTATGGACTAGAGTGGACTTAATGGTATTCTGTTGTAGATATATTGTGAGTCAAGCAATGGAGGAAATTATAATACTGAGGTGGATCCAGTGGCCACTAGATGCTTTCGGGGTGGGGAGTGGAAGGGCAGTTGTAATACAAGGTTTTTTTCAGGGTTTGGGGGTTGTCCTGAGTGATGTTGCAGTGAAAGATATAGGCCATTTTACATCAGCATATACCATGCAGAACTGTGTGGGAGAGAGTGTGATCTGCGATGTGAACTGTGGTCTATGCTTAGTGGCAAAGCCCCAGGATGTGTATATGCATTGCAGGTGATGTGCCACACTAATGAAAGATGTTTACGTGAGATGTTATGGGAGGTATGGGAGTTGGAGATCGTGGGAATCCCTGTAATTTTTATGTAACATTTATGTAATACGTGTATCTTTAAAAAAAGATATATATATATATGAATAAAATAATATTTATGTAAGTAAATGCACATATATTCATATATATTTATATATCATTTTACAAATATTGGTTTGTATTGGGAAAATTTTGATTTTTACCCACAATAAAATATATATGTATATATATATATATATATATATATATATATATATATATATATATAT